>CM042551.1:10815000-10910000 GCA_023630585.1 Cranoglanis bouderius
AGGTTAAAATCAAATCATTTAGTATATAAGAATTGAAAAGGTACTCACTGAGCCAGAAGCTTCAGTTTCTCTCCCATCCTAAACATCGGCTCACTTATGTCTCGGCACGGGTAGTCAGAAATGACTACCAAATTCTCATCATCTGTGGCTGAGAAATCACAGTAAAAAAAATTATTTTTATTTATTTATTTATTTATTTATTTTTAACACAGCTAACACTTAAGAACCGTGCCCATAGGAATACACGACAAATACATAAACCTTAGATGGTATGGATTAATATTCCATAACAGCACAGAACAAACAGCAGTGCTGTCACTGTGATTAAATTAACAGGTTTATAATAATGCACAAATTCTGTTATTGTTATCTATAACAATATGTTGCTGTCCATGTTATTTATACAGTAACAAACAATCCTTCGCTGGGACTTATAAACATAAACTAAGTCTAAAAATAAACAGAAAAATTGTCTTTGTTGGCAAATTGCTGTAGGATAAGACTAACAATAAGACATTTTGGGATGTGTTGTTATAGGAAAATAGTATTTTGGGGTGTTAACAGTAACTCCGCTTCATGTCACCATGTCGCTATAACAGCACTTTCCCAAGTGTTTTATTTGTTGCTAATAAGATTTTATGAATTCGTCTGGTGGAGTTATGCATGTTTTCTCTGCCCCTGAAGAAAATTGTACAATTGATATAGTTCTTCATGAAAACCTTTAGCATTGTCATGACACTGTGATTCTTGACTTTAAATTAATTATTTGTATTAAAAATATATTTATAAGATTTTTAAAATAAAAACCTATAACAATGCCATGGCACCATATTAACAGTGTTATTTATTTTCTCAGACACTAAACTATATTGATTTTGAGCTTGACGTTGACCAGAAGTGCACTAGAGTATAAAGTCAGTTATGACGACACAAGTCAGCCTGTCACTTGACTTAGGTCAAATTATATCAAATTGATATCCAGTTAATGCCTGTTGGAATAAGCTATAATCAACGTTTATGTAAGATTATGCCAGTTGTCATGAAGGCCTTATGTCAATTGTAGCTCATGTAGCTCAATGAACATCGTCCTTACATACAGTAGTCAGGTATAAAGAGTAACTATATTCACTTTTTAAAAAGAAACTCTTATACACAGTGACAAGCTCCGTAAAACTGTGAGAAACTCTGAGTTTCTGATCTGATTTATCTGATTTAATAGAAATGAAGAAAACCTACCTTTAAATGAGGCATCAAAGTGATTAGCCGCAGTGTGATTCTCAGCTACTTGGCCTTTTATTATATTCCCCATGGTAGCAGTCCAGGAGCAAAACTGTAATGCCACACAGTATTATTAGACACATTTTTTAAATTGCATTAGCGATGCTATGTTACAATCCTGCAACTGACACTGCTGTGCTTTCAATTTCGCAACTTCCTCAAAGTGGCTAAGTGTTATCTCCAACAAGAGACACTCAGCAGGATGGGGAAGCTGTGGGGAGCCTATCAGAAGCCTATCAAAATTTTCCACTGGACACCCATTTGCAAACACAACATATGAAAAACTTTCTTTGAGTACTTTACTACAGCGAAGGAAAAAAAAACCTTCGAGAGGCACAGCTGCTTGTATTTATATACGAATCACATCAAGAATTTCAAGGTTGGCAATAGAAACTATCCAAGGCTCTTTCATTTGTCACTAAAGTCATGTATATCTTTCTGTCTGTTAGCAAGTAGAAAATGCTAGAAAAAGGGAGGAGTCGGTACTGAAAGTAGGTATATAGGCCATAGGACCGAAAAGCAGAATGTACAATGTCATATTAACAAATGTAAATGAAATAATCAGTGCAAATATGGGACACATTTTATGAATTATGAAAAATACAATCATAAAACAAGCTAAATGTGATTACGCATTTAGCATGTAAACAAAAGAAAGATATTTTTAGAAAAAAATGTAAAACGAACAAACAAAAAAACCAAACTCACCTTTATTTCAGTTCTTAAACTGATATGTATCCATTCCCTTTAAAGGACACAGAGCTACACTGGAGTCATTACTAGTGAATGGCAGAGTCTAACTACTGTGTCAGTAGAGATATGCAGAGACCTGATACATCTGCACTACAACAATGCACTGACACTTTACTGCTGAAGGGCTTGAGTCTAAAAGTGAGAACACTGCCTCTGGCTGAACACTTCCTCTGGTAAAATGAGGAAGACAAAAGCACACAACCACTGACCATGTTCTTGTATCAGACATGTGTTTTAAAATGGTGTGATTATTTCATTTCCTTTTAACGTGTTAGTGTGTTGCTGCTGATCATTCCTAATAGTAATTATTACTATAAAATACATTCTCTTTTACTGATGTGTATGTGTGTATATGCATGCGTGTATGCGTTTGTGTGTGTGTGTGTGTGCGTGTGTGCGTGTGTGTGTGTGTGTGTGTGTGTGCCCATGTGTGCGTATGTGTGTGGCCCAAACACATGCAAGCGGTCTTAAAGTACAGGAAGTGTGAGCCAGCACTACAGCACCAAGAACACCATTTAAAGCTGTCAGTGTTTTTTATCCTAATCTGAGCTAGATTTGTGTTAATTGTAATGTTTTCTTGGTGAGTTGGGCTAAAAGTGAATGTCATTAACAGAATGTGGCCATTTTAACATTTTACATTTATTTCAAATTCCTCATGCTCATGAATCATGTCTCGTGGTTACTTTACTGTAACCAGTCCTATAGTATGATACCCAAATTGTAACACTAGTCTAAGATTTCTGTAGCTTTCAAGAAATGTACTGTAAAATGTACTGTTAAATAAATTGCAGCATTACATACAGCAATTTGGATAAATATGGACCTTTTTGCCTGCATCTATTAACTATTAAGGTGAGTCAAATGAAAACCTTTTTTATTATTATTATTATTATTATTATTATTTTACATTGTTTATTGCAAATAGGTGTCATAAATGTGCATAATTTTTCTACATAATCTCAATTTCATTCAAGTGTTCCAGCGCCTAATGAGTGTCTGTATTCCTCAAGAAAACAATTCGATTCAATTTTAATTGATGTTGCACTTTTAAGGTTTTCATTTCACTCAATCCAAATATGAGAATTAGTTAAACCCATGAGCAGCTGACACTGTTTTTTTTTTTTTTTTTTTTTTTTTTTTTTAATCAGAAGTAGTTTTGCAAAACTGGATTTCACAGAGCTGTAACACTTTTAGAAAAAAAAAAAGTCATTTTATGTGACATTGTTAACATAAAAGGGATACTATACACAATGAAAAATACAAAAATAAGGATCTATCTAAATCAAAAGCAGACTAAGCAAGTAAAGAATTCATTTTTTTCTCAGAGTGAAAATATGCTGCAATGTCCAAATGTGTGCAGAGTAAATTTGACATTCATGCTAGTTTAATGTCTGCTGTCTGTCTCTCTGTTTATGTTTTGTTTCTTTGAAATGATAGAAGTGCAAATCTGTTCTTCAAGAGCGATATATCAAGAAAAGCAAACACAGTGGGCAGCAATGTATGCAAGGATACTTGCATACATATATATTATATTAGATATTATTTTGCTCTCATTTTGGTGATCAGACAGAAAAGGTAAAAAATTAGGACCTCTCTAAAACACATTGTGCTTGCCATTGTATATTATTCCACACGATACTGGCAGAAAAAAAAAACCTGTAGATATTTGTGTGTAGTGCGTGGGTTAATAAGACATATCTGAAGAGATCAGCGTATTCATAGCCCAAAAATGAACCCACATTAGCCCCTATTCTTGTGACCTACTCTAGTATACAGATGACTCAACTTTTGTATGCAGAAAACTTTACTGCCTGTTGATGGATAACACACTGCAAAAAACAATAACTTAGCAAGTGAGGATATCTTGAATAAAAGAAAGTGTATTTAATATTTCTCATTCTGAGATTATTGTATAACAAATATAAAACCATTAAGTCTGCTTCTAGACATATTTATTCATTTCAAACTTAAAATGGCCTTAATTCTATTGACTGATCATTTTGCTTCTTTCTAGAATTAAATGCTTGAAATAAGCAATATGGTCTGCAAGCTAAGCTCCATTTACGTGCAAAAACCTCAGTTATTTACATTAAAACACATTAATCAGTAACTACTATGATGATTCAATAACTACAGTGAAATGAATAAGAAAGTTATGAGACTGAGGAATGCACATCTGGACCTGCTGATGGATCATTTTAATTTAAGGATCTAAATCTTAGTGCAAGCTCTTTATCATTGTCCAATTCATTTACCCTTAACTTTTTTTGCACAAGCAATAAAGTTTGTGGGTGCACACTTCAAAAGCTCACCATAATGTAGTGATGCTGTGTGGTTACTGTGAACTTCTTCTAAATGCCTGCCAGTTCACTGATCACAGGCAAGAACCATGTTTTAGAAGTATGCATTACAATATCTTGTAATACAGCTTGATGACTGTCTTCTAGCATGACATCATTTTCTATCCTGAGGAGCCTTTTATATTTTCCCCTCTGAGAACCTGAAGCCTGTCATTAGATTTTTTTGGGATGAGTCTCATAAGCCTTTAGGAGGATAGATAGCAATTTGTTTTAGCATGAGAAGGGGTAACAGTTTCATCAGAGATATATTTTAATCATATGTTCTTCAAGGAAACCAAGTCTTATCCTTTTGACATCTTTTTCCGTAATGCTTTATTATTGTATACATTCAGATCACCATCTTATAATCCTCTTATACATGAATGTAATACAGGGCAGCACGGTGGTCAACACAGCATTGTCATCAAACAGCTCCAGGGTCTCTGGTTTGATCCTGAGCTCAGAGTATTGTCTGTGTAGAGTCTCCCATGTTCTCCACATGTATACGTGGGTTTACTCCAGGTTCTCCAGTTTCCTCACACCTCCCAAAAACATGCCAGAAGGTGGACTGATCACTCTTAATTGCCCCTGGGTGTGAATGTGTGTGTGTGTGTGTGATGTCCTTTGATGGACTGGTTTCCCATCCAAGGTGTATTCCTGCCTCACGCCCAGTGATCCTAGGATAGGCTCTGGAACCACCATCACACCAACCAGGATAAAACAGTTACTGAAGATAAATCAATGCAAAACAGGAATGTAATCTAAATGCAATAATATATTTAATAACACTTTTGATCATTTAAAATAACACTATTTAAATGATTTGCTCTTCATGTTTCTGAATAAACAGAGCTGTACAATTCATTCTCCTCCATTCTAGCTGAAGTTGGTCCCATTTCCTAGTTTTTCAGTGATCTTCTGGCTGCCAGAGACCCAACAACATGAGATTAGGTTATGATGGAAACTGGCAGAGATTATTAAGTATTAAATTTTCACAAACATTACATAAGTACAAGTGTTGAGATGCAGGTAAGTTGCGAATGGTCTTAGCTGATTTATGTACAGCTGTGGCCAAAAGTTTTGAGAATGACACAAATATTAGTTTTTACAAAGTCTGCTGCCCCAGTTTTTATGACGGCAATTTGCATATACTCCAGAATGTTATGAAGAGTGATCAGATGAATTGCAATTAATTTCAAAGTCCCTCTTTGCCATGAAAATGAACTTAATCCCAAAAAAACATGTCCACTGCATTTCAGCCCTTCCACAAAAGGGCCAGCTGACATCATGTCAGTGATTCTCTCGTTAACACAGGTGAGAGTGTTAATGAGGACAAGGCTGGAGATCACTCTGTCATGCTGATTGAGTTAGAATAACAGACTGGAATCTTTAAAAGGAGGGTGGTGCTTGAAATTATTGTTCTTCCTCTGTTAACTATGGTTACCTGCAAGGAAACACGTGCAGCCATCATTGCTTTGCCCAAAAAGGGGTTCACAGGCAAGGATATTGCTGCTAGTAAGATTGCACATAAATCAACCATTTATCGGATCATCAAGACCTTCAAGGAGAGAGGTTCAACTGTTGTGAAGAAGGCTTCACGGCGCCCAAGAAAGTCCAGCAAGCGCCAGGACCGTCTCCTAAAGTTGATTCAGCTGCGGGATCGGGGCACCACCAGTGCAGAGCTTGCTCAGGAATGGCAGCAGGCAGGTGTGAGTGTGTCTGCACGCACAGTAAGGCGAAGACTTTTGGAGGATGGCCTGGTGTCAAGAAGGGCAGCAAAGAAGCCACTTCTCTCCAGGTAAAACATCAGGGACAGACTGCTATTCTGCAAAAAGTACAGGGATTGGACTGCTGAGGACTGGGGTAATGTCATTTTCTCTGATGAATCCCCTTTCCGATTGTTTGGGGCATCTGGAAAAAAGCTTGTCCGGAGAAGAAAAGGTGAGCGCTACCATCAGTCCTGTGTCATGCCTACAGTAAAGCACCCTGAGACCACTTATGTGTGGGGTTGCTTCTCAGCCAAGGGAGTGGGCTCACTCACAATTTTGCCTAAGAACACAGCCATGAATAAAGAATGGTACAAAAACATCCTCAGAGAGCAACTTCTCCCAACCATCCAAGAACAGTTCGATGAGGAACAATGCCTTTTCCAGCATGATGGGGCACCTTGCCACAAGGCAAAAGTGATAACGAAGTGGCTCGGGGAACAAAACATTGACATTTTGGGTCCATGGCCAGGAAACTCCCCAGACCTTAATCCCATTGAGAATTTGTGGTCAATCCTCAAGAGGCGGGTGGACAAACAAAAACCCACAAACTCTGACAAACTCCAAGCATTGATTATGCAAGAATGGGCTGCCATCAGTCAGGATGTGGCCCAGAAGTTGATTGACAGCATGCCAGGGCGAATTGCAGAGGTCTTGAAAAAGAAGGGTCAACACTGTAAATATTGACTCTTTGCATAAACTTCATTTAATTGTCAATAAAAGCCATTGACACTTATGAAATGCTTGTGATTATACTTCAGTAACAGTTAGTAACATCTGACAAAAAGATCTAAAAACACTGAAGCAGTAGACTTTGTGAAAATTAATATTTGTGTCATTCTCAAAACTTTTGGCCACGGGTGTACAAATAAAACAAATGTAGCTTGGTTACCTATCTGTAAAGACACTATGACTAATTTTCTCACCAGGTAGCTAAAGCAGTAGTAAAAATATGTTCTATATTTTTCCTTCCTGTCTGCCTTGGTTTTACACGCAAGACCCCTGCTACTTACTGAGTATGTTTTTACATTTGGTGTTATTTAATTATGTCCCTAGGAAAGCATTAACCTTCAAAACAAGAAATAGTTTTGACAGTTAACTTCCCCTCTTTTGTAGCACTGGTGTGACTTAACTTCTTCCTGTGGATATTACTGGCAGCATGCAATAAATGTATTTATGGTGTCAACTCTGACCAACCGGAAGACATGATGGTTTTCACAGAAATTCATTAGCAAGTGATCCAGAAACAGATAATATTTAAGTCACAGAACTTTTAAAAATGAAGGCTCATTCTCAGATATTCAGCTCATCCATTCAAATTCAATGTGTTTAAGCTTTATTCTCTAGTAGTTATGTGTAATATTGAAAAAAAAACAAAAAAACAACAACAACAACCTGGGTAAACGCATGTTTACATTCTTCTCTCTATGTTAGGTGTATTCTTTCTTACTCAAAGCATATGTGTTATCAGTGTGGAAACTGTAAGATAAGAAAGAAGAGAACTGAATAAGTTCAATCTTCAATTTAATCATTAGACGAAAAAGAGAAAGCAGATGCATGAATTAATATGTCGTCAAAATGTGATTTATAATAGGTAACTAACTATGCTAATGCAGCTCTACACTTTTATTTCAGTCTTTTGGATGATGTTTGTCGAAATGAAATTATCGTTTGTTACATTTGCCAGTAATTCTTGCACTGAGGCTCTGAGGCTAAACCTTCTAGTAGCAAAACCTCAGAACTGCAGAATAATAGTGTGAAGTCTGACTTCAGTAGTTATCAATGCTCAGAGGTAATCTAAAAAAAAATCTTAATAAGTGCCATTTGTGCTGTCTTAGTCATTCCTGTTATACTGTAGGTGTGATGGGTGCATGTAACACACAGCGGGGTTTGTTTATAGTCTGGACTGACCACAGGAGCTGGAGTAGAGATCAGCTCTGTAGCATAGCGTCGCTCACCCAGACCTCAGTGGAAACTCTTACACACGCAGGCCGATTGTCACTGAGCAAACTGCCTTCTGCAGCTGTGTTAACGCACTACACAGTGAAATGCCACTTATAAAAGACTGCAAGATTGAGACCACATGGCACAGTGATCTGTCTCAGCCAGGCCTAATGGCTCAAATGTGCATTACTGTGCAAAAGCTGCCTGAAGGAAACTATCTAATTCTAAAAACATGATTGATTAAAGGCCAGATTCCTCTACTTTTATTATTTGTGTTATCAATTTATAAAATGAAAGTTTGGTCAATGTTACATGGCATCTACAGTACATAAGCTATTCATATGTAAAAAAACAAAAAAAACAAAAAACAAAAAAAACCGTACATAAACATTTATAAAAGATTTCTGAAAAAGCAGCTGCTGTCACTGAGATTATTTCTGTCAATATTAAGGTCAGTTTGACACAATACCTATGTCGAGTGACATTTGTTGACTTAGAATCAAACATTATTACACCTGACAATCATAATTACATTTTACATCAAAATAACAGAGTTGTTTATAACAGAGATGTATATTTTCTATGGCCCTTAAGTAACATTAGTTTCAACAACACTGTAATGACTGAGAAAAAAAATTGCACTGACATTGGCTCTTACACCTCTACACACTCGATTAAAAGTCTTGTATGGTCTCACTATTTGCATTATTTCTGCTCAATATATTGCTTTGCTTGTATTCCCTCATTTGTAAGTTGCTTTGTTAAATGAATAAATGTAAATGTAATATTTTCTCTGGCCCCAAATTAAAGAGAGTTTGTATAAGTTTCATAAGACTTTTGATTGTTTTCACCTTTATTGAATTTTCTAATTAACTTCACTTGGCAAGTTGGAACTGAAGACAAACACGTTATTGAGAATGGACAGATAATGTGTTCTAAATGAATACAAAATACAGATACAAATAGGGATACAAAGGGCACTATTTGCTTTCTTTATTATTCTGGCCAGAAATGTTCAGAACATCTGGTTAAGCGTAGAGGTGTGCATCGGGACTAGGATCTCGTGGGATGCAACAAAAATGTTATGCGCACAGTGGCTGGTTTTTACTGTCATGTGGATGTGAGTAAGTGGCCGGATATAAAGTTCACTGGACAAGCAAAGATCACAGCCATTAACGAATGTGTGTTGTTGGGCAATGCATGTACAGCATCCTTAGTAACTGCCTAGTCCGGTCGGATTGGTTAAAATTAAGCTACTGGTATGTTTATATTTTGGGAAATAAAACCAGCTAAATTCATTAGAAAATATTGCTGGCAGGTACAAATAAAAATAATAACTGCACAAGCAGGATTAAAAAAAAAAAAAACAATCCCAGTGTCAGGTCAACTCAGTCAGTGAACTCGATTTCACAGAACATACTTCAAACATGGCCGCACCGGACTACACTTTCCATAGCACACGCACCTTATGACATTCACGGACTTCTAATCATGCACACCTGTCACTAATCACCACCAGAACTATATATTGGACACACACACACACACACACACACACACACACACACACACACACACAGACAGAGTGAGGTAAACACTCTGTTTCTTTTGTGCATCTGACTTTACCAAGCCTGTATTTCTGTGATCGCTATTCCGGTTTTGACCTTGCTAGTTTCCTGGTTTTCGTGTTATGACTTTGCCCTGTTTACTCTGTTTGCTGATCGCCTGGCCTAAGCCTTTTTTGACCCTGACTTTGCTTCACCTTTTGGCTTTGTCTGCCTGCCTTTCTTTAGAAACGCTTAACTGCAATTGCATCCATCTCAGCCTTCTCTCACATGACAGCAAGACCGATGTAGCTGAGGTTAAGGAACTAGAATTCAGACCACGCTACCAGTGCTGGCATCTCTACCTCTGTTTTCCCAGGTTTTTATAGTTTTTCCAGGGGAATAATAGTAAGGTTCATAAAATTTAAAAAAAATCCAGTTTAGGCCATGCCCACTTCAGGTTTAAATCTGAATACAGGTACAGATACAGATATTTGAAGCACTAAACAGATATGGATACAGATACAAATAGTGTCATTACACTCCTATTGACAAGCTACATGACCAGGATGTACCTCTGACATATCAGAAGTAGACTGAGATACAAAGTCAGTTCCAATCCAACATAAGTCATATGGCAACCTGGCAATCAAAATTGTTAAATGCAGTGTTTGTCACTTGGAATGAGACATTATAAAAGTTTATGTAGGAATATGAGGGAAGCTCTTTGGCACAGTGGGTAGCATTGCTGTCTCACAGGTCTAGGGTCACATGCTCTTTCTTTGTCTTTGTGTCTGTGTCTGGTTCTCCAGTTTCCTCCCACTTGCAAGTAGGCGGGTCAGTTACACTAAATCACTGACAGGTGTGAATAAATTTCTGAATGTGTGTGTGCATGGTGCCTTTCAATGGACTGATATCCCATTCAGGGTGAATTCTCCCATGTTGCGACAAGTGTTCCCAGGATTGGGTCAAGATCCACTGCAACCTTGACCAGAATAAAACAGTTACTGAAAATAAATGAAGAAGAATGAATGAATTAATAAATGTAGGTATATGTCAGTTGTTATAAGGGGTTTGAATAGTTGTCAAGTAGACTTATGTACATACACTGCCCTTAAGTAAAGTATTACCAAAAAGTGTTTAATATATTTATGTGTTTCAGAAGTTAATGCTAATAACAGCTGCTGTCTTTTCTGCAGAATATGGAATATTTTCTGTGGGGAAAAAAAAAACTAAAAACAATACACAAAACTTTCACTTCTATTTCTATTTGGGAAAACAACTACTCTCCAGAGACTCTTTCAGTTTAATACAGTTATTGAACATGAAGTTCCCAAAAATGACCCAGGGAGACGTATTCCAGCCAGTGAGAGTAAATAGTAGGGAGGGATTTGACAGTAAAGACCAGTGATTATAGCAAAATAAAGCACCTCTGTTCTGGCAGCCTCTCTTTAGCCTGTAATGGCACTGTAAAGTGCTACCAAACCAGGCGTTACAGTCCGAGACCATCCCGTAATGAGCTACTTCACCATGGCACTGAGTTTACAGCCCTGATCTCTATAACCCTAGCTATTACCTGTTCATTGTACCCTGTCCACTTAATCTACAATTAAGATCTTTTCTACCAAATTACAGTGCCCTCCACTAATATTGGCACCCTTGGTAAATATGAGCAAAGAAGGCTGTGAAAAAATTATTCTTTATTGTTTAACCTTTAATTTCACAAAAATACTCTGCTCTCGTGGATATCAAACAATTGCAAACAAAACACAGGTTTATCCGAAAAAAATATCTTTGTTAAATATAGGTGTGCAACAATTATTGGCACGCCTATGAATTCATAAGTGAAAAATATATTTGAAGTATATTCCCATTTATATTTTTTTAGTACACCTGGGTGACTAGGAACAGGAAATTGTTCAACCATGACTTCCTGTTTCACAGGGGTATAAATATGAGGTAACACATAGGCCAAATTCCCTTAGTCATTCATAACAATGGGTAAGATCAAAGAATATAGCTGTGATGTGCGGCAAAAGGTTGGTTTTTTGTGTGTGTGAATTTTTTTAACAAAAAGTCAAAAGTTTAAACAATAAAGGTAATTTTTCACAGCCTTCTTTGCTCATATTTACCAAGCATGCCAATATTAATGGAGGGCACTGTAATTCCAATAGCTCAGCCATCTCTGAATGCAATCCTTTATGCTCTGACTCTGAATCCTTTATGCTTTAGACTCAAGTAAGTCTGTAGCTGTCAACTAGTCATGAATTGGTGTCTAGTGTAATGAAACTGTATTGTTTTGAATAATGTAATGGATATTACGTATGGCATCCTGCGTAGCTGAAATTGTCTTATACTTCTTCACTGGCTAGGATTTTTTTTCTGACAGGCTGAGTGAGTGCTTTGGGATCTAAGAAGCACACTTTCTTGTGCTTCTTCAAGAATTATTGGTTAAACAGCAAACATTCCAGGAAAAATCTCTGCACTGTTTCTTTCAACAGCAATGTCCGTGCTGCCATTTGATTCTGAATTTATTTATTTAGAAAAATAACGATAAATGGACAGTTTATACTTAATGTGGTAGGCAATGTGTGCATAAAATATTGTACAAACATAATAACTATATTTCCTTATCACAGCTATTACCATACTGTTACATATAAAGTGCACAACCTGTAAGCAATATAAAACGAAATATGAGAAAAGTCCAAAACTCGAGACTTCTCATCCTTATAACTTCTTATAAAAGAAGCTTTTGCATAGTTACATCTGTAAATTGTACACTAGATCCTCAAAGAATCATTGTGTTGGTTAGAGTGATTTATTTGATTGCAAAAAAACATTTAAAGAGTGCTGGAATGAATCCACTGCTGACATTTTTTGCTTGTCTCTGTAGCCTCAGGAATTTAAAGTGTCACTAAAATCTTCATGTATGGTGACAAATTGTTTTCTTTTCCACTTCTCAACTGATAGAGTGGAGTTTGTGTCTGGCAGTGTTGTTGAGAACCTTCTCAGAAATAACTCTGTTGTCACAAGTTGTGGGTTGTATCTAAAACATCTCAGATAGTGATCTATGGTCATTTTTGTCTTGTAAGCTTTTGCTAATAAATGCACCTATATGCATTGGGGCTGCAGATGATAGATATGCAATGAATTTTTAGAAGCAATACACTTCTGGGGATCCTTTGACAGCTGTAGGTGTTGCTGAGATCACTGGGACTGTGTAAAAGTGGCTGATTTAATGCCTGGTTTTGGCCCACACTGGTTCAGCAGGAGTAGACCATGCTGACGTCTGCCATAACTCAAAAAGCAGGCTTTGAATGAATCTGGCTTTTAACAGAATTGACTCCTCTATTAAAAATTTTATCTTACTGGAACCACAATACAACCCCAATTTCGAAAAAGTTGGGACAGTATGGAAAATGCAAAAAATAAAAATAAAAATTTGAGAATTCATTTGAGAATTCAATTCACCCTGTACTATATTGAAAACACATTATTAACACATTATTTGATGTTTTACTTTGTTTAATTTAATTTTGAAAATATACACTCATTTCAAATCCGATGACTGCAACACACTCCAAAAACGTTGGGACAGTCGACTGTTTACCACTGTGTAACATCACCTTTTCTTTTAATAACACTTATTAAGTGTTTGGGCACTGAAGACACCAGTTGGTTAAGTTTAGCAAGCGGAATTTTCCTCCATTCATCCATTATGCATTTCTTCAGCCGTGCGACTGTATAGGGCCTTTGTTGCCTTATCTTGCACTTTATAATGTGCCACACATTCTCAATCGGAGATAGGTCAGGACTGCAGGCAGGCCGTGCTAGCACCCGCACTCTCTGCTTACGCAACCATGCGCTTGTAATCCAGGCAGAATGTGCTTTGGCGTTGTCCTGCTCTGGATGGCAGCATATGTTGCTCCAAGATGTGTACGTATCTTTCTGCATTAATGGTGTCCTCACAGATGTGCAAGTTACCCATGCCATGGGCACTGACACACCTCTATACCATGACAGATGCTGGCCTTTGGACCTGATGCTGATAACAGCTTAGATGGTCCTTTTCCTCTTTGGCCCGGAGAACACAACGGCTGTTTTGTCCAAAAACTATTTGAAACGTTGACTCGTCAGACCACAAAACACGATTCCACTGTGCTACTGTCCATCTCAGATGAGACCGAGCCCAGAGAAGTCAGCTGCTGCTTCTTGACAGTATGGCTTCTGCTTTGCATAGTAAAGTCTTAACTTTCATCTGTGGATGCAGTGGCAAATGGTGTTGACTGACAAAGGTTTACCAAAGTATTCCTGAGCCCATGTCAGGATATCCATTACAGACTCATGGTTTTTAAGACAGTGACATCTGAGGGATCGGAGATCACGTGCATTCAGAAGTGATTTTAGGACTTGCCCTTTGTGCACCGAAATTTGACTGAATTCCTTGAATCTTTTAATTATGTTGTGCACTGTAGAAGGTGAAATGCCCAAAATCATACTGATGTTGTTCTAAAAGTGTTGGATTATTTGCTGACGCATCTGTTGGCAGCTTGGCGAGTCTCAACCCATCCTTGCTCTTGAAGGACTAGGCCTTTTTTTGGAGGTTCCTTATATCACATCGCTATTAGTCCTAAACTGCCCTTGTCCCAACTTTTTTGGAACGTGTTGCATGCATTAACTTCAAAATAAACGTTTATCTTCAAAAAACTATGCAGTTGATTAGGTAAACATCAAATACTTTGTCTTTATACGTTTTTTATTTAAATACAAGTCAAAGTACATTTACAAATCACTCCTCTTTGTTTTTATTAGCATTTTCCATACTGTCCCAACATTTTCGGAATTGGGGTTGTAAAACTGTGTATCTGTTTGAAAACGTTAATGTTCAAATATGCGATTTGTCTTCCAAAGAAGCCATTTAGCAAGAGTTTTCAGTTAGAATGTCACCAGAAAGTAAATCCTCATTAAGATTACACATATTATCTCTATGCTGTTGATTAAGGAATGTGACTCTTCTGGCCATTGTGCAAGAGCTAGTATATTGCTATTACAAAAATGCTCTCTCGAAAGCTATTAAAATACCAGCAATCTCTTAAAGATAACTAGATGCTGAAAGCACACCAAATGACATAGCATTTGTGTAATCATGCCTCCTTAACATTTATGGCATTTGGCAGATGCCCTTATCCTGAGTGACTTACATTTATGTCATTTTCACAACTGAGTAGTTAAGGGCGTTGCTCAAGGGCCCACAGTGGCAGTTTGGCAGTGCTGGGGTTTGAACTCACAACCTTCTGATTAGTAGTCCAACATCTTAACCACTGAGCTACTACTGCCAATGAGTACCTTTGTTTTCTGCTAATCTGCATGCACTGTTATGAAATGTTTCAAAATGAGAAATAACACTGAGTTATGTGCCAGCATTAAGCTTTAAGCTTTTTTGTAAAGAACTAAATAATATTTTCATTCTACCTTCAATTATTGACCGTCAGGTTATATTCCGGTGTGGGGACACTTTACAGGACACACATTGTCTCACACACACACACACAGGATGTGTTGTCTGTGTGCTTTTCTTACTATATTACCTCCCCAACAGAGTTTTTAGACTGATGGTAATTTTAGTCTGTGACCTAGTAAACCAGTATGCTTTAAAAAAATATACAGCAGTCCAAAGGAGGGAAGCCTTGAATGTTGTGCCATTACTTTAATAAAAAAAGGAAAGTCTGCGAATCCATGATCTGAGGATGAAACAAATTTTCAATCACTCCATGCTCGAGTATGTTTGACTAAAGATAAGGAGATTTATGTTGTGGTTCCATAGATGTTCCATAGATTCCCCTTACACTTAAACTGTACATCTACTGTGTATGCAGTGTGGAAAATTGTAAGGCTCTCTCTCTTGTGGTTTAAACATTGGATAGATGTTGTATTGTCTTTGGGCTGTTAATATGTCTGCATTGTTGAATAACATGCAGGTAAGGCATTTATTGTACTTCCTCCTTTTCATATAAAAAGAAAGGGCTTTGATTTTGATGTGAAATAGTAAAATCTCTTTAGTAGTAAAAAGTTATACAGTATATTTGGGTTTAGAAAAGTGTATTCCATCATCCAGGAACATGACACTAGGTGAATTTAATCCATGTCATTTGGACTGAATAACAAATTCAAAAGAATAATTATCCACCACAAAACAGGCTAATGAAAATCTGAAACATTTTTATCACCAGAAGGAAGCCAAAATTGAGCTCTTTTTTTGTTTCTTTATTTTGTGTGTGTATATAAAAACTCTTTTTGTTTGTTTATTTTGTGTATGTATATATATATATATATATGTGTGTGTGTGTGTGCAAGATGCGCAATAAAAATTACCAGCTCATTTCCTTATAAAACTGCACAAATTGTACCAGAGACTGCTATTTTTATTTTTTTTATTTTTTGTCACACCAGATATTGACTTTCTTTCAATTACCACTGTTTACCGCTCTTTACGGTATTTACAGCCGTGGCCAAAAGTTTTGAGAATGACCCAAATATTAATTTTCACAAAGTCTACTGCTTCAGTGTTTTTAGATCTTTTTGTCAGATGTTACTAACTGTTACTGAAGTATAATCACAAGCATTTCATAAGTGTCAATGGCTTTTATTGACAATTAAATGAAGTTTATGCAAAGAGTCAATATTTGCAGTGTTGACCCTTCTTTTTCAAGACCTCTGCAATTCGCCCTGGCATGCTGTCAATCAACTTCTGGGCCACATCCTGACTGATGGTGTGTGTGTGTGTGTGTATCTATCTATATATATATATATATATATATATATATATATATATATATATATATATATATATATATATATATATATATATATATATATATATATATATATATATATATATACACACACACACACACACACACACACACACACACACACACACACACACACACACACACACACACACACACACACACACACACACACACAGTACTGTGCAAAAGTTTTAGGCACGAGGCACATGCCAAGAAATGCTGTAGAGCAAAGATGCCTTCAAAATAATGAAATAAACAAAGTTTTAAAAATGTAAATACCGTAAAGAGCAGTAAACAGTGGTAATTGAAACTAGTAGTCTCCTGTATTATTTGTGCAGTTTTATAAGAAAATGAGCTGGTAAGTTTTATTGAGTATCTTTCAGAACCAGCCACAGTTCTTCTGGAGACTTTGACTTTCACACTTGCTTCTTATTTTTGCAGCAAAACCCAGCAGCCTTCATTGTGTTTTTTATAAACATTAAATATATAATATATATATAAATGTTGATGTAGGTCCCTAAAAGAATGGGTTTTCCTTTCAGAAAACATCCCAAGGACCTCTCTACAAAAAGCTAGACATGTTAACTTTTTAAACCCTTGAGAATTTTTTTTGGAAGAGTGTACATTACCTCCTAAAAGTCTTGCAGGCTGAGTGAGTTAAAACCTGTGTTATGGCTGCTGAATAGTTTGTGAATTCTTGCAGCTTACCAATAACTGCAACACAAATGTTTATTTAATTTTTATGTAAACTTGTCTTTCAGAGAGATTTTGCCACGAGTCCTTTTTGGCCTCTCTGAAGCAAATTACTGTCAACAAGGCTGAGTGTGTTACAACCAGTAAGAAGTGAATAAGACGTGAGTAATAGCTTAGCCTAAGTAACTATTTTTCTCATGTAGACCAGAATATTCTGGGTAATATTTCCCTAAACTGACCGTCAGTGGATTCATGATGTCATTGAGGCTCAGAAAGAGGTGATCTTTTGTAGACAGAAGTTCATTTTAATTCATCCACTTACTGGAAATTAAAACGGAATCCCTGTTTTAAAGCGGGGAGTCTTAAGTCTTTGTGCCAGAACAAGATTTTACATAATGCATATAAATCATGCTGAGCTCAAGTGTCTTTCACAGTTCCCAACCACAAATATGATACAGACATTCTTTATGTGTACAAAAGAGAGATCCTCATATAACCCATAACTATGCTTAAGTATAATGATTAAAATGGCTTAAATGGTTACAATACTGTGTAAGATGATTTTGGAATGGTGTTCAGTATTTATGATGCTATACTGATAGTAATCTCTCAAACTATAATAACAAGTTAAAGCTGCTTACTGAATATTTAATTTCATGGGAACTGTAAAAAAAACCTTCCCATGAGCAGTGCCAGCTCTTCCACATCTGTGGTTTTAGTGAAATAAAAACATTATTTAGAAAGAATGGTGATGATATCATCGTGATTAAGGCTTTCCTTCACGCCTACAGGTGACATTACACACCACTGTCACCTGGTTATTTAACCGTTAAACTATATAATCTTCATACTGGTTTAAATGCTTTACCATCAGTATTAACAATATACAGCTGGTTGCCTATATATAACACATTAACTTTGTGGTATCATCAGTCCACTATGACTCTATGACTTGTACAGAGGTTAGGATTCTAGTAGATGCTTAAAAACACACCACTGGGTTTTGTCTCATGGGAAATGGTATTTGAATGTTGAATGCTAACCTGAATGCTATAGACCTGAAAAAAACCTGAATTCTATAGCCTAAATTGCAAAAAGGAAAACTGATACTTGCTGACAAGAAAAGGACCTTCCCTGAATCTGAACTGTGACTCTCTCTCTTTATCTGCTTCTTTTAAACAAAAGTTGGTCATTTGTCATAGTAGCATTTGCTCCCAATCATGTTCCAACTATTTTCACTTGTCAAGAGACTACATCAAACATGGATGTAAATGTTTTTTTTTTTTAAATAAAAATTAAATTAAATTTAAAAAACCCTAGAATATGTTGGTGGACATGTCAGCTACTTGTTTTTCAGAGGTGTGCTAAACAAAAGGAAGAAGACAACGAGGCAAAAGTCTGGTGTGACTGCTACTCAGTAAGAAGTGACAGAGACAGTCAAAGAGACAGTCCTGCTTACTTGTCACTGCAATCAGAGACAAATCCACATCCTTCTTTTCCACATCCTTTCTCCTTCAGTTAATTAGCTTTTTTACTGGGCAATTTTTTTTCACTCTTAATTATTTTGTTTATTTTTGGGGGGTTATTTTTTGTTTTATGTTTTTTTTTTCTTTTTTTTTTCTTTCTGTGAATCAGAACTGGGATCCTGCAGGATGCAACAAAAAAACTAATGTGAGCAGAAGGTTTTTACTTTCATGTAAGTCTAAATGAGCAGTCAGATATAAAAGAAACAAAAATCATTTCATTAACAGGAACATGCAGTACTGCACGATGCATTAATGCATAGTTGTTTTTTTTTAATGTTTTGGGACATTTAAGCAATATCACACAAGCAGGCGTGCTGTTGTACTGAATATCAGGCTGTGATTCAACCGTAGGTAATCTGCAGGTAACCACAGCTGTGCTGATATTCAGCAGGATTGTGAGTGTAATCTTGCTTTTATACAGTTCTACAAACAATAAAATAATACTGAGTAACTGACATTTCAGACACAATATAGTCAAATTATTTTTGCTCCTTCAAGGTCATTCGTTTCCAGAGAAGCCACAGAATGATGCATGACTGCTGCACAGACTAACTGACAGCCTGTAGTAAATGTAGTAACAGTTTCAATGTAACAAACTATTGCTAGAATTAGAATTTATGTAGTGAGCACAGTCGAGCAGAGCAATACAAGCAATGACATGTACCAGTGCTGTTATACTAAATGTCAGCACTCTGGGAACATTGCTTGTCCAATCAAGAAGACACCTTTATTTGTCACATATACATTACAGCAAAATTCTTTTCACATATCGCAGCTACTTAGGAACCTGAGGTCAGAGCACAGGGTCATCCATGATACAGCACCCCTGAAACAGAAAGGCCTTGTTTAAGGGCCCAACAGTGGCAGCTTGCCAGTGCTGTGGCTTGAACCCCCAACCTTCTGATCAGTAACCCAGAGCCTTAACAGCTGAGCCAATGCTGGCCAAGTTACAAGACCAGAACTAACTATTGTATAATAGAAAAAATAATAATTGTCAGCTACAAGCAAATATAATAACTGTGCAAGCAGGGTTAAAGTAAAATAGATAAAATCCTGCATGCATCACTAGTTGAAACCAATTATGAACTCGAGTGATGTAGGTGAGGTACAGAGACAGTATTCACAGCCCATGCTAAGGGTGCTGCCATTTCTACCCCCTTTTTCTGTGTTTTACAGTCTTTCCGGGATGGTGGTATGTTACATATACAGTACTGTGCAAAAGTTTTAGGCAGTTGTGAAAAGGTGCTGTAAAGTAAGGATGCTTACAAAAATAGACATGTTAATCGTTTATATTTATCAATGAACAAAATGCAAAGTGAGTGAACAGAAGAAAAATCTACATCAAATCAATATTTGGTGTGACCACCCTTTGCCTTCAAAACAGCATCAATTCTTCTAGGTACACTTGCACAAAGTCAGGGATTTTGTAGGCATATGGTCAGGTGTATGATTAAACAATTATATCAAACAGGTGCAAATGATCATCAATTCAATATGTAGGTTGAAACACAACCATTAACTGAAACAGAAACAGCTGTGTTGGAGGAATAAAACTGGGTGAGGAACAGCCAAACTCCGCTAACAAGGTAAGGTTGCTGAAAACAGTTTACTGTCAAAAGTCATACACCATGGCAAGACTGAGCACAGCAACAAGGCATAGTGCATCAGCAAGGTCTCTCCCAGGCAGAAATTTCAAGGCAGACAGGGGTTTCCAGATGTGCTGTCGAGTTGAGGACCGTAGATGCAGGGGTCGGCCAAGGAAACTTACTGCAGCAGTTGAAAGACACATCAGGCTTACTTCCCTTCGCAATCAGAAGATGTCCAGCAGTGCCATCAGCTCAGACCTGGCAGAAACCAGTGGGACCCAGGTACACCCATCTACTGTCTGGAGAAGTCTGGTCAGAAGTGGCCTTCATGGAAGACTTACGGCCAAAAAGCCATACCTCCAATGTGGAAACGGCCAAGCAACTCAACTATGCACGAAAACACAGGAACTGGGGTGCAGAAAAATGGCAGCATGTGCTCTGGTCTGATGAGTCAAAATTTGGCATATTTGGCTGTAGCAGAAGGTCAGTTGTTTGCCGAAGGACTAGAGAGCGGTACAGGAATAAGTGACTGCAGCTGATTGTCCCCAAATTTATTCTGCAGCATGACAACGACCCCAAGCATACAGTGAAATTCATTAAGAAATATCTTCAGCGTAAAGAAGAACAAGGAGTCCTGGAAGTGATGGATATGGCCCCCACAGAGCCCTGATCTCAACATCATCGAGTCTGTCTGGGATTACATGAAGAGAGAGAAGCAGCTGAGGCTGCCTAAATCCACAGAAGAACTGTGGTTAGTTATCCAAGATGTTTGGGCAAACCTACCTGCCGAGTTCCTTCAAAAACTGTGTGCAAGTGTACCTAGAAGAATTTATGCTGTTTTGAAGGCAAAGGGTGGTCACACCAAATATTGATTTGATGTAGATTTTTCCTTGGTTCACTCACTTTGCATTTTGCTGTATTTGCATGTCTATTTTTGAAAGCATCCTTACTTTAAAGCATTTTTTCACAACTGCCTAAAACTTTTGCACAGTGCTGTATATAAATATATATATATATATATATTCCGGTTTAGGGCACGAATACAAATAGCACTAAACAGATACAGATAGTAGCACTACTGCGGTAGACTCCTAGTCTCAACAGGCGCAGTGGAAAATTCCAGAAAATGAGCGTGTCTGCTCCCTTTCAGGTCCGTTGCCAATTACTAACGCATTTTGGATTACGTCGACCCAACTACCTGACCTAACAAGTGAAACAAATAAACAAACACAAACAAACAAATAGAATTTTAATGAAGTACTGGTTTCCACTAGGTCTTTTAAAACGAGTATCTGTTTTATTGTCCTATGAAAAAAAAAGCTGTATTTGGACAGAAGAAATGCTGAGTGCTGAGTGTTGATTGCATTAGTATTAGTATGCGGATATTGCGCATGATTTGCGCGCGTGCCCGTCGGCCTCTGCGCGTCCATGCGCGTCCTCGGCGCTGAGTAAAAATGGAAACGAGAAAGGGAAAAGGAGGAAAACTCGGGGATTGTTCACAGCGCTGACGTCACGGAGGTGTTCAAAACCAAACGCACGAGTCTCCGTATGTCAGGCTTCACCGGGAGCCTTAACGATGAAGGGGACTTGCGCCTGGACACTCTGTTTTAAAATCAACATCTAATTCTGAATTCAATGTATTTACCACTTGGGTTCAGTAATGAGCTGGCTGCTGACCTGGGTCCTGCTTGTCGCCCGATTACATCAGGTGAGAAATTATTGTCCTATTTTGTTGTTGTAGTTGTTGTTTCAATAAAAACTTTCAGCTTTGTTTAAATCATACTCATATGAAAGTATAGTAGAGTAATGTTCGAACAACAACAACAACAACAACAACAACAACAATAATAATAATAATAATAATAATAATAATAATAATAATAATAATAATAATAATAATAATAATCTTTATTATTCATGATGAAATTCAATTATTGCATAGTCCAGTTTATTTCATCAACTTCTTTTGTACAATTATGAATAGAAATATAGGCAGAATTGTTTTATACACTAATTAAACTAAACTGATTAAACAGATGCCAATTTCAAAGGAATATTGCCATCATTTGATGTAAACTGTGTAGTCTGTTAAAAAAAAAAAAAAAAAGCGTTATGTAATAGATGAAACCATAAAACCCCTAATCAACTCATGTTTTCCTACACATAGGCATATATACATCTGATTTGGGTGGGGGATAATAACATTATATAAAAGAGTGCATGCAGAAAAGTCCGTTTAACCTCAGATGGAGTTACTTACATCATGTTAAATGTATTTAAGGAATGTGGTGACAGCGTCTAAAAGCCAAATGCAAGTGATTATACTGCCACCGAGTGGAAATTATTCTGCAAAGTCATCAGTGTTGTCAGTTGATGCGATTTACAAGGTATTTTAATAACTTTGTGGTGGAAAATAGTGTCTATAATTCAAGTATAATTTCATTCTAGTTTGATAGTTATATAAACGGACTGCTTTTAAAATTGGTTGGAAACACTCAACCAAATCTGGCTACTCTGAAAACAGACTCCACTAGACTATTATTCTCAATGGATTTATAGTCATTTATTCACTGTGAAAATCTTTCTGTTATTTACATGCTGAAGACTAATACAACCTCATGAGGACATGAGGACATGCAAGAGATCATGCAGCCAGAGGTCAGAGGCCTGAAGATATAATCCATCAGAAAGTTGGCTTTTTTCATCTTACCATCAGAGAGACACTTCAGGGAAGCAAATGTTATGTTAGAGATCAATCCAGATCCCAAAAGCTTGTACTGTCCTGGTTTACAAAATCCAGGACTTAAATCATTCACATAGGTTCCCATACATATATAGGAAAAATATTACCTTTACAAAAAAGTACCCTTTTGCTCACTGCAGATATTGTTTATGAGAAATGTGGTGGTGTGTTTTAAGATGTCCTGTCCTTGAATTCAAAATAGTTATAGGCTTTGACTGTGAAATGTTGTATATGAGTCAAATAAATCAACATGTTTATTGGGAGTGGACCTAAGCAAGTAATCAGCTTCATAATGTGAAGCGCCTCAGCAGGATTTTTAATGATCATGAACTTTTATTAGCCAGATATATTAAATAACTTTTATAAATAGCAAGGAATTGCTTGTAGGAAGGACTTTATTCTCTTATTGACCTTTACTTCATGAAGGAAGTTCAGCAGTTTAGTTGAAAGTTGCTATGTGCTAAAATAGGTACTATAAGTCATTACTAGATGAAAGTACTGGATAAGCACTGTAGTGGTTTTATATTACTGTTTACTGTGTTTCCCTAACAGGTAACTTTGTAATACGTACAGTACTGTGCAAAAGGTTTAGGCACGTGCAAAGAAATGCTGTAGAGTAGTGGTTCCCAACCTGGGGGTCGCGACCCCCACTAGGGGTCGCTAAAGATTTACGAGGGGTCGCCAAGCTCACTCTAGTTTGAGAGTTATAAGAGGAAGAAATAATGATTTTTTAAAAATGTAAAACAGCACGATAAATAAATCCACTTTGAATATTCTAATAATAGTGTGTAACATATATGAAAAGAGATTTCCTTAACATGGAGAATTTTTTAGCTGTGTATCGCGAGAGTGGGAAAGGACGGACGCAGTTTAAAAAATAAAAAATAAAAAAAAGATGCAGCACAATTCACATTGCTCGTTCTAATTGTACAGTGCAACATTCAAAACAACAGGGTAACTAGTCAAGCAAACGAATATGGCAAAGCAGCAGGGAGATGAGAAAAATGTATGCGCTAAAAAGAAAACAAGGATTTATCTGGACAGATACAGTGCCCTCAACTAATATTGGCACCCTTGGTAAATATGAGCAAAGAAGACTGTGAAAAATTGTCTTTATTGTTTAACCTTTTGTTCTTTTGTTCTAAAAATTTCACAAAAATACTCTGCTCTCATGGATATCAAACAATTGCAAACACAACACAGAAAACAAATATCTGTTAAATATAGGTGTGCAACAATTATTGGCACCCCTATGAATTCATATGAGAAAAATATATTTGAAGTAAATTCCCATTGATATTTTACTTTTTTTTTTAGTACACCTGGGTGACTAGGAACAGGAAATTGTTCAACCATGACTTCCTGTTTCACAGGGGTATAAATATGAGGTAACACATAGGCCAAATTCCCTTAGTCA
This sequence comes from Cranoglanis bouderius, assembly GCA_023630585.1. Taxonomy (NCBI): domain Eukaryota; kingdom Metazoa; phylum Chordata; class Actinopteri; order Siluriformes; family Cranoglanididae; genus Cranoglanis; species Cranoglanis bouderius. The sequence continues at coordinate 10,839,405 of CM042551.1, forward strand.
TTCATAACAATGGATAAGACCAAGGAATATAGCTGTGATGTGCGGCAAAAGGTTGTTGAGCTTCACAAAATGGGAAGTGGCTATAAGAAAATAGCACAAGCATTGACAATTTCCACCATCAGGGCAATAATTAGGAAGTTCCAGTCAACTGGAAATGTTATGAATCAACCTGGAATTGGACGTGTGTATATTGTCTCACAGCTGGAGAATTGCAGAAGTTAGTTGCATCTTGGTTTAGTCAGCTCTCTGGTAACCACCAAAACGAAGGCACACACCAAGCTAGAAGTGCACAGTGACCTTCTTCTGGCTGTCACAAAAATCATGCCTGCTATCCAATCTCTAGCTCATGAAATGCAGGCCCAAAGCTCATATCAAATAGCCTTTCACACCTAAAAAATAAAAGGCATTCAATCAGGAACACACGAAATGGCATGAATAATATGCAAATAACATTTATTTGATTATATTATTGTTCTTAAATTATTTGATGTATGTTTTTAGTGGGGGGGGGGGGGGGGGGCAAAGATGCCTTCAAAATAATTAAATTAAATGTTTCTACATTTTAAAAAAAATACCATACAGAGCAGTAAACGGTAGTAAATGAAACAAAGTCAGTATTTGGTGTGACAAAAAAATAAAAATGAAAATAAATATAGTAGTCTCCGGAACAATTTGTGCAGTTTTATAAGGAAATGAGCTGGTAAGTTTTATTGAGCATCTTGCAGAACCAGACACAGTTCTTCTGGAGACTTTGACTTTCGCACTTTCTTTTTATTTTTGCAGCAAAACCCAGCAGCCTTCATTGTGTTTTTTGTCTGAAAAGTGTCTCTTACGTAATATGCTGCTTTCTTTAATGACATACAAACATTTTTCTGTAACATTTCATTTTGTGCTAGAAAACTAATGTTTGGGAATCTAAAATGTTTTTTGCACTGACTTGATAATGTAGAAGTCATAAATTTAAAAAACCTATAACAAAGTTTGTACTAAAAAAGATAGGGTGCCTAAAACTTTTGCACAGTACTGTATTTGGGAATTTATTAAAAATCTGTGTGTTTGAAGCTAATCCTTTGAATTTATTGAATATATCAATATATATATTTATGCGCAGGTGCATCTCAAAAAATTAGAATATCGTGGAAAAGTTCAATTTTTTCCGTAATTTAATTCAAAAAGTGTAACTTTCATATATTCTATATTCATTACACATAAAGTGAAATATTTCAAGCCTTTTTTATTTTAATCTTGATGATTACAGCTTACAGCTCATGGAAATCAAAAATGGAAATATTAGAATAAAGAATTTTTAATACAGAAATGTCAACCTTCTGAAAAGTATGTTAATTTATGCACTCAATACTTGGTCGGGGCTCCTATTGCACGAATTACTGCATCAATGCGGTATGGCATGGAGGCAATCAGCCTGTGGCACTGCTGAGGTCTTATGGAAGCCCATGTTGCTTTGATAGCAGCCTTCAGCTTGTCTGTATTGTTGGGTCTGGTGTCTCTCATCTTCCTCTTGACAATAGAGAATCTATGGGGTTCAGGTCAGGCGAGTTGGCTGGCCAATCAAGGTGCCAAGTCCTGTTGGAAAAGGAAATCAGCATCTCCATAAAGCTTGTCAGCAGATGGAAGCATAAAGTGTTCTAAAATCTCCTGGTAGACAGAATCTCCAGAACTTCTATGCTAATCTCAGGTTACTGACTGTGCGGAGTTCCTGGGAATGTTCTGTGGATTGTCTAAGGGGTGCAGTAATGTGACAAAAATCCAGTTTCAAACTTTTACTCAAAGAGTCTCCTTATTTCTCTGCATTTCCTCCAGGCTGTCTCACTGAATTTCTCCACTGCGCCATTCATACCTGAATCCACTACCCCTGAGCCTTACAACCGGACTCAGTACTGTAAGTGGCCCTGCACCTGCCCTGAGACTCCCCCAAGCTGCCCGCCTGGTGTCAGCCTCATCATGGATGGCTGTGACTGCTGTAGGGCCTGCGCCAAGCAGGTGGGCGAGGAGTGCAATGAGGCGGACAACTGCGACCACCACCGTGGCCTCTACTGTGACTACAGCTCAGACAAGCCTAGGTACGAAAAAGGAGTGTGTGCATGTAAGTGTCCCCTGCACTAAACCTGTCCTTGTGCTCAGGCTTCCATTAAGCACATTAACACTAGATTCTATTGAGATTAGATTGAGATTAAGAGGGTTAATTAAGGTGGAATGCAGACTCAGATAGAAACCAGAGCAGTAATTTGTTGGGTTTATTCACCACCTTCTTGTTTTCATTTGAGCTCCAGTCTCTTTCATCTAAATCTTTATGTCACTCAAAATCACACCACTGTCTTTACCAATAAATCCTTTCTTATCTTATACATAATAACCATTCCCTTTGCATCTTATCAGAAACTCATAAACTTTACAACTTTGCCGATGTACAGATCTACTCGGCACAGGCTGTGAGCACAATGGTGTAATCTATCGCAATGGGCAGAGTTTTCAGCCCAACTGTAAATACCAGTGTCTGTGTGTGAACGGGGCCATCGGCTGCGTACCACTGTGTAATGAGTCTCAGCCTCCAAGGGTGTGGTGCTCAACGCCGCGACGAGTCAAGCTCCCTGGCCGCTGCTGTGAGCAGTGGATCTGTGAGGAGCCCAGGAGGGGGCGCAAAGCAGCACCTAGGCATGCCATGTCAGGTATGATCCAAAACTGACCGTACGCTTCACAGTTGGTTTAGCTGAATTATGGTGTTAGGAAAAAATGCAGCATTTCTGAGCAAACAGGTTTTTATTCAGCAACCAACAACCAATGAGGTCAAATTAAAAAGAGATCCAAGATCTATTCCATTTTATTTTAGAATAAGTTCATTTGGAAAATAGTAAGTAATTTTTAGCACCATGCTTATTGTTGAAGAGATTGTCTAGAGACAGCTGCTAATCATATACACATTTTCTGAAAGCACACCAAGTTTAAAGATTTCTGGAAAGAATTCCTGGACTCCTGTTGAAAGATAAAGTAACAAAGGGACCAGGTTCAGGGCCAGCCTACAGGTAGTGTAAAGCAGGAAACAGAAAAATCTGTTTTGGGTACTTCTGGTGGAAGGCAAAAAGGAATACCTTTGTATTCTGTATTTGCATCTGCATTTGAGTTATACATTGGATTAAACAATGGTTGCCTGTCTTCTGACAGCTCTCTCCAGTGGAAAAGACACCTGGCAGGAGAACTGTGTGACACAGACCACATCATGGAGCCTATGCTCCAAGACCTGTGGCCGAGGAGTATCTTTACGCATCACTAACTCCAACAAGCAGTGTCGGATGGTCAAGGAGAGACGGCTTTGCAGCATCCGACCCTGTGAGGTGGACATCACTAAGCACATTAAGGTAGAAATTTTCTCTGGTAACTGTAATCCATTAAACACCAAGGATCCATCAGCGGGTACTGACATACATTTCTCTTATAACTTTGTAACTACATACCTTTAATATTACTTGCATTGTAGTTACTGAATCATTCATAATAAACCCTTTATTAATAATAATAAGCCCTTATCTGCTGAATAACATTAGTTGGTTATGTTTTAATCCAGAGATATTCACAAAGCTATTGTGAATTTTCTTTCAATTTCTCCTAAAGCCTGGAAAAAAGTGCCTAAACATCTACAGGGAAGATCAGCCAACCAACTTCACCATCTCAGGCTGCACTAGCAAGAAGCTCTACCGGCCAAAGTACTGTGGTGTCTGCACAGATGAGCGCTGCTGCATCCCTTATAAATCCAAAACAGTGCAGGTGGAGTTCCAGTGCCCTAATGGAGCCATGGTCACTTGGCAGGTGATGTGGATTAATGCCTGCTTCTGCAACCTCAGCTGCAAAAACCCCAATGACATCTTTGCAGATTTGGAGCAGTACTATGAGAATCGAGAGATTATGAACTGAGGAACAGGTGACTACTATGCTGCTGTTCAATCGGTCACATTCTGGAGTCGACACAATATAAAGAATCAGCCCAAAAGAAATGTTTTCTTTTTTTTATTCTACGCAATAGACATCACACTTAATTACTGAATTCAACTTTATTGCTGGGTCTATAAAATTTGGTGATTCATATTACAGTAATGTTTCTGTGGTTAAATCTTTATTATATAATGCTTTGTAATAATTGGCAAATTATATATATATATAAATAAAAGATAGAACCAAGTTACTTCCTTAGATCTTGATTTTTAGGCAACAGCCATTTTGTAATGACCAAAAAACCACCACAAAGAAACTCCCTTGCATAAGTATTCACACCCTTGAACTTTTTGATGTTTTTTAGTGTTACAGCTTGAATATGACTTCATTAGGATTTTGATCAATTGATTTACACAAAATGTCTAATGTTTCAAAGTTCCACAGAGTTTTAATGTGACACAAAGGTTAATTAAACAACAATACTTGTGCAACAAATGGCAGCAAGCAGAGCTCAGGAACACAGCAGACTCAGGTTGAGATGGCTGGTGAGTGTTTATTCAGGTCACACGTCAGACACACTCATCAGCCTGACGGAGAGAGAGAGAGAGAGAGAGAGAGAGAGAGAGAGAGAGAGAGAGAGAGCTTATATCCATTAATATCCATTCTCAAATAAGCAACAGGTGTAATTTGCTCGCTCAACATCTACATCTTTTTTTCTCTGCTCACCACTCTTCCAGAAATATGGGCAAGCTATATTGATTTTCCCCATCCCCACATGTAGATTGGTGACATATAATAGCAATTAAGTCCACTGCAGTTAGAGGTTGTAACACTACAAAATGTGGAAAAATTCAAGGATGGGGGAATACAGCAAGTATTTCTTTAAGCCCGCACTGTCAAACTCAGGTCAAAGATGTACCATGGCTCTACACAGACTTATGATTGGACTTTTCTAAGATACAAATGACTTCCACTGAATATTATGCCCTATTCTGTGAGAACTTCTGTGAGAAGGCACTTATTCAAACAAAAAAGAAAATAACCCAAATAATCCTGTTATAAGCATCAAAACATTCCCTACACCAGTACCAGTTTCACTTGTTAGTTACACTGAACATTTTAGGCTCCTTTATATTATGAGGTTTGCACATGTGGACAGCTGTCTTCAAATCAGTTTAAAAACTACAGGTTTTAAGCAGTGTTCAGATTCAGAGACTGGCACTGTGTATGTAATTGCTTTCACTCTTTTCTATATAGGCTGTTTTACATAATGCACTATATAGGGTGCAGTGAAATGGACACCGGACTGATTTCAGACAACACTTAGTGGAGAGCGCTCCTGAAACATCATCATGCCCTGCTGTTACAATTTAGTGTATTAAATATATAATTTTAGTCGTTTTAGTGGTCATTCTGGGTACCACAGCATTACAGTGCCACTGTTTTGTTTTGTTTTCCTTTAATTTGCCAGCCATTTGTGAATTTTGGATCATAATAGTGTTGAAAGTTCTACCGATGGACAAATCTTAGCCTCCAAGCAGAGCATGGTACTTAATAGAATTCACGATGCAGTCAATTGTCATAAGAGCACTCGGACCACCAGCAGCATAACAGCCCAAACAACCATCTGTCTATTTTGCATTGAAAGCTCTTTATTCTTGGTAATAAATAATGACCCATGGTGATAAATGATGAAGGGATTTTACATGTGTGAAACATGTCATATTTATACACCATGGAAACAGGAAATGATAAAAAGCAACAATAGCATTATTTCTGTGGAATGTTTTAATGGATGCCAATTTGCTAGCATTTATTTAAAATATAACCACATGCTTTTGAGAGAAAATAACATAATTTGAGTAAAGAAATGTGTACATGATTTAATTTAGGTAGAGAAACAATGAAACAAGAGTTTGAAAATTCTAAATTATTGTATGCACTGCATGTTTTTTCATTAAATAATTTTTTCCCATAGTCTTGAAAGATGACAATAATAAACAGCTCTTGAGTATCAACATATATATTTAATAGACTAAAGAGTGATTAAAAATATGTATGTGTTAATGTCTTTTATCATCATGTGTAAGCAGTTATGGATAGATAGAGGTGCTTCAGTCATACAAAAGAGTCAGTAGGGGTTTTGTTTTCTTTTTTAATAAATACAACACTAGTCTCATTTAAATTTACAGTGTGGTATGCATTGTGTTGCTGTGCATCTTTACAAAGGTTATGTTACCTAAAAAGCCTGTTATTGGATTTCTCCCTCCATCCTTCTAAACCACATCAGAATAGAAACAATGGACTTCCATAGTACATGTTGCTCCGTTTTGCTTAACTCCATAAGAATCATGATTCAGTCTAAAACCCCAATTAATCATTCGTTTGTATATTTACAGTAATTCATTTGTTTTATTTCTTAAAATGCCTCAGATCACTTGACAAAAAAAAAAATAATAATAATGTTAAAGAACAAAAACAACTAGGTTACAAATATAACCCCCAAAACATGGGGAATAAACACAAAGATAAATGAAAAGGAAAACCGTCTGTGTACGTCATTTATATTTAAGGTAGGTAGCATAGAAAAATGACAACCCTTATATCCACCACCATATCCTTTCATCAGTCACGTTCAAAATATACAGAAAATTAATCCAGTATTAAAACTAATAAACAAATACATTACTGTTAAAAAAAAAAATTCAGCCATTTACAGGCATTTGTGAGATAAGTGACACTACAATCAAGTAAAAGAGAATGCAAAGAAAGTAAATTGATAATGCATGAAGAGTACAAATGTTCAAACTTGTACGCTTCCCAAACTTTCTGATTCTCTCACTTACAGTATTACTGTGCTGTTTCTTGCATAAAGAATAAATCAGCCCCCATAAAGGGAGCGAATGAACAGATTAGGGGCGTTTCCCTCAAATTTTTTACTTCATCTAGATAGCATTTCCCAGAGGACCCTCAAATAATACACTGATCAGCTGTACTAAATCAGCTGTATTCTGGGATGAGAGTGTGCCCAAAGCTGGTGGCCTGCACTCCTGGGCATTTTTGTGACAGCACAACACACACACACACAGATAAGGGAAAGGAAGTGTGTTAAAGGAAGTGCATTGTAGGGTTTAGGGAAGGGTGGAGCTGCTTTAGCATGACACTTCAGTAGATTTGAGCATGGACTGCTCCACGGAGTTGTCCGCAGAGTCGGTGTGGGAGCGTGCACGCTGGGCGTCGGCGGTGTGGGCACGGCCCCGGCCTTCGTTGGTGTGTGAGCGACTGCGGCTGCCCTCGTTGGTGTGAGAACGGCTGCGGTTGCCATCAAAGGAGGTGACGCTGGAGCCAGAGGCAGTGCGAGAGCGGACCAGGCGAGTCATACTGGCTGAGGGCACTGAGAGAGGACAGGGAGGAACTTATTTTCTGACCAGGGAGACTGAGGTCTAAGCCTGATGTCCTTATAAACTGTTTGCCTCTTAAGTCATATTCATTTTCATATCAATCCTTGGATCCACTGCCAATCCTGGGAAGACTGGCTGTGACACCCTGGATGAGACACACATTCACACCTAGGGGCAATTTAAAGTAGCCAATCCACCTACTGGCATGTTTTTAGGACATGGGAGGACAGAGAACCAAGAATAGACCTAAAACCTAGAATAGACCTGCTACACCACAGTGCTGCCCTCATAAGTCGTTACATGTGTGTCTTTATGTTTCCAAACTTTAACGGTACATAGAATTTTTTTTTAATTGATTGGGATGATAAAATAGTAAGGAGTGGACATATTTCATCACGCAGGTTGAGTTTAGGAGGTTAAACGTTTAATATTGATTCTTATGTTTCGTCAGATGTCACTAGCAGATTTCACCACTAGGTGGCAGAAAAGCTAAGAACTATAAACCTCTGAGCTGTCTTCAACAAGAAGGTGAGGTAGGTGTAAAAAAAAAAAAAAAAAAATACTATCAAGTGTAAAACTAATATTGGCAGGGTAATTAATGATTAAATACTTACTGTAGCCCATTCCCTGTATAAAGTATTTAAAGGCTTCAGTCAGCTTTCCAGGCTGTGAATAAAATAAGGAAGAATATTTAAGTGTCAATGGCTATATATAAAATTTTTTCTAATATGTATTTTCACAACCAGAAGACAGGTCAGTAGCAGATGTTCAGGATGGTATTAGAAATGGCAATTGTAGCTCTTAAGCTGCCAGATATCTATAATGATTATCTCCATCCTGAAGATCCTGCCAATGAGTGTAGCAGTCAAAACAGTCAACACACCTGGTCAACCTGAGGCAAGCCTCCGCAGTCAGCCATCTGTGGAAAAAAAAGGAGAAACAATTTAAAATGGCAACTTTCAGCCACAACACATGCCTTACTGCTTGTTTACTGCTTCAAGCATTCACAGACTTGAAAACACCACCGCTATCAGCATGAATTTCTTAACCAGCAAGTGTTCCATTAACTAGCCTATTCACAACACTTATCAGCAACAAATGAGTCTGTTGAGCCATTATAAACATGCTTTCCCCATGGCAACATGGGTCAGGCCAAGGAAACTAGGTCAACCGGAGAAGAATTCTTCCCTTGGTCTAACCATGAAAATCAGCCTTGATACACCCTAGGTAAATCAGTCACCAGGTGCTGAGCTATTGGAATCTTATCAGCTCCTAACTTTTCCATCCGGGCTATGAATAGGCAGCTGGATTAAAGAGCCAGAGAATGTGAGAATGCTCACTCACCTTGAGCAGTGTGGTCTTGGTTGGGTCCAGCTTGGTGTTGCACTCCACCTGTGGAAAAAGTACAACAAGTCACAAAAATGCACATATTTTATTATATACAAATTATAAATGCAAACAAATGTGTTAATCATTTTAGAATAGCTGTACAAGCTGCAGTACCATAATTCATTAATGTCACTGGTTCATCTTGTAAATAAGTGGACATTTGCTATTGGTATGAACTTAGACCTACCACAGCATCCACTGCAGGAGAGCTGTCTCCAACTACAAGAAGAGAGGGGCACCTGAAAGCAGAGCACCACCAAATTATTAGGACATAAAAATTGTACACATTAACTAATACAAAATCTAGTCAATGCTCTGAACTCACTTGATGGTTCTGACATTAATGTTTCCTCCAGGAACAGGCCTCTCAATTTCCAGGTCTCTTCGGCTACGTAGCAGAAACACAAATGTCAGTCATTTTTAATAACCAAGTCTGACCAAGTCTTCATGGTAACTGATTGAGTCTCTATTCACCTGTTATATGCCTTAACAAAGAGATGCAGGTTGTACTGATTCATGTCATTCAGGATGTGGTGGCGGTAAGTGCCAATCAGGTCATGGTTGTGTTGAATCTCCTCCTAAAAACAAACAAAAAAACAAAAAACAAAAATAACTCAAAAAAATGAACTAAATACATAAATAAATAAATGAGCTACCAACAAAATTGGTTCAAACTCACCTTTCCAAATAGGTGGCTGATGATCATGTCAGGCATGGCATGAGTCCAGCCACTGATCTGTAATACATTTAAATGGTAAAAGGTTACTTACACCCCTAAGGAACATAACTATATAACCACATAAACCAAGGTCCCAAGAGTGTGGCCAGGATTATAGTTTTTCCTGTTAGTTTCACTGTAATTGAAAAATAGTATTTACCGATTAACATGCTTTAAGATAAACAAGATTAAAAAGAAAAACAAAAAAAAAAGTATGACATTATTAACACATCAATGCTGTTGATTGATTTATTAAAAATATTACCTTTTGTGCTGCCCAGTCCATCCAGCCCTCAGCACATGGATTGATGTTGATCAAAACAATACCCTCCACCATTTTAGGGTAGTCCAGCTGAAAAACAAAAAAAATCAAGAATCCACTTTTTATTATAATAATTCTGAAACTTAAATACATAAAAATATACTTGAAACTGGATGCATGTAGCAAACATGGAGTAAAGTGTTCAAATCTGTGGTAATAAGCTCAAAAGAATCAGATCAGGACTCCCTACAGCGAGCACCGCTGGTGTTTAACAAGTTTGGAACATTCCTTAGCAGCTAAACAAAGCAAAAAATAATAAAGAAGGAACAATATCAGCAACAATAATCAAGCTTGTTCTGCTTTTAATCCAGGTTTGATTAAAACTTTTTAAAAGTATCAGGTTATTAAAGTGGCCACTCACAGCAAACTTTGCAAGGATGTAGGCACCGGCTCCAACTGCCATCCCAATCACACTCTTAAGACTATATAGTCACCAAAAAAAAAAGCAAGTTACATATAAGAATCCTTGGTTTTTAAAAGTTATTCAAGTACTAGTAAGCAGCTGGGTAACAATGCAATATTACCCAAAATGTTTCAGGACCAGAGGAAGTGTCTCAGAGAGCTGGTCCATAGAAGGGTACTCATATCTAAAGTAAATCAAAGATGCAAAATTGCACATAGTTTATAGTACATTTATAGTACAAAATACATTTATAGTATAGTATAGTACAAAATTTCTCTTGAGATATATATACATCTCCTGTTATATCTTAGATGTCATGCATGGCTTTCATTAAATCAGGTCTGCAGACCGAGAGTTCAAAATATTGCCCAGTTGATTTGGTGTGATTTTTCTGGATTCCTGTCCTGTTGCAGGACACATTACCATTTCAAATTAAACTCTAAGGATTTCTATTTTTTGTAGATCAGTTGTATAATAGAGGTACATTTTCCTTTTTTCCATTTTAAAACCCTGGAATAGACAAACATTGACCTCTGAACTATATAATTATATAACTGTTCATTCATCTAGAGTCCGATAATATTTTGTTTTAGGACAGATCTAAAACAATATCAGTCAAGGATAAGCCAAGGCTAATAATTAATAGAGGCGACTGAGCCTGAACACGGACTTGTCAGAACTCAAAGACTAAAAGGTCAAAGGCTTCATGTTGCCTAACCTAGTTCAATTTCCAGCTTACCCGGTGGAAAAAGTATTGGCACCCTCATGCTGTCCTGGTGCATCCACATGGCACACAGCAAAGTGCTGCATAATCTCCTGCATGTCCTCATGTTGGAACAGAGTGTCAAAGCAGGTCTTGTCTTTAGAGAGAAAATAACAAAAAAATAAAATAAAAAGGCACGAGTTTTGGTGGCATATTTACAGCATATATTGAAAATTGAAAGTCATGCAAAATGAATATGCTGGAATTGGGACAACACTTACGGTTCAGTCCAATGTCATGGAAGGTGAGAATGACAGGTCTGTCTCCTTTGGGGACTCCCTTCATAGTACAGTGGATTCTGCCATAAGGTGTATCAACATCATGCTCCTGTAGAGGCAAGAACCATAATGAAAATAAGGTTGATGCACTATAAAAATAAAGCGGAAGCAGGGAATCATTCAAATTACAAAGTAGAAACTGTAAAAAGCACTGTGTAAATTATTGAATTTTTATTTGTAAATGAGGTAAACATCATGCTACACCTGCTCAACATTGCATGCACAGATCTGAAGACTGTAAATCTATATTTTGACATGTCACACAATGCAAACATCACTAATGGACAGTCTTATCCCATTAAGTCACAGGTCATTAAACACTTACCACATCCTTTCAGATATTTAACCACAGTACTGACCTTAACCACCCTATCATCATCTATAATACAAATCTAAATAGAATCTGCATCAATGCTGCATCAAATCCCAATATTTATCATCAAACAAGTTGTCTGTGACCACATTTCCAACCAGGACAAATAATCCTCATGCAACAGCTTGAGCACCAAACAGTGGAGTCTGTACTCACAAAAACCTCGATCTCAAACACTGCCTCTGAATCCGAATCCTCAAGAACCATTTTGACAGCTGGAAGTTAGTAGTAGCAATTAAACGTTCAGTAAACAGGTGAGTAAGATCCAACTGTATGCAAGCTCTTTGTAAGCTTTTGCATCTGCGCTCAAGGCTTTATACCCCTGCTGCCACTCCTCTTCATAAGCCCCTTGCTCCCAGCATGCTTTGTACCATGACCAAAACAAGATAATTCCAGTTGAAGAGATCTGTAAATTGGATCAGACCGTATCAGACAACTTGTATATTCAGTCATCGGAAACTTCAAGGCCTATTTACTGTGGAGTGGAGTTCATCACTCGAGCAAGTTGAATACAGTATAACAAGCATGTATTTAGATAAAATATGCATGTGATGCACTTGCTTTGAACTTCTTACCACTTTTAACTACTTACTGATTTAAACAGGTTATTTTTATGTGTAACAGAGCCCCAGTCATAATGTTACTTTTTTTACAATCTGAGAAAAAATGGCTGAAATGGGAAGTTGAAATGAGAAGTCAATTTAAAAAAAAAAAAAATTTTTAAAACATGTGGTCAATACAGGACATAGGCAGTTTTGTTTTAAATCTTTCCTCAAATTTTGTGCAGACATTAAAAAAAGTAGTCCAGGGATTTTTGTAGGAGGGGCTCTGGCTAAATATCAACAGGCTTACAGAGCTCAAACCAGCCTCTATTCCCTCAAAGACAACAAAATTAAAGTGTATTTAATGCTTACATTTTGCAGACGTTTCCTTTATTGATTATTAAGTCTCAGATACCCCATTGTTGTATATATAAAATATTAATAGCTCTAAAATAACTATTTTCCATCTGTTCTTTTTTTGTTGAATGCACAGTAGGTGTACATTTACAAAAGTGAAACATGTAAATGACATTATGCATTATCACTACACCATATACACCACAGATGTGATTTAAATTGGATTGGTCATACCTGACCAAATGCACATAAAGATCTAAAACAGAATTGATGAAAATCCACGGGAATATAATGGTTTACACAAGGCTAGGAGATAAACATCCTGTGCTCCTTCGCTGCTGCTGACTGAAGACAAACACATGTTGTCTGCCCATCACTGTTAATCCCCTTAAAGAATACAAGTCCTACGTGTGAAAACTGCCAGCAGCCCTAAACCAGTTCTGGGCAGATGGCTGTTGCATCCTTCTGCTTCCCACGTCACTACAGGCTAGATAATAAACACATGACCTGGAATCTGATCACTCTAATCTGTAGGGGTCAGCATGGGAGGGCAAGCTGTTGCATTCCCTCACATCACAAGTCCAAGGCCACTCTGCAAGAGACTGGCATGATGCTGCATGAGGGCATCTGATGCGCCACAAGAATCAGGGTGAGTTTTCATAATTCATAAGTGTTAATCAGAAATATAAAATGACCGTGGCCTTGTCATGAATAAGCTCTCATCCATAAGTTATTTTGTATGAATGTAGGTTTGCTTATTCATTGTGACACCTTGAATGAAAGGTATAGGTCAGGTATAATAACTTTAACTTTATTAAAATATTATAATCATCTGGCCTGCAGTGACAATGCTTAGGTCTAATAACATGGAGTTGTCCATGATCCTAAATTCAATATGTCAAGTCAAGTGGCTTTTATTGTCATTTCAACCATATACAGCTGGCACAGTACACAGTGAAATGAAACAACGTTCCTCCAGGACCATGGTGCTACATAAAACAACACACTAACTACATGAGACACAGAACTAAACAAGACCTACACATTCTACATAAAATGCATATGCAAATAACACAAGACAGTACAGTAAGAGGGATATAAGACATAATATTTTGGTTGCACATTCAAGCAACATATTTTTAATCTCATTTAATACTTGTTTGTTCAAAATAAAACATTTATTGCTTCTAACTTTTGTGTCTGCATCCTAATGACACACTATGCCTTAATGCCATGCTGTCAGTTCTTTCTAAATATTGTAACACCATTACCTTAAACAAACTGAACATTTTGCACAACCAGATGGCAATAGTCATGACTTCAAAAAGCAACCTGCCAAAAAGCAATCTGTTGTGCTAACCAAGAACTGCTGCTGTAATCATAAAGACTGTCCTGTGCTTATACCAGGACTCCTATTCAACATTTTAGCATTCAACACACTTCATGATCTGACATCATTATATACAGTTGTAGAAGGGTAATGATTTTTAATCCCACTTGCTCATTAGGGATCTAAATCTACATCAGGATTTCTGTAAAGCTGCTTTTTGGCAATGTGTACTGTTAAAAGTGCTATACAAGTTAAAAGTCAAATTTAATCCAAGGAAATTTTATCATGACCTGAAGAAAGCCTTCGTGCATAGTACCTCATTGAATATAAAAATGTTATTAAAACAAAATATGAAAATGACTTGCCTTTGTCTCAAGCTGCTGAACAGCTTCTCTTATTCCCTGGAGTAAACAAACAACAACGGCAATTTAACTCTGGTGTAAAAAGTATGATTTGTCATATAGAAAAGTGTCTATTAACCATACCCATACCTGTATGTCCTTGTCAAGCAAATGTCTTGTCTCAATCTGGATCTCCTCCATTTTCAGTTTTGGAGACACCTATAAGAAGAAAGAGGAGGTTCATATTTCATACAGCAGCTTCACTCATAAGCTTTTGAATATGTCAGAAAAATAGTACAAGGAAATACGTATATTATTATCAGTTAGACAGATGATACACTTCTCTAGCTGGCCCTGTTACTATGTTTACTGTACATCTCTCAGATCCTGGCTGTAAGCAGGAAGTACATCTAGTACATATTTCCTTTCATTATTCTTGACTGTCTACTATTTATAGAGTAAACACTGAGTAAACGTATTCAGGATTCAAATGCATATCCATTCACAGTTTTTCAATACAAAAGAAAAATAACATTTAGCTTGAAAAGATCAGTCTAAACAAAATAGATTCTACAGTTTATGAGTACTTTGCATGATCCTGAATGGGTTCTTCTGTATCCTACATTTTTCAAAACAGACTAACTAGGTCAGAGGGTGGAAATAACACAATTAGACAACATTGATGCTGGCACTTATGGAGGATGGCAGCCGGAATGTTGCTGTGCATGTAAATGGAACAAGAGCTTGAACAGGCTCTTTGTCTGGCAAGAGGTTTCTAAAGGTCACCAGTCAGGCTCTTCCTCTATGGCAAGACCTGAACGCTGCACAGAGGAAGCTACTGACACAGCCTCTTCCATGACTCCCTCCCTGCGCTCCGCCCCTTTTACACAACCACAGATTGGCTTTGAAGCGATGTTGCAAGCCTTTGTGTTACAACTGCCTGTAGATATGAAGTTCAAGGCAGGTCACTTTTTCAAGGAGTGATCCTGTGGGTTATAGTACATGATTTCCTTCACTTCTCATCATCCATGGAGGTGTACAGTGTCAGCCCCCGCACACATTTCTGCTCAGGACCATGTGATAGCTGAAACGCTAGATGAATACTGCCTTAGTCATGATAAAACCTTTCTTGTTTCTATAGCAGTCCCTTGATTTCACTGTAAAACCCTAAAGCACCCTAGGTAGAGACAGACATCTAGGTTTCTCGCTTGTTTCCAAGACCTGTTGTCCATCCTAGTTAATTGTTTACATGGGAGTGAAAAATTAAACAAAAAAACAGCTCAATCAGTTAAGCCTCAGTGAGATCTACATGGTGCGCTGCATGAGAACAGGATATGCACTCTGTTAAGACTTTAACCCTCCCTGTTTCATATAAACATCCAGGGCCACCTGCTCAGCCTGGATTGACACACAGGAGTGTCTCAACCATGACATCAATGATTATTTGCCTAATATATAAGTCACCACATATTAATTAATACATTTTCATGCATACTTGTTTGGGAAATGCTTGGTTACTCAGCTTTATATTTATTATCATTTTATGGGCACATTGATACCAGTACTCACTTTTATAAATGTGAATATTATAAATACAAGCTGCAGGAAATAACTCCGCCTACAAGACATTGCACAAAAGCGTAGGAAATATTGGTATCAGTTCCTTTTTGTCATTGCATTTCATTACCATTGCTCTTTCACCAGGAAAATAGATCTCACTTTAAGAACTAATTTTAATAAAGGATCTAGTAAGCCCAACAACTATTAAACAATTAAAAGATTTCGTAATTTTATAATTTTGTCACAGTTAACCCTTTACTCACACATAACTTTTTTTTACTTTTTTATTTAGGGTGTGTTGTATAATCAAAGTCATCTGAACTGACCATATTCAAATCTACTGGCTTGTGTTCACATGTTACAACTTATTTTAAACATCACATTAAGCTGAATTATAATTGAGCCCATAAAGAGTGAGACCTGGTATATGCACAGACAACTCCCCTGATCTTTGGTTACTCATTTAATCTGCCACATCCTGAGGCCTGATATATCAGTTATGCTTGGTTAGATTTAAATAACAGATTCTAGTTGCTCTTCTGACATGCAAATTAAACCAGGAATTAAGTGATCTGGACATGTGTGATGCCAGATTAACAACATGAAGTTGCTGTTCTATCTTTAAACTGGCTTCCTCAATATGAGTAGCCATGTGCCTTATTCCCCATTTCTGACAAACTACTAGAAAGACCATTGTGGATGTTCTGCATCATCGATGCTCCATCATTTGGATATTAACCTATTGTACTGAATTTTAGAAGCTTAGGAATGTCCAAGATTGAAAAGGCAAAATTATCTAACTAATGCACTATATAATGAATAAGGTGAGGTTTCAGACATACAGACGACGCACCCATGAACCATGTCAGAGTTTTTCAACGCTTTGCAGAGTTTGTCAAATACCCTGAAGGATAAATGATAAAGAGGGGAATAAAGACACCGGAGAAGAGAAAATTTCAGAGTGGGCGTCTGTTTAAAGATATGAAATGAAACGTCGCGCACGCGCCATAACGCACGTATAAACAATACAAATGCCACGCGCAACCTGAGGGAAAACACCGCGCGCACCTGCAACACTTCTTTGTTTTTTTGTTTTTTTTTTAGAAGGATTTTAAAGGAGAAAGTAAAGAAAACCTAACCAAACATAATACCTAGTAGGTAATGATACGAAACTTGGTTTAGAGGTTGTCCGACAGTCTATATATAATGAAAATGAATAGACAATTGTTTTTTATATTAAAGGGAAAACAGTAACGAAAACCAAGATAACATTGTATAAGTAAGCGTATCATTAAGTCATCACTAACCGGTTCTCTTTAGATGTCCAGTAAGAGACTGAAAGTGATGCAAAACTCGAGTAAAAGTTGCCGCCGTGGTCTCTGCTGTTTCTACAGGATGTCTCATGCGGAGTGTTATAAAGGCTTGAGTGAAACCAGCCCAGCCCACTATAAGCCAAGCCCACTGCTATTGGGCAACACTGACACCTTCACCAGACCTCATTTCTGCACCACTACACCACATATAACCACACAGCTCATATTAGCTAGTGTTTCTAATTGAATTGAACGGGCTATTCTGGCTGATTCCCTTATGGAAAAATCGCATGCATTTCACATATGATTATGTGAGTAATATTTGATCGCATGAAAAAAAAAAAAAACGTGGGAAAGTTAAAGTAAAACTCAAGTAAACACATGACATTATGTGAACAATATGTGAAAAATAAAACAACGTCAGTGAATTAAATGAAACGTATTAAAAAAATCACGTAGAAAATTAATCGTGAAAAATCACGTGAAAAAAATGAAACGTGTAAAAATCACGTGTGAAACTGAATTAATCATGTGTAAAATCACATGCACCACATGTGAAAAATCCACTACATGTGAAAAACATTTGAAACAACATGACATGCCTGAAAATCACATATCTAAATTTCTCATGTGATTCATCCATCCATCCATCCATTTTCTGTACCACTTATCCTACACAAGGTCGCAGGGAGCCTGGAGACTATCCCAGGGAACTCGGGGCACAAGGCGGGGGACGCCCTGGACAAGGTGCAAACCCATCGCAGGCCACAATCGCACACACATTCACACACTACAGACAATTTAGAGATGCCGATCAGCCTGCAACGCATGTCTTTGGACTGGGGGAGGAAACCAGAGTACCCAGAGGAAACCCCCAAAGCACGGAGAGAACATGCAAACTCTGCGCACACAGGGCGGAAGCAGGAATCAAATCCCCAACCCCGAATGTGTGAGACAAACGTTCTAACCACTAAGCCACCATGCCCCCCATGTGACTCATGCGATTGTTTTTTTTTTTTCTAAAAGTGTTATAAAACACATCATCAGTACACTTCAGTGGGTTCTTTGTATAGTTAAATGTGCTTAACTTCCTAACAAGGCCTTTTTTTCAAAGTGTGTACTATATGCAAATCTGGCAATGAAAAATAATAGTTTGTTTGTGTACAAGCGCATGCATGCATGTGTGTGTGTGTGTGTGTGTGTATTTGTGTGTGTGTGTGTGTGTGTGTGTATTTGTGTGTGTGTGTGTGTGTGTGTGTGTGTGTGTGTGTGTGTGTGTGTGTGTGTGTGTGTGTGTGTGTGTGTGACTCATTCACTTGTTGCCAAAGCAGTTTTTTTAGGGGAAGTATGGTGGTATTGCTAAACTGCTGCCTTTCAGGTTCCAAAACATCAGCTGGGAGCCGCAGTTCTGTGAAAGTGTTGAATCTTTGTTTGGTTCGTTTAGAGTTTAGAGTTGGCCTGTTGTGTAGATTTTCAATCTGTGGATCAAAATGAAGTATTGATCAATTATCCTGAGTGGTTGCATTTTGACCATGTAATTTACAACATTTTCAACTTTTTAACTTTTTATTTGAAACAGGAAATGTTTCACATGTGGGAAAACACAGGTACCTACAATAGCGTACCTACAATGGGGTCCAAAGGTGTGAGACCATTAGTGAAAATGCTTCTATTTTGCATTCTTTTTTTTTTTTAATTATTTTTTAATTTTTTAATTTTGTACAACATATTTTCATTACAGTTTATATAATCAGCAATAACTTGAGTGAAAAGTAAAATCATAGAAATTTTTTACATGAATTCGATAATTTCTTACTATGTGGTATAACCCCCCCCCTTTTGCTTTAATGACATTGCATATAATGAAGCTTGCATGAGTTGTGTATCCTTGACAATCCATGTTAGATCAAATTAATCAGAGTGTCGTATGAACACGTTTCAATGGAAGGGATAAGACTCAAGAAAAAGCTGACTTTTTGTACAAAGGAGTTAACATGGTCAATACCTAGCAATAGTGCAGAATCCTGGATATTGACTATTTTTTTTATTCTGTTTTTGGTATTTATTATATTTATTCAGATATGAATCAATGTTATAGATGACATAAGATTAACAGGTTTGACAATGTGATAGAAATGTCCATCCTTTACGTCTTGCTTTTTTCAGAGATATATCAGAGGTCACTTCACAGGTGAGGTTATGATTTTTCCTTTCTATTTACATTCAATTAATTTATTGTCTTTTTATTGGTATTAGTCTTATACAGAACAGGCCACAGTCATGAATAAGAGTATACAGTATGCTGTTGACGTTGCCATACTCTTTCTGTTCAGGGATTTGCAAAATGTATTTAAATAAATACTCCCACTGGAACTAAGGGAGCCAAACATGTTCCAGCAAGACAATGCAACTGTGCACAAAATGAGGTTCATGAAGATGTTTTGACAGGATTGGAGTGGAAGAACTCAAGTGGTCTGCACAGAGCCCTGAACTCAACCCCACTGAACACCTTTGGGATGAACTGGAACGCTGACTCCACCCCAGGCCTCCTCCGTGATATCGGTGCCTGACCTCACTAATGCTCTTGTGGTGAAAGCCTTCCTAGAAGAGTGGAGGATAATTCTGAAGGGGGGGGGATTAAATCTGGAATGGGATGTTCTACAAGCAGATATGGGTCTGATGGTAAGGCGTTTGGCCATATACTGTATCTTGGTTTTATTTTTTACATCACAAAAACCTGCAGTTTTAACAGGGGTGTGTAGACTTTTTATATCCACTGTAGGTAAATGTTTAACTCATCCTACTTACAACTACCTTACAACTACTATATTTATCCCTACATTACCTACCCCCTAATTATTATAGTCTGTTTGTGTGTGTGTGTGTGTGTGTGTGTGTGTGTGTGTGTGTGTGTGTGTGTGTGTGTGTGTGTGTGTGTGAGAGAGAGAGAGAGAGAGAGAGAGAGAGAGAGAGAGAGAGACCCCACCCTGTACAATGCTGCTAGTGTGAGCTGACTGCAGCACTAATAAGGACCACATTCACAATAGAGCTCCAAGTTAGAACTCATGCTAATCAACTATCAAGCTCTATTTATACTATAACCTCAGTCAGACTCAGGAGAAATGCAACTGGATTAGAATAACTTGACTTTCCATTGTATGTGAAAAACTACTAACCATCTCATATCTCACTTACAGTTATAAAACATAGCTATAAACTATGACCTTATCTGGCAGAGTTATTTTACTGCACCCAGTAAGGTGTAGGTTAGCAGTGTGAGACGGATATGGCCAGTCCTTTGCTTGAACATAAAGCAAATTAGTTTCTGGTCTGGTGTTGCAGTCTAGTCAAAAACATTTTCATGAGCAATCATTCAGAAGAAGAAGAAGAAGAAGAAGAAGAAGAAGAAGAAGAAGAAGAAGCCTTTATTTTAAGGGCCTTGCTCAAGGGCCCAACAGTGGCAGCTTGGCTGTGCCAATACAGATCATTATTGGACACTACCAACTGCATTTAAAACAGTTTAGAAGACTGCTATACTTTTACAATATCTACTTTTATACATATAATCTATATAGTGTGAATACATTATATTAATAGATTGGCTATGGCTGTCTATTCAAAACACAACATACTAAAAATAATAAAATATAGTTTCATAAGGTCTAATATCCATTGTAATACAGTATAAAATACTAGTGAAAATGTCTCTATTTTGAATTTTTTTCTAATGTAATAATTGATATGTTCATTACAAAGTATATTATTAGCAACAACAATTGTCCCCTTTTTGCTTTAGCTGACAGACTCCACAAGTTTCTGTAAAAGCTTATGAACCATTTTAGATCAAATCCATCAGAATGTCCTATTGAACACATGCTTCGATAGAAGAGATTAGGCATGAGGACAATCTGACCTTTTGTAGAAAGCAGTTAACATGGTCAATATTGCACATTTGCTTACATTTAAATAGGAACCTAAAACTAGTGCAGAGTGTTGAATATTAAATATTATAATGAATATATATATATAAACCTGTGTTTTGTTTGCAATTTTTTTTATATCCATCAGTTTGATATCCATGAGAGCAGAGTATTTTTGTGAATTTTTTTAACAAAAGATCAAAAGGTTAAACAATAAAGACACCCTTCTTTGCTCATATTTACCAAGTGTGCCAATATTAGTGGAGGGCACTGTAATTGGCATTAGTGTGTCAATGGAAAGAGCAAATGTTTTGATAAACAAACATTTGTTTTCCAAAAAAAATTAAGTAGTACTTTTTTTGGTTAAAAAAGCAACATATTCAGTGATAAACCACTTTTTAGATTAAACATAATTAATTACTTAATTTGTTAGTGTAAAACACAATGCTGTTATTCAGCAAAGATAACAAACATTTCTTCAGAAGAACTGTGGCTTCCTTAAACCTGCATAACAGGCAGACTTGCGATTTAAAGGCAAAGTTTTGTCACTCCAAAAAATTGTTTTTTAGTGTTTACTGATATTTATGGTATTGTTTTTAATTTAGAAAGATTTCAATTCAGTATTTTGGAAGACAGCTTCACTAACATGCAAACTTTTTGCACAGTATACATGTTTCTTACCTGTTCATGACATGCTTTAACATGCTTGTTCTAAAACATTATCGTTTTAGAACTTATCATAACAGCAAATTTACTGGGACTTGTATGGTGAATGCTCAACATAATTTAACACTAATAATAAATGGTTTTTTTTTTAAATGTTGCTATAGTTATTTACAAAAATATTACAAAAGTGATAAGAAGAACTAACTTGTCTTGCAGATGTTGTATGTTCCACATACAACACATTAATTGTAACTATAATGGATAAAAAGTACAATGTGTTGTTCATTAATAAATTAGAAATTGTAATCATTGGCAAATTGCCATGGAATAAAACACTTAGCACACCCAGTCATGTTTCATTCCTTACTTATACAAAGTGTAATTTTATTCATGTGGAATTTTATGCTCAGTAGAGGTGGATATGTATAATTAATAGTTTTTTTCTTGTTTTTCTCAATAAACTATTTGTGTGACATTCTGTAGTGTCAGGATCAGATTCAAATGCACTATAATAGCAGCCTGAGGATAAGATGCAGTGATGCTGGTATGAATCACACCGAGTAGTGATTCAGAGCCTCGTGACGTGTGGTCTGCCAGAATTTTACTCAGGAAAGTCTTGTTCAGAGTTTTACTCAGAAAAGTCTTGTGCATCTGCTTCCGTCTGATCTCTAACACAGTTTCTCAGGATGTGTGCTTTCAAGTGGAGTTACATTCGTTCTCTGCATTACAGCTAATAATAAAATAATAATAATAATAAGTAATAAATAATGCAAGATTCAAAATAGTTGTTTGTTCAATATCTTTAAGGTTTAGATCACATAACATTGCACATTACTCTTTGGACTGTACTCTTGGGGTGTAAAAAGTCAGTCATAAATGAGTATGGAACAAGGGTCCAGTGCTTGGGTCAATCATAAACTAGGCAATGGGGAGCCAAAAACTAATTATTTCAGTGGGTTCAGTGTGAAGCATATAAAGAAAGCTACTGAGAAAATAAAATGACACATTGGTTTCAATTTTATTCTAGACCAGAAATGCATTCTGAATGAAAACAATGCCAGCAATTTATATATATATATATATATATATATATATATATATATATATATATATATATATATATATATATATATATATATATATATATATATATATATATATATACACACACACACACACACACAGTGAGGGAAAAAAAGTATTTGATCCCTTGCTGATTTTGCCCACTGACAAAGAAATCATCAGTCTATAATTTTAATGGTAGGTGTATTTTAACAGTGAAAGACAGAATAACAACAACAAAAAATCCAGAATTTTAATGAGTGAAATAAATTGTTCCCCTATCAATCAGCAAGATTTCTGGCTCCCAGGTGTCTTAAAGGGAGTGCTCCTAATCTCAGCTCGTTACCTGTATAAAAGACACCTGTCCACAGAAGCAATCAATCAATCAGATTCCAAACTCTCCACCATTGCCAAGACCAAAGAGCTGTCCAAGGATGTCAGAGACCAGATTGTAGACCTACACAAGTCTGGAATGGGCTACAAGACCATCGCCAAGCAGCTTGGTGAGAAGGTGACAACAGATGGTGCGATTATTCGCAAATGGAAGAAACACAAAATAACTGTCAGTCTCCCTCGGTCTGGGGCGCCAAACAAGTTCTCACCTTGTGGAGTTTCAATGATCATGAGAACGGTGAGGAATCAGCCCAGAACTACATTGGAGGATCTTGTAGAAAACTATTGATAACACATTACGCCGTGAAGGACTGAAATCCTGCAGTGCCCACAAGGTCCCCCTGCTCAAGAAAGCACATGTACAGGCCTGTCTGAAGTTTGTCTGAATGATTCAGAGAACAACTGGGTGAAAGTGTTCTGGTCAGATGAGACCAAAATCAAGCTCTTTGGCATCAACTCAACTCACCGTGTTTGGAGGAGGAGGAATGCTGCCTATGACCCCAAGAACACCATCCCCACCATCAAACATGGAGGTGGAAATATTATGCTTTGGGGGTGTTTTTCTGCTAAGGGGACAGGACAAGTGCACCGCATCAAAGGGATAATGGACAGGGCCATGTACCGTTAAATCTTGGGTGAGAACCTCCTTCCCTCAGCCAGGGCATTGAAAATGGGTCGTGGATGGGTATTCCAGCATGACAATGACCCAAAACACACAGCCAAGGCAACAAAGGAGTGGCTCAAGAAGAAGCACATTAAGGTCCTGGAGTGGCCTAGCCAGTCTCCAGACCTTAATCCCACAGAAAATCTGTGGAGGGAGCTGAAGGTTTGAGTTGCCAAACATCAGCCTCAAGACCTTAATGACTTGGAGAGGATCTTCAAAAAGGAGTGGGACAAAATCCCTCCTGAGATGTGTGCAAACCTGGTGGCCAACTACAAGAAACGTCTGACCTCTGTGATTGCCAACAAGGGTTTTGCCCCCAAGTACTAAGTTGAAGGGGTCAAATACTTATTTCCTCCCATGTAGTTCTGGGCTAATTCCTCACCGTTCCCATGATCACTGAAACTCCACAAGGTGAGAACTTGCATGGAGCTCCAGACCGAGGGAGACTGACAGTTATTTTGTGTTTCTTCCATTTGTGAATAATCGCACCATCTGTTGTCACCTTCTCACCAAGGTGCTTGGCGATGGTCTTGTAGCCCATTCCAGCCTTGTGTAGGTCTACAATCTTGTCCCTGACATCCTTGGACAGCTCTTTGGTCTTGGCCATGGTGGAGAGTTTGGAATCTGATTGATTGATTGCTTCTGTGGATAGGTGTCTTTTATACAGGTAACGAGCTGAGATTAGGAGCACTCCCTTTAAGAGAGTGTTCCTAATCTCAGCTCGTTACCTGTATAAAAGACACCTGTCCACATTGATTGCGTCTGTGGACAGGTGTCTTTTATACAGGTAATGAGCTGAGATTAGGAGCACTCCCTTTAAGGGACTGCTCCTAATCTCCACTCGTTACCTGTGTAAAAGACACCTGGGAGCCAGAAATCTTGCTGACTGATAGGGGATCAAATACTTATTTCACTCATTAAAATGCAAATCAATTTATAACTTTTTTGAAATGCGTTTTTCTGGATTTTTTTGTTATTATTCTGTCTCTCACTGTTAAAATACACCTACCATTAAAATTATAGACTGATCATTTCTTTGTCAGTGGGCAAACATACAAAATCAGCAGCGGATCAAATACTTTTTCCCCCCACTGTGTATATATATATATATATATATATATATATATATATATATATATATATATATATATATATATATATATATATATATATATATATATATATATATATATATATATATATATATATATATATAAAAGAAACCTACCCATGTACTTTAATTGTTAACCTTAATTGCAGGCCTGTAATCAGCAGTTGATCTTCAGCACTGCATATGCTTAATCACAAAGCAACAATAACCATCATACATTACCCAGATAACCTTGATGTTTACAATTGTAAAGTTATTGAATAACCTGTGCCAGGTTTGGCTAATGTGCAACCAAAACAAAAACACAAACATCTTTCCAGCATGCAGCTTTTCTCATAAGAGCAGAAGAAGTAATGTTTCATCTACAGCTCAATCATTTCAGCATAAAAACTTGTAAAGCAATGACTGTTTGGTCAAATTGCTTCATGGAAGCCTATTTCTTCTTTCTGATCAATATAGCTGTATTTTATGTTGATTACACAGAGGAGTATAAAAGACTGTGATATACTACTGTTTTACAGAAACCTAGCTAGACTCAATGATCCTGATGCTGCTAATGAGCTAGCAGGCCACTCAATTCTTCATGCTTTGCACTCGAAAATAATTGTTCTCCAGATGTTGAATATCTGGCACTGAAATATAGGTCTTTCTATTTGTTGGGGAGTTAACTGTTGTTATTATCCTGGCTGTGTACATTCCACTGCAAGCTAATGCTAAGTTAGCACTAGCACAGCTGCACTTGGCCATTAATAAACAACAAAATTAACATCCAGATGGCACCTTCATCATAGTGGAGGACTTCAATTAAGTGTACGCAAATATTAAGGATGCATACAAAGCCCTACCCCACCTCAGACAATGTGATCATCTCTCATTGTTTCTTACCCCAGCATACAGACCTCTCACCAACACAGCCAAACCAACCATAAAGGCAACCAAGACCAGGCCTAAGGGGGCCATATCTCAACTACAGAAATGCTTTGTTATTATTTGCACAACAGGCAACACACAAGACCATCAATAGACACATAAAGGTGTTCCAAAGCAGAAACTGTGGATGAATATGGAAGTCTATAATCTGCTGAAAACACACTGCAGCCTTTGAATATGGTGAAACTGTGGCATACAAATACAGCCTGAAAAAAGCAATAAAGAAGTCCACAGAGAGCTTACATTTGGTGCATGTGGCAAGTTTTCCAGTCCATTATTGATTTTCAGATTATAATATCAGCTATGCTCTAGAGATGATGCCACGCTTGCAAATAAACTACATAACTTATTTGTCTGCTTTGACACAAGCAATTAAGAGATCACAGCAAGATGTTTACACTTCATGGACAACCAGGCACTCACTCTAGACATGTGCAAGTCAATAAGTAAGCTGTGCGGAACAGTTGGAAGAAGTCTTCGCAAAATCTTTAATCTGTCTTCCTCTCATGCACTTGCTCCCAAGTGTCTCAAAGATGCTACCATTGTATTGGTGCTGAAAAATGTCTCCCCCCACACTATACTGAACCACCTGGAAAATCAAAGGTCATATCCCATACTGTAATTCATTGACTACAGCTCTTCATTTAAGATTGTCATTCCAAGTAGGTTAGCCTCCAAACTGTATGACAAAGACCTTAGTGCACACATCTGTAATATTCTGGACTTTGAGCTCAGGCTTTCATACTTCCTCCACACTGCCACTGATCACTGGTATACCACAGGAGTGTGTCTTGAGCCCATTCTTCTATGCCCTCTTCACCAGCAATTGTGTACTTGCACAGGCCACAAACACCATCATAAATCTTTCAGATTTCAGAATGATGATTGGGCTGGTGTCTGACAATAACGAGTCACCATACATAGAGGAATGCTAGGAAAAATAACCTGATCCTCAAGACCTTCTGCATATATGAACTTCCATATTGTGATTTCTTTAGACTGGATTCGTTGCACACTTGTGTTTCTGTGTGGCTATGTGTTTTTGTCTAGTTGTAGAGACCAACACAGAAGGGTGATTTCGGATATGTTTTAGCACTGGAACTTTTGGCAAACTGTAACTACTCATTGGCCTTCAGCTTTGTGACTTACCAAGGATAATCCAAGGATAATATATATTTTTTTTTTTAAATATTCAGTACTCATTAAACAATGTGCAGTCTTTTTTCCTATCATTCTTCCTATACTAACATTTAAGAATTTTTGTTTATTTTAGGACTGCAGATGATCATGGAATGATTTTATTAAAAGGTAAACAAAAAAAAATAAAAAATGCATTTCACAGCACATTTATCCAGCTCACATTATTTACACATCATTATATAATACCAAAATAGTGCTGCAGTACATGAAAAGAAAGAGTACATCAAATTTGCTGAGGTAGTTTGTCAAGATAATTCTTGATAAATTATGCTTTTGCATACTTTACTATCTTCCTCACTACATCTCTGCACTCAAAATATACTTTCTCAAACACATTTGGTTACAAAAACATAAATAAATATAATCGTTTATTATAAAATAAAGAAATTGAAAAATATTAAATATGTAAACAGTGGGCAAATATTGTTTACACCCAGCACCATCATCATCTGCAGTAGCAAGCACATTTGACCATGGAACAACATGGGATCTGTGATTTAAATGACAACAAGTGTTTTATTTAACACCAAATAAAAGGCTTGTTGTCAAATAAATTAGGTGATTCCATGTGTGTAACAGTCTCAGTGAACTGAATCAGCTAAAAAAAAAAAAAAAAAAAAGGCATTTTTAAATTTTCATTTCATTTAATCATATTTTGTCAATATATATATATATATATATATATATATATATATATATATATATATATATATATATATATATATATATATATATATTTTTTTTTTTATTTATTTCTACTTTCTGACCTGGAAGTAGGATTACATTCTTGTTACTGTCATGGATTTTTAGATAAGACACTGCCAATTAACGAGGTGGAAAATATCCAGAATCTTGCCAAACCGGTTTTTGTTTTCCACGAAAAATAACAGTGACCAAAAAATAACAGAGTGACCAATGGAAAGCAAAGGAAGGTCATGCTGTGTACAGAACTACATTTTAAAATACACACACAAAAAATGTATAAGCATAAATGCTGTGCAAATGAATGCATTGTTGCCTCATATTGCACACTCATATTGCAGTCACTATGTACCTCTTATCTAATAATCATTGAAGCACATAACACTATAACGAGAATAATTAATATGCTCACACATTCATTCTCTATTAAAATGCACTGATCAACTTCCAGGCATAAGACCAGAGTGATGCAGCAGTGGAATTTCAGCCACACAGGAAGAGCATTTGAGAAATTCTAAGTAAACAAACTCAAATATAAACATTCAAGTTCAGCTGCCATAGCTTTTTCACAAAACATGTGACAGCAGGCCCTGGACTGGAGTCAATCTTCAAGTTCTATAGCAGATACAACTTTACAAAAATGATTAAATCTGTGGTTAATTTACAAGTGACTTACAAATGAGCTGTTGTAAGCGTTAAAGGAGGCAATAGTGGTAGCTTGTTGGTGCTGGGATTTGAACTCACATCTGATCAGTAGCCTAAAGACTTAACCACTTAACCATCTATGTACAACCAAGTTCCCTGTCAGAGATGGTTCCAAGAGAAACCTTATTCAGTTTTTTTTTTTTTTTTCTATGAGTGTAGCCTACTTTTACAAGCAGTTATTATTTCTGAGCACTCAATATTCTTCCAAAAACAATCTACAACTGAATGTAAATGAAGACAGATGGAGACATGACTCAATGTACGTGTTTTCACTATAAACCTGAGACAGGGGGCTTTGGTAATCATTACTCAGCTGGCACTGCCGAAGCTATACTAAAGCCCTTGACACATCGGCATGTCAGAGAATGTCTGTTAATCATTTTGCTGTCCTCTTGTCCTTAAAATTATGAGACATGTGATTACCTTTCAAGTTCAAAACAAGGTCATACAAGCAAAACAATGGCTATGGCAGGGATTCTCAAACATTTTGAGGTAGGGACTGCTTTAACTATAAAATATATTCAAATTGAAAAATAAAAACAAACCCCCTCAGAAATAATGATTTCATTAACTTTATTTAAATGTGTAGAATAAAGTTTTGTCTGTTTATTCAAGCCACGGACCTCACTTTGAGAATCACTATCAGGGCTATGGCACTGATTCTTTATTTTATGTTGTTAATCATTACCTAATTACTAAATGCAGTTATTACCTGGAGTTGGAAAATAACTACATACAAATTCTGACATTGTAATAGAAGTCAGGCATAAGATCACATGGTTCACACAAAATTTGTAAATAAGTGTTAAAACCATGATAAAACAGCGTTAATTTCTCATAAAATAAAGTATGCGCTTTCCTACATCTTTAAGCATTAAATCATTTATAACCTATATTATCTGATTGATTATGTCTTTACTTTCATAATTACATGAGAAACTGAATCTTATTAAATTATTATTGTTTATTATTATTATTATTATTATTATTATTATTATTATTATTAATAATAATAATAATAATAATAATAATAATAATAATAATAATAATAATAATAATAATAATTCTCTGGGGTAGTACAGCGGCCTTACCTTTGACCAGCAACCTATCAGAAGCGAGTACGGCAGTGACGTATATATGCCGGATGTGGAATAGCTCACGTCCCAAGGAAGACGTGCAGGACGTGACTCTCCTGTGTGCTTGGGCGGGGCGTGCAGCGATTATTCATCTTCCAGACCAGTAAGTTAGTTTATAGTAGCGAATTTGAGCGCGTCGTTATCAAAAAAAAAAAAAAAAAAACCTGTCTTTCACGTTTAGTATTTTTTCCCCTGCAATATAGGACAGAACACTTTGCATTATTAATAGCCTGTTGTTGTTGTTGTTGTTGTGTTTTGGTAGGCTTACCAGGATGTTTGCTATGTATGGAAGAAGAAGAAGAAGAATATAACTACATTCATTTATATATAATTTATCATTTACTTCTAGCCTAATATTATTAAATATAATATTACAACATAATATTAAATTATATAATGTTAATACATTACATTTTAGTTTACTTATTTTTACATTTGTTATTATTATTATTATTATTATTATTATTATATAATTTTTTTTGTACTAGTGTTTAACAGAAACAAAATTAACTTAAAACATTTATTTACAAAATGTATATAACTAAACAAATATGTCTTGAGATTTTGTGGCTCATATAGCTCTTAGGTAAACACAAAATAAACTCATTAACCTAGCCAATGATATCAAACTCATATGCCTGAACTTGTCTGAAACAAGCCAGGAGTTTTCACAACAGTGTAAGAGATAAGCCAGCTTCCCAGTGTGCTGCTGATTGGGTGCAACTTGCTGAGACAATACAGCTGTGTTCACATCAGCCTGAGACATTCCCTCTGAGAGAGGACGTGCAGAACTGAGCAACCTCAGTGAGATCATTCTTAATGTGCAGTTTGCAAATCTGAATCACAGGGTTGTGAAACATTTGAGGTCTTTATATCAGCAATAAGAAGAAAAGTCTGATTACCTATGTGATTTGATCAATAAGTTAGTTTGGACCTGATTACTATGGATGTTAGTGAAATGAATGTCCTTGCCTTTCTTATGGCCATTGACACTGTGATCTAAATTCTTTCTGTTACAGTCACATGAACTGTCCTAACTGAAGCCATGCCAGGTTAACTCCTACTGGAAATGGATGTCTCACAATCTAGTTTGGCCATCAGTAATCCTATAAAGCACAGGAATTTCGTAGGCTGTGGTTGTAAATGCTGATGCTGCCTAGTTTAGTGTCTACACACATTTCTTGATCAAATCTACAATAGCAGTAACTACACTGCTGCATGTCACTAGGATTTATTATCCTTCCTCTTTTAACAGTACAAACAGTTTCACCTGTTATCACTGAAATACGATCTGATGTGCACATTTTGCTTGTGCACCTACTGATACCTAATGAGCTTTTCTACAATCCTTAACAAAGCTTAATATTTAAATACAAAATGAAAAGAGCCTGAAATTTTCCATATAGATTATATAATTTTTTTATGCTGTAACCACACCCACAATAAATCAGAAGAAAACTAATCAATATTGCATAAACATGAAACATTATAATCAATCAAATGTTGTTACATACAGAGCACAGATTGCATTATGTAATGCTAAAATAACTAAGACAATTTCTTAGTTGTTGTAGAATCTGTTATATTCTGTTATATTGCCTATGAATGTCATGTTTTTACCCTGTGATTGTACTATATAGATGTATTTTATTATTATTATTATTAGTAGTAGTAGTAGTAGTAGTTGTGGGCACGGTGGCTTAGTGGTTAGCACATTTGCTTTGCACCTCCAAGGTTGGGAGTTTGATTCCTGTCTCTGCCCTGTGTGAAAGGAGTTTGAATGTTCTCCCTTCCTCTAAGTACTCCAGTTTCCTCCCCCAGTCCAAAGACATTCATCATTGACTGATTGACATCTCTAACTTGTCTGTATTGTGTTAATGGATATGCAAGGGTGTGTGATTGTGCCTTGTGATGGGTTGACACCCCTTCCAGAGTGTCCCCCCTCCTTGTGCCCCGGTGTCCCCTAGCATAAGCTCCAGGCTCCCTTTGAGTGGTACAGAAAATGAATGTAATATCATTATTATTAGTAGTAGTAGTGTGGGCTAGTATAAAGGTCATCACTTATTTACTATTCTCTATGTATTTTCTTTTCTAACAGATTTATAGCAGATTTAACAATAACAGACATTTAAAAGCTCAAAAGAACTTAAAATAAAATAAAATAAAATTCAAATTGGAGAACAATATACAACAAGGGTCAAAATACTGTATCAATACACGAATACACAATACTTTTCCACGTTGGGATATATAAATTTAGGAGCACACTCTTTTTCATACTCTTTCCATGCTGCATTGCTTATGCTAGATGTTTATAGGCTACCTTACTGGCTCCACATTTAAAACTTTGTGTTATTGAAATTGAAGCCTTGTGTTCCCTTACCGCTTACTGCCATCTAGCAGCCAAACAAAAGAATCCCGGTAATGCTGAGACTAAAGGCTTTTAGCAGAATTGCGCACTCAATGTTTCTTCAACGATATGGTAATGTGCTATGGGCCTTGTACAGAGACAGATAAAGACATCACTTCGAATAGTCTTAGGGTTCTCAAATTATCTGACAAATGTTTTATCATGAATTATCTATAAACTTATTTATAAGTCTTATTAATCGAATAATGTGTCCTGGGTGGTATGATTCAGATTTATTTCGATTCACCGAACACCCAACCATTCAAACACCCAACCATTATATATATGTATAACATGCTTATTTGTCCTTGCGACGTATGATCAATTGTTTTTAATGGACTTTACTCTTTTGTGAACCAAAATCAACTTAGCCATATGACAGACAGAAAGAAAGAAAGATCGGGTTCAAAGAAAGAGGTTTCGCTCAAATCCCATAAACCAGAGTTAACCAAACAAAGCTAAATTAACTGATTAATCACGGTTTTTGTTTGTTTGTTTGTTTGTTTGTTTGTTTGTTTGTTTGTTTTTTTTTTTAAAGAAAGAAAGAAAATAAGGAAAACTAGTAAGGTTTTTCGTACGTTTTATTTAGAAAGAAAAACGTATACAAGCAAGCAAAAATGATGAACATCTATCCCAATTCATTAAAAGTGCAACATTACTTTGTGAAAAAAATTTAAATCTCCAATAAATGAGCTCGTTTGGGTTTGGTGGAGAGCTCGACTCTTTAATGAATACAGGCTAATCAAAAGGAAAAAAATGATGGATACAGCAGTGCATGACGCCTGCTGGCCTCCTCTACTGAGCTATGCATGCTGTGCGGTTTGTTCTCTCGGTCTAAACCGAGAGAGACCTTGGTCGCTATTCTGCTGTAATACTGATTCGGAAAGCAGAGATTACTGCTGTGGGCAGCCTGAGCTGCTTGTTGCACAATGGTCGGCACCTGAGGGACTTCATCTATCTTTAACAGCGACTCTACTGAAAAAGGACCGGCAAATTTGGTCGGACGGTCCTCCATCCTGCCGGAACAGGCCGGTGAGGAGGCCGGTGGGGGTGCTGGTCCTCTGTCCTGTGCGGGAGGCAATCCGGGGAACAGGTCAGCTATATCACTGAAATGACGCCGCAGCATCTTCGGGGTGATGCCGCTCTCATCCACTCTCCAAAAGTTCCTCTTGGCATTTGGGTACTTCGGGTCAATGGGAACCTGTGATTAAATTTAAACACCTGAGTCAGTTTAACAAAGCTAAAAATTCCGAGTGTTGCTGAAACACCAAGACAAAATAACTCACCTTTACAAAACACTTGTTGGATGACAGACAGACTCTGATGTTGTTTTCGAGACCTTTCCTGTCCCCACTGACGAGCACGGCCAATTTACTCATAATCTGCCAAAAAAATAATAATAAATAAATAAACACAATGGCGATTACAATGCATGCATTTAAAATGTTTAACAGCATTTTTTTATGATTAAATGATGACTCTTATCCTGCCTGTTTGAAGGTGAGCATCTTGCTGGGAGAATCCTGAATGCAATATCCAACAAGTCCAATTAATGTTCCCTTCACGTGTCTTTGATATTTTCGGCTCCCTCTCCGTACAGGCGAAAACCTTCCATTCACTGTTTTAGTCATGGCTAAGAAGTCGAAGTCTGGCTTCAGATAGGACTGGATTCAGAAGACTGGTGGTCCACATTTATAAGCCTACCAGGATACAGAGGAACAATATGTGGGCACGCCACCCTAAATGGAGCTGTTGCTACTCTGATGAGGTGTTAATGTCTGGGCGGCATCTAAAGCACTCAGCCCGGAGATCTATAGTCTATTTGCATGTGAATTGACAAGTAGCCTATAAGTTCTTCATTATCTTAATAATATAGGTTTAACTCATAAATAAGTAAGGTTTTCTTAATATTATTTTGGTACTTTGTTACTTTATTACAAAAACAAATAATTAAACGGAGTGAAAAGTCACTTTAATTTTATTTGAAGTACACAATTGGACCCTAAAGACCACACTTACACAGCTATAATTATTATCTTTCCAGGTAAAAGATACACTAAAGGTACGAAAGATGTACCCATAATGTCAACGAAAGGTACATTGTTAGTCATTTTGTCAGTAACCAGTTACATCAAAAGTTTATGATATCAGACAGAGTTATCTCAGGAAGAACTGGGTTTGAATATTACATGAGCCAAAAGCTGTTCAGAGGTTGGAGGTAGTTATTGAGTTGGCATACAAGTTATTAGATTGTATTTATATCACATTCAGGTTGATGTCTTATTTTCCCCCACAATTACTATATCATACTGGTATACAATTATTGACTGTAGAAAGGGTCCACCAAGCTTTTGGAACAGTGTGTTGGATTTACAGTATAAACACTTCAATGCAATATTAGTCCTGAATTAATAAAATTATTAAAACAATACAATTTAATAACAACGGGGAAGACAGTCTATAGATTTTAGCTGTCAGATGGGTTTTCGTAAATTATGGAGTGATAGTGATTTGCTAGAGAGGAGCAACCAATAAACCTTTATAAATTCATTTTTAAAAATCAGGAAATTATTTGCAAAATACGCAGCTAACCGATGAATGATGTGAGTATTCTGTCGGCTGTTTTGTAAAATCCTTAAGAAATTGTAAGAAAACTGGAAGACGAGGTTAAAAAATGTTAAGCCACCAGAGTTGCCCAAGAATTTATTACTAATACTATCTTGTCCATCTCATGTAGTGCAAATCACTGTTGGCTGAAAATCTGTATGCATTTATACGAAGTGTTCGTGTTTTTTTGTTTGAATTTGTGAGCGTTTATGTAAATGCTACAGTTGTCACATTTTTAAGGTGATTATCACATTGTTTAGTTAACACACAGATTAAACCTGGAATGTAGCGGAATGTACAGCCGTGGCCAAAAGTTTTGAGAATGACACAAATATTAATTTTTACAAAGTCTGCTGCCTCAGTTTTTATGATGGCAATTTGCATATACTCTAGAATATTATGAAGAGTGATCAGATGAAATGCAATTAATTTAAAGGACCAGCTGACATCATGTCAGTGATTCTCTCGTTAACACAGGGGAGAGTGTTAATGAGGACAAGGCTGGAGATCACTCTGTTATGCTGATTGAGTTAGAATAACAGACTGGAAGCTTTAAAAGGAGGGTGGTGCTTGAAATTATTATTTTTCCTCTGTTAACTATGGTTACCTGCAAGGAAACACGTGCAGCCATCATTGCTTTGCACAAAAAGGGATTCACAGGCAAGGATATTGCTGCTAGTAAGATTGCACCTAAATCAACCATTTATCGGATCATCAAGACCTTCAAGGAGAGAGGTTCAACTGTTGTGAAGAAGGCTTCAGGGCGCCCAAGAAAGTCTAGCAAGTGCCAGGACCGTTTCCTAAAGTTAATTGGCCAAGGAAGTGGGGTCACTCACAAATTTGCCTATGAACACAAGAACAAATGAAACACATGAAAAGAACCATGAATAGAGAATGATACATAAACATCCTCGGAGAGAAACTTCTCCCAAACATCCAAGAACAGTTTGGTGACGAACAATGCCTTTTCCAGCATTATGGGGCACCTTGCCACAAGACAAAAGATAATCTAGGTCACAGAACAAAGCGACATTTAGGGTCCATGGCCAGGAAACTCCCATTTGGAATTTGTGGTCAATCCTCAAGAGGCGGGTGGGGAACCCCCCAAACTCTGACGTTCTCCAAGCATTGATTATGCAAGAATGGGCTGCCATCAGTCAGGATGTGGCCCAGAAGTTGATTGACAGCATGCCAGGGCGAACTGCAGAGGTCTTGAAAAAGAAGGGTCAACACTGCAAATATTGATTCTTTGCATAAACTTTATGTAATTGTCAATAAAAGCCATTGACACTTATGAAATGCTTGTGATTATACTTCAGTAACAGTTAGTAACATCTGACAAAAAGATCTAAAAACACTGAAGCAGTAGACTTTGTGAAAATTAATATTTGTGTCATTCTCAAAACTTTTGGCCACGGCTGTATTTTACCTGAAATGTATTTTAGACCCCGGAGTTAAAATATCATTCTGAGTTTCCTTACGGACTTTTAAAAATGTAACACGCTACTGAACTAAAGTAAACGAAGAGAGCAGAAAGATTAATATTTTCAGCGCTTTAAAGTTATGGCATGATAACTGTTTATGTAAAAAAAATTTTTTTAATTGTAATCAATTTAATTTAGCTATACACAGTCATGTATGAAGAAGGCATTTCTTCAGAATACACAGCTATCACTCCACCAAGAGCGGACTGTGTGTACACGAGCTGTTACTGGTAGGACTGGATGTTTTCACACCGCTGCCTCATTTATTCATGCATTCATTTTTTTATTAAGTGAGTGAGTTGATAGTTTAGAAGAATATATTAGTAAATTATTCATTGTGTTTGTGTGTGTGTGGTAAATTAATGCGACTTAACGTATAGTAATGTCTAACGCCTCTATATACATATGCATAATATGTGCAGGTTTGTGCTTCACGTAACTCCTTTGTAGGTGCTTTATCACAGCTATACAAAGATTTTAACTATCAGGGACATGTGCTAAGTATTCAGGGCAAGACTTGTGAATAGGGCATTTTTTTAAACAATAGATATTCCAATCGGTCTTTGCCAAAGGATTGCTGTTGTGCATTTGTTCATGTAAATGAAGCTTCATCTAATTCTACATTTGCATACTTAATCAAGCCAAACATCTAGTCTTTAGATCATTTTAGAATTAAAATGTTCGTTCACTATGATAAAGATTTTTACAGAACAGTTGGAATGAACTTTATATATCGTTTAATCCACACCTTGCACTGTTGTTTTTTTTAAACGCCATTTTTCAGTATAAAAATTCCTTGGCAGTATGCTTCAAATTTGGGAAAGGGATGTACAGTACTGGGCAAAAGTTTTAGGCACATGCAAAGAAATGCTGTAGAGCAAAGATGCCTTCAAAATAATGAAAATAAATGTTTCTACATACAAAAAAATCAAAAAAACAACAACAACGTAAAGAGTAGTAAACAGTGGTAAATGAAACAAAGTCAATATTTGATGTGACAAAAAATAAAAATAGTAGTCTCGGTACAATTAGTGCAGTTTTATAAGGAAATGAGCTGGTAAGTTTTATTGAGCATCCTGCAGAACCAGCCACAGTTCTTCTGGAGACTTTGACTTTCGCACTTGCTTCTTATTTTTGCAGCAAAACCCAGCAGCCTTCATTGTGTTTTTTGTCTGAAAAGTGGTCTCTTACGTAACATTTTCCTGTAACATTACATTTTGTGCTACAAAACTAATGTTTGGGAATCTAAAATGTTTTTTGTACTGACTTGATAATGTAGAAGTCATAAAATACAGTACTTTTTTTTTTTTATGAATACAGGTCATCGTGAAATGAAGATTTATTAGTTTTGAATATAAAAAAAACTGATTTTGAGAACATAAATGTGATTTCATGTATTTATGTAAGTGTGGTTTATAAAGGAAATTACATACATATACATTTCGTAATAACATAAATTGACATGACATGGTTGTAAAACAGGCAGCGCTTAAGCCTTCTTGCAAGCTTTCAGGAAGATGATCTCAAAGCTCATGAAAGATTATAACATCATCATCTTTCTAGAAATAAAAGCGAGAGATGTGGTAGTTGTCAAGGTTCCCAGAGACACATGATACTTTAAGAAAGATACTTGTACATCTGTTATGTCCTTTTAAAATGAATTTTCTTCTACAGTGAAGAGAATGTGTGGAAATTGTGCGAATATATCCAGGCTCAGGAGATGTGTCCACTGGACGAAGTGCATGCAGTCTTCATATCGAATGAAAATAAAACGGTGGGTAAGGTTTAATGAGAACACAGAGATTGATACATTGTGCTCATGGTGTTAATCATGGTTTTGCCCTGTGTAATGCAGATCCCTATTTGGAAACAGAGATCTGGCAGAGGGGGTGGACCTGTGATATGGGTAAGCAGATCTCATCACAAAAATGAAGAGGGGGAAAGCATATTAAGTTCATTTTTAATGTGTAATAACATATGTTTTAGGATTACCATGTTGTGTTACTGCACTTCAAGCCACAAGCACAGAGTTTTGTGTATGATCTGGACACCACCCTCCCCTTCCCGTGTCCTTTTGACGTGTATTCCACTGAAGCATTTCAGTCTGATGAGCTGCTAAAACCAGAATTTCGAAGGCAAGTTAAAGCTGTAGATGTTTTTGGAGAAGACATGTACTTTCACCTTTATAAACTTTGGTTATAATGTCAAGTTTATAGACCGTACGTGCTATTTTCAGGAAAATGCGAGCGATACCAGCCATCACCTACTTAAAGAAGTTTGCTTCGGACAGATCTCACATGAAGCATTCTAATGGGACATGGCGTATGCCCCCACCACCATATCCTTGCATAGAAACAACAGGTATGTGCTTTTTCCTCTCATTCTCTTTGCTTTCTCTCTACTTTCTCTTATCTTTAACAGCTCATGAATCTGATTTTGTAGAGTGCAAAATGAACCTGGATGACTGTATCAGCATGGACCCGAATGTGGGATTTGGAAAAGTTTATAAGCTTCCTGAATTCGTGCAACACTTTGGAGCTAAGTGATGAATTTTGGAAGCAGCAAATAAACTGTAGCAAAGTTATGCTGAAACGTAGAAGATGAGTTGGGATTGTCGAGGTACGGGATAATAATTAACCTACCAAATCAGTGGACAATACATGAACGTGTCCGAGTCTGCTTCTACAGTGTCGCAAACCGCAATGCTCACAGCACAATGTAAACAAGTTGCGTATTGTGTGTAAATAGTTTCATTAAATTAAAGAAGAAAAACCTGCAGCCACTGGAGACTGGAGGTTTATTTTCAGATCGTAAAATTGTTTCGATTTTTTCCCTGTAATCATTGATACTGATTTATATTTATACTTTTAAGTAAAATTGCTCTGTATTTTTAGGTCACGTGTGTGGTACTTGGAAAAAGCACTCTAATGTGAAACAATCTACTGTAGCATGGCCTATTGGTGAATAAATTGGTGTATGCAGCTGAGTTGTTCATTGTTAGACCATTATAGAGCCATTTATCTTCACAATTGCTGTAGTTGTTTTGCAAATGTGTTCTTCTGCATTTTTCCTTAAGCAAAGCAGCAAAAGAGAGTGAGTTGTAACACTTATTGATGGTCTGTGTTCTTGTACAAAGGAGAAGAGTAGATATACAGTACAAATAATAAAAATGCTGTCATTCAGAATTATATCAAGGTTTGTTTTTTTTTTAAACAAAGAAAGAAAAAAAAACAAGCACACTTTTGTATAGCCGCAGTTTTTTATGCAATTGCTGCCAGATAATCCTTCACTTCAGCAGGTGAAAGTCTACGAAATCCAGCTTCATTACAGATGCCCACTTCAATGTTATCTTCAGTCATTTGTCCCTCAAAACTTTCCTGTTGAAACATGCACATGAGAGAGAATCAATCGTTTAGGTAATACAAAAAACAATTTTATATTTTACAAGTATTTAAGTATTCTTAATATAATAAATTACAGCTGTTGCTAGAGAAGCTATGTAACTGCTAAATGCTTGAAGGGTCTCTGAGCTTTCTATCTTTCAAGGTCTTGAAACTAACTGAATCATAAACTGCTCCTCAATATTACATTTACCGATGTTGGATGAAGGGTACATTTTCATGAATGGTATAATACCAACTAGTAAGTAAATCCACAGTAACACACCTTCAAGGTCAAGATAGCTGTGTGTATGGCGTCTTCAAGTTCCAGGTCCTCGTTGTATCTGGAATTAAAGAAACAGCAACAATTCGTCATGTGACATTTTTGTACAAGATTTTTTTCTTCTTTAAATTGCATTGTCAGCACTAAAACAAGGTTAGTGGGGAAATTTGTGGGATGTTTTGTTTTGGCTCGTACATGTAGCATGTAGATTATACTATATGTGCAAACAGCTGCAGTCTTCTGTTTTTCCTCTGAAGTGTCTCGAGGATTACCATTTTAAAGAAAAATATCACATTCTACAGAACCAACAAAAGTACTGCTAAACAAACTAGTGAGTTTTGGGCTTAGTTTATATCACTTATCAATGTATTTAGTGGACAAGGGGACAAGTGACTTCAAAATCAACACACTGGAGAAATTTAGTGAGAAAGTTAGAAATTTTAACGGAGCAGTTTGTGATGTTTAAAACATGTTTAATAATCATATACTTTCAATCTTAGTTGCAGGAAAAATACTGTCAAATAATGAATCTATTATTATTATTTTTATTACTATTGCCACCTGTTTACTAGAATTTAGCTCTGGCCAATTTTCTTGGTTGTTACGAAAACCAAAATGGTTAAAACTGGCTCCATTACCTTTTTTCAAGGAATGTTTTCCCGTTCACATAGTTCTTTCCCATTGCTGTGGCTTTCCAGGCAAAATACGCACCCTGTGAGACCAGCAGAATTGAGTTATGCACTTTGGAAGCCTTTGGAATTCATACACCACGTAATGAAAAAATAAAACTAAACAGATTACAACAAAGTGTGTGAGTTTGTTTTACCGAAGGATCTGACTGAAAGAGATATGGTCTGTCCTCATCCCAGCCAGCGATGAGCAATGACACTCCGAATGGTCGTACACCTCTACAAAAAATTGTATTAAATAAAAGTATGTAAAAATTAAAAGCAGGTGTAATTTTTCACCAATTCTAATTAGTCTATCATTTTTAGTTTTTACAATGTAGCAGCACTGATTCAAAATG
This sequence comes from Cranoglanis bouderius, assembly GCA_023630585.1. Taxonomy (NCBI): domain Eukaryota; kingdom Metazoa; phylum Chordata; class Actinopteri; order Siluriformes; family Cranoglanididae; genus Cranoglanis; species Cranoglanis bouderius. Next base: position 10,880,120 of record CM042551.1, read on the forward strand.
TATCACATAGAGCTGAGATACACACCCCATTACACATCCTTATGCAAAAAAAGTGTGAATAATTATAAGAAGCTCAGTGAACATACCCTGACTGCGTGTATTCCTGCATGACCGAGGCCACCCTCTGCACTAGCTGGCCTGTAGGAATGGGCTCTTGGTAAACCAGGAAGTACTGCTGGGCCAGTTTCCTGGCTCTCCTGACCAGGACCCTGTCAGGAAAAGCATCATAGAACACAACATCAGAATGCTAGGTTTTATGTGCTGGACATTTTGGTGGTTTGGGGGCAGAGATAATGGTTTTGTCCACTCTTACTGTTCAGATGTCTCATACAACACAGTACGCATTACTCAACTAGGTCAAAACTGATCTAAATATTTCCAAGTGTTAATAATCTGATTATGTGTTTAATAAACAGAGAAAAGTGAACACCACATACCTGTAGTCAGGACCCATACCACTGTACACCATGCCAATGTTTTTCGTTATTGGTTCGACTTTGTGAACACTTTGCTCATCATAAAGTATGGATTTTTGCTTCTTCTCTGTTGCCAACACCACACCATTGGAGGCTGAATAGCAAGGAAAAGATGGACATCAGCATCTGCACTACAATATTTTTAACCATAACTGTTTTATCATAGTCAGGCTGGCTGTGGGTCCAGAGCTTATTGCGGGAATACTGGGTACAAGATGGAAATACACCCCAGATGGGACAACCAGCCATTGAAGGGCCACTGACAGACACTGAAGTAAACTTTAAAATTTACAACTTACCTTTAATTCCTACAGAAGGTGCACCAGCTGCCACAGCCGCCAATGCATATTCAATCTGTACCAGTTTCCCAGAAGGGCTGCGGAGTGAAAGTTTCCACAAAATCAGACAGAAATCTACTGAATTAAACAGTACTGTAAGCCACAGGTTCCCAACTCTGGTCCTGGAGTACTCCCTGTATGGCGAATTTAATGTTTTCCTTGCACTAACACACATTATCTCTCTCAAAACACATTATCCGAGTTCATTAACTCAGTTAGTGGGTGAGTTAGAGCAGGAAAACACTAAAATATACACGAACTCCAGGACCAGGCCTGGGCACCTGTGCTGTAAGCAAGCTACTGGTGTTAATGTAGTGAATAACAACTACACAGGAACCCACCAATCAGCCATACAAATAAACGACAAATAAATAGATAAAATATTTCATTTATCCAGCGTTCAACTGATAAAACGCACAAATAAGACGTGTTTAATGCTTTCAGTTTCCAGCCACTAGCGTGCTGCTTGCTTAGCGTGACAAAGCAGCTCACACTCTCAAACACAACACAGATCTCTTATACAGCTCTATACTTCACTGTGTTTATACGACAGTTACTGTATTTTAAACATATATAAACCACAAAAAACATAATTTAATCAACGCTTTACCTAAAAGTAGTGAGAGAGAAACTATATCCGCGCTCTGCCATTTTTTTATTTCCTCCAGTGTGAAGACACTCACCAACAACTTCCGGGTGAAGACGATGCTTCCGCCAAAATAAAGCGTTCCTACCGGAACTTTTGTACAATTTTATCTTTGTGTATATTTTCTTTTATTGGGGCATAATTAAATATAATATATTTTAATTGTCCTGGATGTATTCCACGCCTACATTTTTTAGAAACTGTCTTTACGAATATAACTTCAATTTTCTTTTAAAAAATAAATTGTAAATGTCATATCTATAGTTTTATTTTAGTGTACTAAAGATAAAAGATGAAAAGTCAATGACTTGTATTATGTAGGGCTCCCGAGCGGAAGTTGAATGTGTGTTATCCGCTCTCCTCCTCGTCGTCCCTTCGACAGGCTCCTCTTCTGAAACGCCAAGGTATTGTTTTTAAACAAGTGTTAAAATTAATATCTCATTCCGTAATTCATCTGCATTCTTATTACGTTATTATATTAGTATATTTGTGATCTTGTTTGCACTGTATTTACGGAAAATTACATGATAAAACGAGAACTGGATGAAGTAAAGCAGGCGGGATGGTAATGTCGGGCGAGGAGGAAACATGGCTCACCAGCTAGCTGAGGTGTTCGCTAATGCTAACATCATAACCGGATTAATAGGGCAACTAGTTCAGTCAGATAACACACCCAGATTGAGGATTATTCAGCCACAGACAGGTCCTGGCTGTTAGGAGGCTGTTTAACTAGATTTAGTGAATATTGATGTAGATGTTTAGGGCGGTTTATTTGTCTATTATAGTCTCAGTGCTTCGGTTGAATAGCAGCAGCGCCGAGCTCGGTAATGCTATTAAATGTCTGAGACTTTTCTTTTACTTATAAAATAAATCCCACAGTTCTCATTGGAACATAATCCAACTATTCAATTATTAGACTTTAGCGTGTAGATTAATGTTCTGGATGTTTATTGAACTTTCCACTAACACATCAGAGTCTATGTTGATCTGATTTAAAAAGGCCTACATGTTTTTTTTTTTAAGTTTGGGATTAAACATTCAGTTCAAATTGTAATAACTATAAAGCTCAATGATAACGCGTGTGCGATTTTTCTACCACTGTAAAATAAATAAATAAAAATAATAATCAAATCCATGGTGATTCCACCTTGAAAAGAAGCAAACTGTAAGTGATTAAAGATCATTTACAGTGATTCAGCAGGAGAAACTCGAGCCCTCAGATGGAGTTTGAGGTCAGAATGAGAAGCTGGAGTCACTTCCTTATGGAGATGAACAACCGACTTAATTATGGCTGGCTGATTCGACGGTGTGATATTAATACTGATAAATTATCGCAGTAGTTTGGAGAGTTTCTGTTTCCTTTGACTATATTTACATGCACGTCAATATTCTGATTAGTATTCATTTCTGTAAATGCTGCAGTCTGATTGTGCACTTCAGATGAAGGCAATATTCGGGTTCCCCAAATTCTGATTCCCACCCCTGGAATACGCCTGTTTTAATCGGAAATTCATTGCATGGAAACACTTTATTCAGAAAATCCACTGAAAGGAGACGTATGCACATGCTCAGTCCGCAAGGAATTGTGGGTGCTAACAGACGCTTAGCTGTAGGCTAGGTATTTAGGAACGGCAACTCGGGCATACTTACAACAGCCATGTATACAGGAATATTCTGATGCCTGTAAAAATAAACATAAACATCGTATTCGGAATACGGCTGCGTATAATATAGACCTTAAACGGACTTTGATGTGCATGTGAACGTAGTCATTGTGTCTCACTGTGTCTGACGTGTCACTGATTAGATGTTAAAATTTATTCTTCACCAGTTGTTTTTACGTTTGACTTTTGTTCCTTCCTTTATTAACGTCAAAGTCTTTTCTTTTTATGCACCAAACATTCATCAGTCTCCATCTATCACTAATTTTAACAGCTCAGATGTATCTGTTGACTTTTAGCGCTTTTTAACTACTTATTGCCTTTATGGTGCTTTTATAATACTGTGATAATGTCTGCTATTATTCAATTTTTACACACTTTTTGTGTTATGATTTTATTTTATCTTTCAATCACTTCTTATCTGTTTCAATATTTACTCTTGTGTTGGTCTACTTTTTCTGGGTTGGTTTTGTTTGTTTGTTTTACACAACACTGCGAAGGACTTTGTGCTGCAAATCAGATAAACAAAATATTAATTAAAAACTTTAAAGCTTTTTTATAATGTTTTATTTTGTTGGTATGAAGCTCAGCAAAATGAAATAACGATGCATTAAAAATCTTGCTGTGTATTTGCCCATATTTTTTGCAAATAATTGTTTTTTTTCTTTGCGTAAGGCTGTGTATACATCAAATTCGGATATTTTGTGTATTGATTCAGAAAGAATTGTGATGCAGCTAAAAAAATGTTTCCTCCTCCCCACCCAGACTTAGAGTGAATTACTTCTGGCTAGCTGTTTTTGTGTGCCGTTTGGCTATTATTATTATTATTATTATTATTATTAATATTAATAATAGTCGTCTGGATGTGATGTTTACAGGCAAAGGCAATGGCTCGCGGGCAGCAGAAGATTCAGTCACAGCAGAAGAACGCCAAAAAGGCAGCAGAGAAGAAAAAGTCACAGGGAGCAGATCAGAAAACGGCTGCCAAAGCAGCACTCGTCCACACATGTCCTGTCTGCAGGGTGAGTCTGTACACTTATACTGATAGCTATCACACATTAAACACAACAGCATCCTTTTTTTTTTTTTTTTTTTTTTTTTTTTGCTGAATCTGCAGTTGGAATGCGCTTTGTAGTGACTTTTTCATGTCCTTAATAGACACAGATGCCAGACCCCAAGACTTTCAAGCAGCATTTTGAGAGTAAACACCCAAAGTCTCCTATGCCCCCTGAGCTGGTTGATGTGCAGGCATAAACAACTCGAGGAGCTACCATTATCTGCATCTGGGGTAAGGTAACAGATGTGTTAGTGGATCACAGTACATATGAAGTTCAAATGAAATCGTGTCACGTTCTGTGTGTATCGTCATTGCTTCTCACTGCATATGGTGTCGTTTACAGACCCCGGGGAGAAATGCTGCGATTCAGCTTGGCCAACTGATTCAACTCCTAGAAACAGACTCTGGATATGATGTGACAGGAGACTTAATGATGGACTAAAGCACACCAGCACCCTTTGATTTTATATTTTTATATGTATTACCCTTCATCTGGGCATACAGTCAGTTTTAGTGTGCCGTAACAGCCTCGTTATCACCTTCTGTCGAGACCTACAGTGTTTATCCCTCTCTCTTGTTGCGCATTTTCACTTTAAAATTCATATTAATACAGATGCATAAGTGTTCCTTGGTGCAAACAACTCAGTAATGCTTTGTAAACATGAGCCATAATAGGAATTGCATCACTGTGTGAATTAACAATAAGGATTGTAATTGGATTAGATGAATTCGGCTGGGGGAGAAACATCCTCAAAGCCAAACAAATGCTCTTGTAAAATACTTTGGGTGTTGAATAGAGCCTCTGAAATTGCTTAATGTGTGCTTAATTTTCAATTTTTTGCTAAGGTTTTCAATAAATGTGTAATCATATAGTCACTATGTGTCATTGTGATCACCTCAGAGCTTTGTAGTGGTGCGTTTGGAATAACTTGAGGATGATTTGGGGAAATTAATTAGAGCTGTGGTTGTGGGACATTAAGCTGTGGTGTCCTTCATCACTCTGGATTCTTTAGTATTTCAGTTTCCTGAGTCATGATGAATGGCCTTGGAATAATGTCCCAAGTTGTTTTCTTCTATAATAAGCATTAAAATGTGGTGTTATTTAATGTTAAACGTTTATTTATTTTTTTATTATCGTTTTTTATTTTTTTTTTGTGATTCTTGCGGCCAAAAATGCCTGATTTTGCCGCGTCTTTTTAAAAAAAAAAAATGCGGAAAACTACTTGAATTATCAAAATTGCATGAAATTGTCGTTTGCAGTGATGTTTGTTGGTAAATGAGACTTTTTAGCTGTACTCGTCTCTGACCCACAACATGCATTGTGATGATGTCACATGACACGTCTTGGCCCAAAGCTGCAGAAAATCTGTGGTAATTTTGAAAAATTGCAAACTCTTGCGAATATTGTGGAGTTTCCTTGATTTTGCGTTAATTTCTACGATCACAAAATTCTGGAGGGACTGATTTATGGAAGGAGTCTCTAGTGTCAGCACCGGTTACCCCCATGGGAGTCTTCAGGACAGAGGAGTTTTCACTTACTGGTTTCTCTGAAAAAGCTTCCTTTTTTAAGAAAAAAAGGGGGCTGATGAGGGAATAGATATTTAAAGCTGTTATGATGTAAGAGATCAAAGGAACTGTCTTGATTCATCGACATTTCACAACAAATATAACAAGAAGTGGTGTTCTTTAAAACATAAAAACATGTTACAAGACATTACATAAGAGCTTTTCACAATTGAGTTCACAGTTGCAGCTTATTTGTTCAAATTTATATGCACAGACCTATCTTAAGAAAGAACATGTCTCTTAAATACTACTTTTTTTTTCTACAAAGTATTCTGGTGCTTTGGCTGTTCTTGTGGGGTAGCACTGTTACCCTCAGAGTTTAGCTAACTCCATAAATTACACAGAATTTTATATATATATATATATATATATATATAAACAGAAGTGATCTACTGGATATGTCAAAAGTTAAAATGTCACACTAGTCACAGTGTTTAAAGAAAAAAAAAAAAAAGAGGAAAAAACAAAACTGATCATAACTCATGCATATATTTAAGCAGGTCCGGTTATTAAGCTCAGTGTGGCATAACAGACACACTGGATGGTTTTCTGAACACAAATGAACCCAAGTTCCAGTAGACTAAGAATTTATTTATTTACTCCCCAGTGACACTGTAATTTAGTCGAGACACTAACACTAGCATAATCTGCATCTGGAAAACCGGCCTCACATTATTGAACAATTTCCTGGTACAGCATGGGAAAAAAACCAAATCTACAACGTGGTCAGTCATGATGGAGCACGTCCCAGTAAAGTGAAACAATCGATTGTGATTAGCAGAATTTGAGAAAGATATTTTATTGTTCGTTCACTGCAAATGCAATCTGAAAACAAGTGGCAGTATAAGACACAGGGAATTCTCATGACCTCTGAATGGACTGAGGAAGAGTTTATACATGGATGCCAATTATTTCCAATGGGAGAGGTTTTTTTTTTTTTTTTAAATTTTGAGATTCTTCTTGTACTCCTTCTGTGGGGTATCAGTAGCTAGGCCAATGGAAAGTAATATGTTGTAAACATAACAATGACATGATCATGAATTGTTTCATTTTGTTCCTATGTCATGTTAAAGTATGCTTTAAAGAATAACTTCTGTTTCTTATAAAGAATAATTTGTGTTTTAGCATACAGTCCGAGACACTGGAAAAGTTGGCCTTTATAATTGGACTTTATAGTTAAGATATTTTTAAAGAAAAAGAAAAAAAACTTCTTTACTGGCTCTATCCTGTCCATGTTAGGTGCACATTAGGTTTATATACAACTCATTTTATTCCATCAATAAAATACACCACATATGCACACACTGATCATCTCACTCACCTGAGTGCTACAAGACATTCCACACAATTAAATATACTTAAATATACTATTACAGTTAGCTGTATTCTTTCTCATGGTAATGACTGCTTGGTTACATCGTGTTAGGATGAGGAAACCATAATCGCTATAATGTTACACTACATCTGTATTTATTAAACTGGAATTCTTGATTATTTTCCAAATTATTCTGAACCACAATGACTGGATGTTGAATCTTTTTTTTTTAAATATCTTATTTGTACACCAGGAGAAACATTATATATATAAAGATCCTTTTGAAACAATAATTTTGTTGTTCGAAATAGTGCAGTAGGGGACAGTGGCAGACTGGCACCACTAAATAAGACAGAGACACGTTTATAGGCAGCCACAAGTCTTAACCACCATGTTTCGATGTTTCTTGAGTATTACATTGTTGTTGTCATCGTAGAAGAGCACAGAGATGGGGCTGAGTTTGGTTGGTGCACAGCAGGCCTTCGGGACCTCATCAGGTTTTATAAGGTGAACCTGCCAATGACAAGGAGTCACTTTATCTTTAATTCAGTTTGATATGTTACTATTTCTGCTTTTTTTTTTTTTTTTTTTGTGACCAGTTTAAACATGCAGTCTGCTGTTGGGCTGAACTCATCTGAGAGAAACCAGAGCAATTCTTTATACCTGGACACAGTTGGATAACTCATACACAAAACCATTGCATGATGAAGATGCTCAGTGACTGATTTTTTATTTTATTTTATTTTATTTTATTTTATTTTTTACATTCTTTTCATTTTTTGTGATAGTCTGTTGAGTCAGGATGTTCAACCTCCCAAAAATGTATATTTAAAAAAAAAACCACCACTCAATGTCAGTTCCAACTACTACATTTAGGCAGAAATCTAAAATCACCAGGAGGTGGTGAAATGATATCATGTAAACACGGTGCTTTAACACTTTGTGACTGTAGTGTTGTAAGGTTCTGTCTGAATGCAAAGCTGTTTTGAGATTTGAGATAAAGTTTTTACATCCCAGCTAACACGAATGTGAAGCTTGACAAGGCCTACAATTTAAGGCTTCTTCAAATTTATATTATTGAAACTGTAAGACATTTATGAAGTAAATTTTTTCACAGTGTGCAAATACAGATTAACATTAACATTATTGTTCTGTATGCTCAAATACTTTTGGCTTTATAATGTTCTGTCTGGCTGTTTCTTGTTAATCTTATTAATGTTAATAACTAATAAATGAACAACTCAGCAGAGAAAAGACATTTTGAACCTATTAAGACACATTATTAACATGTTTGCTTTTAAATGTTTTGTATTTTTCTGAAAGTATTCTGTAAGATCTAAAATACAGTTACGCGTGTTGTTTTGGGTTGTACAGTTTTGTGTGGGTTAGGGGTCAGGGTTAGGCACTAGAGATTAGGAGGAGTTGGATCAGGTCTAGCTCCAACCCCTGGACTTCTTGTTCTGCAGCAAGGACTCTCCTTAAAAAATTGTTTTTAACGAGATTTATGGCAGGTTGAAAGGAAAATATTTGAATGCCAAAATTGCAACGTTGCAATGGAATATTCAACAGTATGCAACGTGACACATTTATTTCATCCTTATTACTGATGTTAAATCTAATCTAGATAGCAACCCAGGCTGGTTAGTTAGTATCTGATACTAACTAGGACTGGTAGGAGTGTTGTTATGGTTACAGTGTGCATGTTGATGAGACGTTTCTTGTACATCAGCACCAAAAATAGTGAAGTGTGAAAACACCCTAATGCAGAATCTAATGCTGTCTCCTATTTTATCAGTCGCTACTAATCTGGGAAGTAGCAGTATGGGAAGTACCATATCTTATGGAGCTGCTGCTTAAGTAGCGTTGTAGGGTCACTGAAAGATATTAGAAAGAGATTATTTAAGATAAGTGGCCAATTCTGTCTACATGAGCTAAGAGACGTTGTCTAGTGTGACTCAGGAGAAAGAGGAATGCCATCTCTGCCAGCCAAGGAGCTGGGTTATTATACTCTGACATATTATTATACAAAATCAGGATCTCCTGATGATAGGGTGAATGCTTAGACAGTTGTGCCACTTGGGAGCAGATCTTAACACATAGTCCATCATTGCATCAAATTCCCTATGTGTCTATGCTTGCAGAGTCAGGTGTGTGATCATCTGTGTTAGTCACATAACCTTTGCTGTCAAATAGCGTTCTCTTATTAGCCTGGAAAACAGGTCATCCAGTTTCTCACTTTCTGCTCTTTTTATTTTCAAGCAACAGACACTGAAGTTCTTTTGAGGGAAATATTATATATACTAGTAACCTCCCAAACCCTTCGAAAATGGCATTATTACAAACGGAGGGTGCCATTGCCGACCTACTGCATTACTTCCTGTTATTGCTGTAGTTTAAAAAAAAAAAAAAAAATTATTGGTGCTTCCAAGTCTTGATTTATAAATGTAATAGATGGAAAAAGAAAATGTAGCCAGTCACAGGACTCTGCGCCTACTCATAAAGAAAAACTGACTGTGATGACCATCTGGTGTTACAGTGGAAAAAAGGCTTGTTGTTAAAAGTACTAACCACAAGCTGGATCAAGGCATGATTAGTAGCGTTCATACAGGAACCAAGAGGATAGTCACATTCCCCGTCGCAATAATATGCTGAGTAACCTGGAGGAGCCAAAACCCAATCCTGAGAAAAAAAAAACAAAAACCCAGAGTTTAGAAGAAGTCACTTTAATCTGAACACCTGTACACCTGCTGTAGTCATGCAATTATCCAATCAGCCAATTATGTGGCAACATGGGTGTTGGTGCTGGATGGGCTAGTTTGAGTAATTCAGAAACTGGATAGTTTAAGATTGAAAAATGGTCAAACAATGTCTTTCCAATCTTCAACTGTCTAGTTTTGCTGAGTCTGTGCACACTGTAGCTTCAGATTCCTGTTCTTGGCTGACAGGAGTATAACCTGGTGTGGTTCTCTTCTGTTGTAGCCCATTTATCCTAAGGTTCGATGTTTTGTGATTTCCGAGATGCTTTTCTCCTCACTGCATTTGTAAAGAGGGGCCGTAGCCTTCATGCTAGTTCAACACCACTCTGTCCATTCTCATCTAACCTCTCTCATCAATAAGGCATTTCCAGCTGCAGAACCACCACTCACCGGATGTTTTTATTTTTCACACCATTCTGTGTAAACTGTTGTGCATGAAAATCCCAGGAGATTGGTAGTTTCTGAAGTACTCCAGCCAGCCTGTCTGGCAGCAACACCTGTGCCACAGTCAAAGTCACTGAGATCACAATTTCCCCAATTCTGATGTTTGATGTCTTGACCTGCATCTGCATGACTTTATACATTGTGCTGCTGCCACATGATTAGCTGATTAGATACCGTAATAGCATGATTGAGCAGGTGTACATGTGTTCCTATTAAAGATCCCGTGAGTGTATATTAAGCATAGCTCTCAAATAAATATGAAAGATATTTTAATAACTAATGCAGCTATTGTTGCATAACTTGTTTCAAAAGCAGTGAAATGTTGACAGTGATATTGCAAATATACATTTTTTGTAGCATAGTGTTAATTTAGGGGATATATAAGACTTTACCTTCCAACCCAGGTCACTGAAACTGACATATAACTCATGCTTCTTACAAGCCTGTCTCCCATTACTCACAGGAGTGTGGTCTGAAATGAAAAAAAGCAAAAAAAGACAACAATTTATGAGCAAATTGTAATGACTCAGACTGTGGCCTCAGCATATCACTGTTTAGTCATTGTTTAGCTGTTGGATAATGTTGCTGTGTTGATGGTACGTCAGTGTAAGACACCATATAATCTTGGAAGATGTGCTTCCATTTTGAAACCAGAGTGCACAACACTCTAATTCAGTCATATTTCATTAAAAGATTATCTTATCCTTATTGCAGAGTCAGAAATTTCAGGGAAAATAAGGCTAAAGAACAAGTCTGTTGGTTTAATGTTAAAGTATAGATAAAAACATCTAAATATGAGCTAGAATGCAACTAAGCCCATCATATTTCTGACAGAAATCTCTCCTACATAACATCTGAAAATAAATACATCTCAACTCATCAGTTATTAAATGTGTGTCAAGCCTACACACTATACCTTAAACATATTCAGCTGTCCTTACCAAATAAACCTGGTCTGTTTGGGTGAGGCAGATCATTTTTGTGTTTTTTCCTGCGCTGTGTGTTGTGTCTGAGAGCACGAGGTGGGCGGCAGGGGGCTTGGCTGGCTCTGAAGAATGTCACCATGAAAGGCTGTTTGGAACGTGGCCCTCTGCGGCCCACCAGACCCACCCAACCAGAAGATAATGAGCGGTCTGAGAGCGGAAAAGAGCACAGTGAAGATATAAATGGATATCATTATTCTAAATTACCATTTAACATGAATACAATCATTTGAGAGACAATTGCACATCAAAATAAAACATCTATTTGAATATTTTTTTAATCAGTGCCTAATGAGATCTCACCATCTTCCATTTCCACATACAGTCGGATGCCCAGGTTGCTTCGTGGTTGCAGGAGCCAGTGGTTGCTGGCAGATGTTACATCGAAGGCCAGCCAGCCCTCCTGCCCTGCTGGAACTGATTGCATGTCCAGTAAGACTAGCTCAGGTTCCCTAAAATCACACCAGCAAAATTTCATGCACTCAGGTTTCATGAAGAAAATCAGGCTTACACACACTGCTTTTTGATAGAAAACAGAAACTTTCCACGATTTTTCAGCATGACATAAAGATTCTAAGTATTTTCTTAATATTGTGTAAGAAGTATAACAACAAGGTTGGAGAAAAATACTCTTTTTAGTAAAAGCTTCTATCTGGCACCATGAAGCTTTCTTCATTTTGTCCCTCTAGTGGAAACCTTCAAGGTTTTATGTAGAACATGGACATGTCCTTTGATAAAGGTTTATACACAGCAAAAAAGTGAAAATATCTTGAATATAGTCAGATTTATCTAGTATTTCCTATTAATACAATTAACCAAGTATAAGATTATTAAAGCTATTTTTTAAACTCATTTCAAGCTTTACATTTTCTTGTTCTATTGGCATGATTTTGCTGCTTTCTAGAAATAAATGCTTAAAATGATCTGCTAATAGAAAAAAAACTATTTCAAATTTGATATTAGGAAAAATGTCTAGAACTAATTTTTAGTAGTTTTAATCTTATTTGTTTGTAATAATAGATACAGGAAAAACTAGATATAGGAAATACTAGATACATTTGACTATATTCAAGAACTTTTCACTTGCAAAGATATCATTTTTGCAGTATAGTAGAACCCTTTTAGAGAGCGAAAAACAATAAACATTCACAGAATATTAAGGAGTATTTTGAGAAGTACAAATAAACTAGAACGCTAACATTTCTTCAGTTAGCCCCTGTTGGGGAACCTTTAAAGGTGCTATGTAAAACCCTAAAACAAAAGCTTTCCCAGTCACAAAAGGGAGAGTATCCAATCCACCTGCTAGCATATTTTTGGGAAGTGGGAGGAAACCAGAGAACTAGGAGCCAATCCCATGTGGACACGGGAAGAACACACAAAACCCTAGCTCAGGATCAAACTGTGCACCCTGGAGCTGTCTGTAGTGTATTAGATTTATAAAAAAAATAAAAATAAAAAAAAAACCTTACCCATCCAAAAAACCCTGAATAACCCTTTTCTCTAAGAGCGGAACATATCATTACAAGATATGAAATTCTCAAGAAAACTATACAATAAGAAAAAGACACTGTTTAAAAAGAAGAAAACTGTGTGAAATTCTCAGGCTTTTGGCAATATTTAGTGCTTTCTATAAAACAAAGTTCATAAATATCTAAAAATATTGGATATTTTCAGATTCCGAGGTGTTTGATGGATCACATGCATTGCGAAAGAGATTAGAGTGAGACCTGTGTCTTTTTTCCCTCTGGATCTCATAGACAGAGATGTGGAGGGTACGGTTAGCTCTCTGACCCATAGTCAGGCTTTTATAGATGCGGAACTCTGCAGCAGTGACCGTCTCTCCTTGAGGAAGTGGCGTCAGATCAAAACGAAACTCCTTCCAGTAGGGCCGTGGCTGGAGTAGATCCCTCTCATGCTCCACTGAAGGACAGAAAGAGAGCAAGGGGAGAGAGTTACTGAGAGCTCGCAAGATCCCGGCTGCCCATGACCCGATCTAGAGGATGACAGTGCAGAAAGAAAGACCGAGAGATGAGAAATGAAGGAGGAAGGATGAGGGAGAATTTCACACAAACTGAGCTTTAGGTGAGAGATGAGATTACCATATAGAGGAGAAGAGAAAAGTCATGAGTTGTATAGACTATATAGAAAGAAATGAAGGCAAAGGTGTTGGAAGAGTGAATGTCCTTCGTGAAGGAGTGTATGGGATGATGAGAGGATAAAGAGAGAACGAGATGAACATTTGTCCTTGTAGAGGTCTGTGGACCAGACTAACACCCATGGCTATGGCTGCACTATAGGGTAATTAGAGGCTCTGTGGGGCCGGCTGCTACTCAACACACAACCACTAATTACAGCCCTGTAGTGTATTTTTAGAGGAGTGCCTGACATTATTTTCATTTTCCTCTCCCTCCTTCTCTTTCTGCCTAGCAATGGAGCCTGTAATTCTGCACAGCTGTGTGCGTTCAGCATCATCATATGCCTCCTGGCCTTCATTCGAACTGTATACAAGTTCCCAATCACTGTTTCTGCTTTATTCACACTCATCAGAGTCCCTTTCAGTCCTTACAGGTTAATGCAGAGAAGAGCTCCAGTACAGCACCAAATATATTGCTGAACATATGCTGCAGACTAACAACGGCAGTGATGATTAGAATAAGAGAACACGGATATCCTCCCAAGAAGAAGACACAGGAGAGAGATAAAGGGAGGAGGCCACTGAGAACGGCATGGCTAATTGCAATTTTGAGACAGATAAGCATCGTCTCGCCGACGAGACAGGAAGCGATACTGGAAAGATAATGTGGTTCTCTCAGTGAAATAAAACACACACAATCCTAGCTCTCACGATGGTGTGTTGTGCTTCTTGCCCCAATGCCAAATCTACCACACTATTGCACTGCATTACATTTATTTATCTTGGAAAACATAATGATGTGTGTTTATACTAATGATGAAATGCAAGACAAATAACAATGACAACCAAGAATCAGAAAAATAACACTGGTGTTGCAATGTAACCCTTAATCCTAAATCAAATCATTTCACCCTCACATTCAATTGTGAAAACTGAAGTCCCTAAACTGCTTTTTGAAGTCGAGTTTATTTCAAGTCCTTAATGGGAAAGTGGAGATATTGCTGTAAGATATTGCGAGTAAAATTCAGTAAAAACAAATCTGAATCCAAGTCAAAGTCTAAGTCTCCAGTTGTAAGCAAGTCCAAGTCAGGAAATTGAAACTTGAACAAATATTCCAGTGTTTTCAACCTAATCTCAATCCACCACCTGTGTAGTGTTTGGCTGATTACCACAAACAAGAATTTCCCTGAACACATTTCACTGTGCTGAGTAAAGAGCAGAAAGATGTAGGGGGAGTTGTTGCTTGCCCTAGCAACTGCCCCGAGGCTTCCATTAGAAGTGAATAAATTGGTCTTCCATTCTATTCTCAGTACTGGGAAATTTGTTGAAATTATTGCCAAGTGGTAATTACCCATACACTACACTCTTAGAAAGCTGCTCTTTGAATAGTTAAGCTTCATTAATAATTCTTAGCGTCCTAAAGGGGTTCTACTTAAAGTGGAACCCTCTGTTCTATAATAGAAGGTATTGGTTCTGTATAGAACCTGTAGGTGTTCACCCAACAGATAAGCCAAACCCCTTAGGGGTATGGATATGTAACCTTTTGCATCGGATGGAAATTAGTTTGAAGAAAAAACAAAACAAAACAAACCCTGGAATGTTCCTGTAAGTCAGGCTTAAGTCTAGGACTCGGACTACAGTTGCATCACACATAGCTAGGATGATTACTGTTTTAAAATCCCTCACAGTATTAAGGAAAGTTTCAGTTTCACTAGTTTTAGAAGCTGTGTGGAGCGCTGTACTGAAACATCTTTCCCTGGACAGAATGAAGCTGATGAGTTGATTTGGTATTATGTGCACTGTAGCAGAATTGAAGCTGAAGAATCAAGAACAGTTTTATACATAATCGGAGGTTACTAGCACTTATCTTATCTATGGCCAGGCCTGTTTAGTATTTATGGAGTAAACCAAAGCATTTCATCCATCACTCACCCAGGTTAACGAAGCTCATGACGGTGTCTGCCTCACTGACCACCGTGCCAAGTGGTGGTGTGTGTGTGCTTAGGGTGGGTAATGCAGCATGACTGACACTTTCAGGGATGAAGCCCACACCTGGGCCCTCGTCCCCCTCGGCTGACACAGCATGGTACAGGTCCAGCATGAAGAGTGGAGCAGATGAGGGAGGACGAAGAGGCGGGTGTGGACGAGGCCGTCCTGGGAGTCCCAGGATGGACAAAATCTCCTTTTGCATCTCCTTCTTCTCACGGCCGCTTAGTCTGCGGAAGCTTGAGTGCACCGTCCCCTCCATTTGCCCACAGACACACACAAACATGCATAGAGGGAGAATGATGGTCAATATCGAGAGCCACCGTCCACCTGCGATTCTGTTCCCACAGCTAGCTGTCCTCCTTCTGCCATGCTGTGGGGACACATAGTGGACCAGGAGCTCCCATCTTCCTGCAACTATACTGTCCTGGATAATAGCCTGGTTATCCATCCGTGGTGATGTTTACCTCCTGCTAAAATCTAGACTCTTGAAAACACTTGAACTTACTTTGCTCTAGACAGCTTCAACCCACAAGGCTCAGTAAAACAAGCTTTCCTTGATTTCATTCACCTGTGTTCAAGTGTCAACAGTCCTCCTGTGAGTTCTTCAGGAGTGATCAAAGTTACTTCCCCCCATCAACTTATCTTTTCTACCCTCTTGTCTGTGTGCCCTTTCTCTTGACTGTTATCTCCAGAATAAACATGTGTTCCTCTCCGTCTCATGTAATATCTTCTGTTTACTTATGGAGCGTGACGGTGAAACACACCACAGCAGGAGCAATAAGTTCTGGCAGCGTAGAAGCAACTTAAAGGAAACCAAACAGTTTCTTAAGACTTTCCACTCCTTTGAAGTACGACTTTAGAAGAGCCAGAATAAAGCTAAGTAAAGAGCAGGTGCTGAGTAAAGACTGAGGCAAAATGGGAAGTTAATGTCTAAGGGTACAGTAAATAAATAAAGCAGCTCTAATGACGCACCAGAAAGTCTTCAAAGAATCCACAGTGAAATGCAACACCTGCCCTTTCTCCAGACAAGTTACAGCTTGATCCAATAAGATCCAATGAACTCCAAAGTAAGAAATCAGATCCAAAGAAATCAGAAATATTTTGTAGATGGACAGGTTCTCACCAGCTTTCCTTTGCCTTTGGGTTGTAATCCACAGTGTAAACTGACCATGCTTCCTGAAGTGTCCTTTTGAGGAAAATGAATTCACCTATACATTTTTATTTTTTATTTTTTAGACCAATTCCCCTTCACCAAAACCACACACAAGCCACACCTGCAGGCACTGAGTCTTAAAAAAAGAAGTACAGCAATAACAGCCTCTGGCCTTTTGCACTGACTATGTAATCTGAATATGAGACTTCCTTCTCTTCGTAAGATGTAGTGAGGGAGTGTCCCAAATGACTGAATCCTCCTCCCTCTCTCTGCCACTACAGTGCTTCCTCCATTGACTATATCATCTATTTCATCTTTCACACACCCAAAATTTGTCCAGTCACGCAAGGATGTAAAAGATGACTTGGACAAAAGTTCACCTTTATACTGAGAAGTTTATATTATTTCCAAACTATATTTGATTTCAGATAGTATATTTCCAATAATCTGTCCAAAAATAAAATGGATACATGATTTCATGAGATGTTTAGTAGTTCAATCTGTATAAAGGCAGTTCTACTTGAAAATCTTTCCAGAAACTGCTTTGTTTCAGGTTTCTATATAAAGCTTTAATTGCTTCCCCATACAGATAAACCCAGGAATTAACTTCCAGCTGATTTAAGAGACTTGAACACCATTGGCTTATTTAAAAATAAAATTAAATATGGTTGCTGGAAATTCAGGAGTGTAAACATTCTGTTTAGATATAGAGCATGTTAACAGTGCTCACATAAAGTAGTGTCAAGCTCATACCATTATCTGTGTTATGTGTATTTAGAGTGTCTGGTGCTTTAGGCGTAACCATGTTCTTTTAATGTTCTTTTGTTGTTTATTTTTTTTCTTCCTTTCCTACCTGTTCTTTTTGTCCTATTAATGTTTTTAATAACATCAACCTGCCCAGGGACAGTAGATGAAAATTAGCCAGTTGGCTAAATCTGACAAATTTACATCATGAAAACTGATGTTGATTAATGTGTATTAACTCAATCACTCACATTGAGTAGTCCTTTTATTTTGGTCAGGGTGATGGGGGATCTGGAGCCTATCCTGCTAATACTTGGCATGAAGCAGGAATACACCCTGGAGCCCATCGCAGGGTACCATGCTCACACACAAGCACATACTCATTCACACCTATGGGCAATTTGTCCTGGACATTTGGGGCGGCTGTGGCTCAGGTGGGAGAGCGCGTTATCCACTAATCATAGGGTTGGCAGTTCGATTCCCAGCCCACATGACTCCATGTGCCTAAGTGTCCTTGGGCAAGACACTGAACCCACTGAACCCAAGTTGCTCCCAATGGCAGGCAAGTGCCTTGCATGGTAGCTCTGCTGCCATTGGTGTGTGTGTGTGTGTGCATGAATGGGTGAATGAGACACAGTGTAAAGTGCTTTGTGAACCGCGAAGGATAATGTACTGGCATGTTTTTGGGAAATGAACCTGAACCTGAAAGAAGCCCATGCATACATGGGGAGAACATGCACTGAAACTCCACAGACAGTAACCTGAGCTCAGGATCGAAACCTGGAGCTGGGAGGCTGCAACACTACCTGCTGTGCCATTGTGTCATGTGTATTGTCCCTGTTAAGTAAATAGATCATTAAATAAATAAATAAAGTTAAGGAACCCTTAAGGGTGCTAAATGGAGTCTTGTTTTTTGAGTGTATGAATAGGTTTGATTCATCACATGCTGCATTGTTCTTTTCTTATTTTTAAACAGAAATAAAACTGGAGTTGAAAGTCATTCTAAAACCCCTCACTTTCTTTAATGCTGTCCAGCACATGCAGCAGTGCATTCCCTGCTGTGGTGTATGGTACGCCACAGGAACGGGGGACTTCTGAAGACGGTCTGAAGACGTGACTGAGGTGAAGTAGTGAGACATGCCACAGGAGCTGCTATGGGTGCTGAGGAGACCGTTTGGAGGGAAAGGATATGACTGGGTTTAAATATTTGTACATAACCCCAGACACACAGCTGCAGTGTGCAATGTGTGTGCAGCATGAAGCACCACTCCTCCCTAACCCCATCCGCTCCATCCAACCACCGAACCTATACACAGTCCAATACAAACACACTGACACACACGCCAAGGGCTTACACACACACATCAAAAACAAAGGTTCTTTATGTTCTGTAGTGTGGAGCTCCTTTGAAACGGTTTAGTAATTGCGTGGATATGATCTATGTAAACCCATCCTGTTTGAAGGTTTAATTGGCCATTCGTTATCTCTTTGGAAAGGTAATTACTCCCTGCTTATAATTATCATGAAATTTCCTGTGGTATGTAGAAGTCTGCACAAACACACACATGCGCATACGCACACGTGCACACGAATATACACGGGCAAGCACGCACACACGAACACTACTATCCTTGTGAGAACCTTCCATTGACACCTAAATCTAACCTTAACTTTAACTTCAATAACCAAAAAGAAACATTATGTCTCTTTTAGTTTTGGAAATAAAAGCTGCAGTTTTTATATAAAAGCAGTTTCTCCTGCAGACTAGCCAAATGTTCCTATAATTATGAAGACATTTGGTTCCCACCAAAAAAACAAGTCCCACACACACATCTTTAATAAACAAGAGCAAATGAGATTTACTGCAAGCATAATTTTAATACAAAAGAGAACAAAAAAAAGAATTTATAATCTTAACTTTTCACTTGTACACAATCGCACCCGGCTCTTTTGTCTCTTCATCATACTGAGAGAGTTGCACAGACTCAAAATGTGAATCCGTTTCATAGCCCTTAGCCCCCCACCCCCAGACACAATAAATAAATAAAAATTACCTTCTGATTTCACTTTCATTAGATATTCATATGCTTCAGCTTGTCCAAGACAAGGCTATGTGAACGGTCGTTTCATGGGGTATGTGGTCAAATCCCCGCGATCCGACTTGTACTCTGTACGAGCTTCCAACAACAAAGTAGGAAGCAATTTTTTTGACATGATCTAGAGGCTGTAATCTCTGGCAAAAAAGGCCACCATTGAAATCAGTCGCTTCGTGGTCCATTATATCAGTAATGACCATTATCAGAAAAATCATTAGAACAAAGGCAGAAACACAAAAAGCACAAAAAGGTTATCAGACATAATGTAATACTAGAGTTTCCCAGAATGTGATATTATACTGTAATGAAAAATAAATACACATTATTTTTTTACACTAGAAAAAAAACAAAACAAAGCAAAACAAAATACATTAGGATTATAAATTAACCATGAAACATTCAGAATTTCTTGAAGAGTTTCTCAATGTGAAGCAACTAAAAGATCACTGTAACATGATATGTGTAACTAATCATGGTTAAAACACACAGGTGAGTATGCCTGATTTTATTAGCATCAAGCTCAAAAGAAAAGATGATGTCAGTGCATGTGTGAAATTCTGCTGTACGAGTCACTTAAGTGCTCTCGGGATTTAGGACTTTCTACGTTTGTTGAATGTAGAAGCAAACATACGGACATCAGATGGACATCAAATGCCATCAGTGAGTGCTAGTGGACGCTTTGTTGAGACAACAGTGGAAGCTGTGGTCACATGACCAAGCTTCTGACTCACTAGCAAGGATGGGATGATGAATCACTCACCACTTCCTTAAACTGTTGTTCAGTTTGTCAACCATGAAAGAAACTAGCACACAAACCACACACACCACATGGTCTAGGTGCAGAATATTTAGTGAGGTTCTCGAGTCGTTTCAGAATAAAATCTGCTAAACAACAAGTAGCTTTGCATACAGTGGAGAAAAGGTCAGAATCATTACCACTGTTTTTTCTTTTTTTTTTTTTTCTTTACAGAAATCCTAAAGAAATGTGTGCCTATGAGAGTCAGTATTGGAATCGTGGCTATACCATCTCCCAGTCTCAGTGCTAAAGAGTGGCTTGCCATTGCATATTGACGGGGCTGAGATAAAATCCCAGTTCCAGTGGTAGTGCCACTCCACGTGTCCATGTGCGTACATGTTAGTAGCTTTCCAGCTCAGTCACATGTTCAAGAGACTAAGAAGTCAGTCAAATTGTAACACAAATAAGGCAGCACTGTTATGTTTGTTGTAGTGGGCAGTTCTGGGGTCAACAGTGTCCAGGTGATTTTAGTACAGCTGGAGTAGTTGTAGATGTTCCAGTTCTCTATTCTCACCAATCCCACATGCCTGTGCTGGTGGCCAGGTAGGATGAGTGGCATGCACTATGAAAAAAAAAATGGTGCAGCATCAACATCAGTGCCCTGTGCTCCTGTCCCTCGTCTCCACCCGTTTATGGTGAAAACCCGCTACTTCTTAGTTGTTGGTGTTTTGGGACTGGGGGCCTTCTTGGAGATGGTAGGGATTTTGGAGGGTTTGGCACCTGGGCGGCGCGGTGTGTCTGAAGTGTCAGAGCAGGCTGAGCGTGTCTCCATCAGCTCAGAAGCGTCTGAGGCGTCGCTGCCCCTGCGGCTGCTGGCTCTGCTCCCAGCACGGCTGCCTGCACGGCTAGCGGGTCCACTGGCTGAGGATGCAGTGCGCTTATTGTCTGAGGAGGAAGAGACAGCAAAGATCAGCATCGCGAAATCAGCAGCCAGTTTAAGAAAGCGTCATGAAACGAGGATTAAATGAGCAAAGAAAGAAAAAATAATATGCTGTACAAGATGTTACTTAGGCTGCTTTCACACGGACATTTTGGTATCTATCTACAGCCGTGGACAAAAGTTTTGAGAATGACACAAATATTAATTTTTACAAAGTCTACTGCTTCAGTTTTTATGATGGCAATTTGCATATACTCCAGAATGTTATGAAGAGTGATCAGATGAATTGCAATTAATTTCAAAGTCCCTCTTTGCCATGAAAATGAACTTAATCCCAAAAAAACATGTCCACTGCATTTCAGCATTTCCACAAAAGGACCATCTGACATCATGTCAGTGATTCTCGCGTTAACACAGGTGAGAGTGTTAATGAGGACAAGGCTGGAGATCACTCTGTCATGCTGATTGAGTTAGAATAACAGACTGGAAGCTTTAAAAGGAGGGTGGTGCTTGAAATTATTATTCTTCCTCTGTTAACTATGGTTACCTGCAAGGAAACACGTGCAGCCATCATTGCTTTGCCCAAAAAGGGATTCACAGGCAAGGATATTGCTGCTAGTAAGACTGCACCTAAATCAACCATTTATCGGATCATCAAGACCTTCAAGGAGAGCGGTTCAACTGTTGTGAAGAAGGCTTCAGGGCGCCCAAGAAAGTCCAGCAAGCACCAGGACCGTCTCCTAAAGTTGATTCAGCTGCGGGATCAGGGCACCACCAGTGCAGAGCTTGCTCAGGAATGGCAGCAGGCAGGTGTGAGTGCGTCTGCACGCACAGTAAGGCGAAGACTTTTGGAGGATGGCCTGGTGTCAAGAAGGGCAGCAAAGAAGCCACTTCTCTCCAGGAAAAACATCAGGGACAGACAGCTATTCTGCAAAAAGTACAGGGATTGGACTGCTGAGGACTGGGGTAATGTCATTTTCTCTGATGAATCCCCTTTCAGATTGTTTGGGGCATCTGGAAAAAAGCTTGTCCGGAGAAGAAAAGGTGAGCGCTACCATCAGTCCTGTGTCATGCCAACAGTAAAGCATCCTGAGACCACCCATGTGTGGGGTTGCTTCTCAGCCAAGGGAGTGGGCTCACTCACAATTTTGCCTAAGAACACAGCCATGAATAAAGACTGGTACAAAAACATCCTCAGAGAGCAACTTCTCCCAACCATCCAAGAACAATTTGGTGACGAACAATGCCTTTTCCAGCATGATGGGGCACCTTGAACAAAACATCAATCTTTTGGGTCCATGGCCAGGAAACTCCCCAGACCTTAATCCCATTAAGAATTTGTGGTCAATCCTCAAGAGGCAGGTGGGAAAAAAACCCACACAAACTCTGACAAACTCCAAGCATTGATTATGCAAGAATGGGCTGCCATCAGTCAGGATGTGGCCCAGAAGTTGATTGACAGCATGCCAGGGCGAATTGCAGAGGTCTTCAAAAAGAAGGGTCAACACTGCAAATATTGATTCTTTGCATAAACTTCATGTAATTATTAATAAAAGACACTGACACTTATGAAATGCTTGTGATTATACTTCAGTAACAGTTAGTAACATCTGACAAAAAGATCTAAAAACACTGAAGCAGTAGACTTTGTGAAAATTAATATTTGTGTCATTCTCAAAACTTTTGGCCACGGCTGTAGTACAGACTCATTCATCTTCAGTAATCACTTTAGCTCAGGGTCGCAGTGGCACCGTAGATTATCCCAAGAAAACACACAGGATGGGACACCATTCACACAGGGCACCATTTACATACACGTTCACACCCAGGTGTAACTTAGCATAATCTAGCAGGTTCAGGATCAAATGGGGGCCCCTGGGATGGGTCTGTCTTGAGGTGACAACGGTTTTCACATACATTTCAATAGAAACAATGTATAGAAAGACAACACACACCAGTGAATAAAATAAATGGTCCATCATTTGTAGAAAGCTTTTCACAGTTAAAAGTTTTGAATGTACCCTCATCTAACCATGCCTCAGTCAGTAGAAGACAGTCTGGGATGGGGGTTTAGTCATTTACCTCTACGAGAAATTAACCTGAGTTGTACAGGGCCAGCTGACTGTGAGCTCATCATACTGCCAGTGTGTACACAGGGTTACACACATTCTACTTTCATAAGGCAGGTTACAAAACTGACGTAACAACAGCACTACCAAGCTGTGATGAAATGCTAAAGACGGTCTTGCTAAAAAAACATCCTACAGTGTTTTATTTTCTACATATGCTGCAATTTTGTGTTTGTTTAGTTATTAATGTTGTCAAATTAACTGGATTTAAGCATTGCATCCACAGGCTAGCTCAGATAGCAGTGCATTAGTTACACAGCATACTTTGGGCTGTACTTCAGGGTGAATGTTTTCTTTTTTTTTTTTAAATTTCTGTACACTGCAACAATTTGAGATAAAAATACTATAACTGGCTGGAGAATAAAATGGAACAGATTTACACTCTTGAACTTGTCCTGTTCATGCTTAACTCAACAAATATTGAGTCAAAAGGACTGATCCCAAAAAACACACCCACAATACATCAGCAATGCACATTAATGTTTTTATAGACAGATGACAAAACCTCCTTGTGAAAGCAGCCATATACAGGGCATGCAAAAATTATTATCATTTATTATACTGAACAGCTCTGTATTTCTATGATTTCCTGAAACAATCTGCACACAGTGGGGGTTAGAAACCCTTAAAGCTGTGAGAGGTTCCCCACCAGAGCGTCCAGGTTTAGCAGCAGGTGTGGTTCCACCATTTTCTCCCGTCAAAGATCCACGGCTGGAATGTAAAGGTGGTCTTTTAAGCTTGGATGTGGAACCTCCCTGCAATTAGAGAAATCCAGAAATTGATCTGATGTAATGCAGCCTTCGTTATGTCTAATCCTTCAAGGATTAATGTTCTGGCACAGATCTGAATGAAGAACACACACTTTGCATAGATTAATTTTTGGGTAAAAACATGCTGACTGTAAAATGAACTTCCACATGATGCACATGCAAATGATTTAAATGCTTCAAAGTACTCAGAATTTGTTTTCTAATTCAGTGTTCTATATCACACAAATTGGATTTAATCTGACAAAAGCTTTGTGGATCTGCTGCTCTGACATTACTATTTGCTAAATTACAAATAACAAAATGACTTGCTGTTGGTTATTGGTGTGTGTTCGGACACCTTTCCTCTTCAAGCTCTTTTCTGTTAGTGTGTTAGGGCTCTTGGGGAGAGGAGGCAGTGCGTTACCTCATGCCCAGGGACGTGGTCGTGCTCTGGGCAGGACTGGCACTTGGTTGGAGTTGGAGTTTTACTGTGTGCCAGCCAGGGCTTGGCATAGCCCCGCGATTGAGATTGGGAGGACTGGGAAACGAGCAGGCAGGGAGAAGAAGGATGAGGACGAGTAGGTGAAGGAAGAAAGTGAAGAAAAAGCATTGGGAGAGAAGCGAGGTAGAAGGGAGGGGAGGGATTGGGAAGTGAGCGAGTACCACAACACAGCGTAGTGCAGTGTATTGGGCAGGTGGTGATGAATACAAACACAGGGTGAAATTGTGGAAGAGGGAAAGTTTTAAAGCAAGGGAGGGAAGGATGACAAAAAAGACAAAAGAGACAAAACCCCAGAGATGACCAAGTGATTCTGACATGCAGAAACAACAATAAACACAATAACCCAACGTGAACCAGTGAAAATGGGAACATAAGTAACAACAATCACATGTGATAAAGGACAGGAAAGACAAGATCCTTTGTAATGGAAGATAACATTAAAACAGACTATGGACATATAGCAGGGCTGTCCAATCTTATCAGCAAAGTTTTCATTCCAACCAATCAAGAGTCACACATGATATATTGGAATGAAAACCTACTGAAACACTGGCCATTTACGGATAAGATTGACGACCCTGATGTATGGGATTATCATATTTTGGAATTATTTTCAGTATTGAGAATGAATATGTATGAGCATGAATAACAACAAGGGACACAAAACACTGAAGAGTCAATCTAACGACTAGTGATCTAGAAGAAGACGACTCTGGTCTGGGGATTTAACACACGTGACTATGCATGTTCAGATGTGAAGCTTACCCTTGAAGAGGCAGTGGGCGTGGCAGGGGCAGAGGGCACCGAGGCACAGCTCTGCGCACTTTGAGAGGCTGAGGAGGAGGAGCGTGTTGGCGAAGCTGTGCGTGATGAAGGCTTGGAGCGTCGGCCACGGGAGCGGAAGGCTGCCATACCTTGCGAGGCTCCTTCGGGAAGAATGAACTTCTCCCGCAGCTCCAGGTTGGTACGTCCACGTGCTTCATTGAGATGGAGGGACAGGAAGGGACAAAAAAAGCACAAGTGTTAACGAGTTGGAATCAAACATGAACATTAGGCTATGAGCAGCATGAGTGGAAAATCACTGCTCCGGGTCAACGGGCGCATCAGTTGAATAAATCCACATTAATAGTAAGTGGCAGACATAGTGCAGGAGTTTAATAAGGGACATGAGCAGTAGGGCAAGCATCCTCACTCTGAGGGCTGCGCTCAGTCAGTGCCAGACACAGATGCCACTCCAAAAGCATAGCCTTTAATCTCAGAGAATCCACCACTGTGCGCTTTGGAGGGCTCAGTGCTAGTAGTGGGCTTTGACAGAAAACCAAGAGGCGTGACTGGTTACGGTTCAGGCACACAAAAACACTAGATACCGACACAAGCCTCCGGTCCAGAGAGACAGGGAGAAGCATTCTACAAAAAACAGATACCAAACGTTGCAGGCCTAGCACACAACACACAGCCCAGAGCAGCCAACCACAGACAGAGGCAGGCAGAAAGACTGGAGAGAAGAGAGAGGGAGAGAAAATGAGAGGAAAAGGGCAGAGGGGGAGAGGGCTGTGCGCAATAGCAGTGGTGCACTATAGACGTGGTCACTAGCTGTCCTAAAGACTGCAACACAACCCCATTTTCCATGGTCTCAAGCAACAGCAGGGCAGCTGTTAATTGGCGGCACACCATATAATTTCTTCTCCATAAGCCAGGTATAGTCTGTAATTCGTTCCCCATGAGCAAACCCTTTTAAGAGCTGCTTGGAGCAATATTAGAAACCCAGTCTTGCCACACCCAGTTCTTGCTTTTTTGATTTTGCGATGCTCATCAAGGACACGCACAAAAAAAAAAAAAGCGCAAAGACCAGGCCCGGCCAAATGAGAATGAGAAGCGTGACGCTAGCTGGCACGAGACTGAGACGTCCCCACACGTGTACCCTCACACCAAAGCACCAACACTCATACACATATACAAAGACGGAGCAGTGAGGAGATGGATCTGACGTTGGTAAATGGATTAAGAGTTTGAGTATTGTGACAGGGTGGAGAGATGATGTCAGACTGAAAGAGTGAGAGACAGCCGGAGAGGAGGAGAGAGGAGGAGTGAGGTACCTCTGCAGCAGAAATAGCCAGGAGTGACTGCCACTGAGAGACATAAGAGACAACATGAAGTAAACCCAAACACACATTTAACCCCACTCACACAACTTGGAAGAAAGTTTTCATTCTCTCTTTCTCTCACATACACAGACATACTATAGATATATATAGCCATAAAGTCCATATGCTCAGTTTACACCATCATCATATCATTTAAATGAGGACTCTGGAACATGTGGTCCAGCCCTTGATGCTGTAAAACGCATAGCCACAATATGAGCACACAGCCGGGAGACGACAGTTAGTTTAGTGCTACAGTCAGCCAAGCACAGCACAGAACAGCACACAGGAACCGAAGATGATCTGAGTAAAAACAGGAGAGAGACAAAAAACCAAGAGGAAATGAGAGAGAGAGAGAGAAAGACCCAACCTATACGGGATGATATGGAGCAGCTGGAGTCGGAGCGAAGGATTTTAAGTCCTGGATGTTGCACTGGGGAGAGAGAGATAGAGAGAGAGAGAGAGGGCGGGGAAGGGGAAAAGGGAAGGAGAGACCCAAGGAACATGCATCATGCACTATGATTCAAATAGAGAGAGAGAGAGAGTGTGTGAGTTAGAGAGAGAGAGAGAGAGAGAGAGAGAGAGAGAGAGAGAGAGAGAGAGTGTGTGTGAGAGTGAGAAAGAGAGAGAAAGAGAGAGAATGGAGCCAAATATATAATCATGCATGTAAAAATAAAGACTAAAGACATGGCAGATTATCAGAGGTCTGAAAGGTCCAAAGAAATAAAGATAAATTTCAGAGACTTCCACAGTACAAAAAAGGAAAAAGAACTGATGGGTGATGGATGGACTGATGACATAACCGACACAGTGTCTTGGTAAAATTTGAATTTTTCAATTTTGTAGTGTTACAAACTGGAACTCAAATGGACTTGTATGTAATGAAGCTACACAAAATACCCCATAATATTGGATTGGTGTGAAAAATCAATATAAACTTGAAAAATTATTTACAAATCCCACATCCCATGTTTAAGTATAAATGTGTAAAAAGGTTCTCTGGTCTGACGAGACCAAAATGTTACTTTTTATCTTGGCAAAAAGAGTTACGCCTGGCAGAAATCCTAATTGTGTCCGTTTCAGGTTGTAACACTGGAAAAAGTTCAGGCAGAGTGAATACTTATTCAAGGCACTGTACATCATAAAGAGAGAACATGATAGCAAGTATGTGTGTGTCATTATGTCTGTCAGGATTTGAGATCCAATGCAGGTGTCTGGAACATATCTTACCCAACCAAATACATCAGCTTCCTTATACAAAGTGGGTGTGTATGAGTGTGTGCTTGTGTAAATAAGCCTTACCTCTGCAAGGGTCGTTCTTGACCAGGAACTCGTCCAGTGCCATCCAGCCCCCTCCCACACGAACCATGACTGTGCTGCGCAGGATGCGCACTAGACGCAGCTGCTGAGAGTCCCCAAACTGAGGGAGAGAGAGACAAAGTGCAGAAAAAAGAAAAAGAAAAGAAAAATGCAGTAAAAAGAGAGGTAAAAGAATAGCATTAGAATCATTTCATGAGTTGAGATACTTAGAAGAATATAACAGACGGCACAGACATGCAAAAAACATGCATTTTAGTTTCTAGATGATTCAGGATCAAGCTCAGCCCAATGTCCCATATCGCTCCAAAAGCACTAAAACTTTTACCATAGTATTTTAAAAGCTGATAAGTTCAAATAAAATTTAGATTGATTACATTAATATTTTTACTGATTTGTTTTGAATTGTTTAATTAGATTCCAAGATGCGTCTCTATTTGCTCTTTAAATAATCTGATTTTTTTTTAAAAAAAGTAATAAACCTGCTCAAATGCAATGCAAGTTGGGTGGTGAAATTAGCAAATTAGCTAACTAGCTGATTTGAAAATGGACAGATTCAGATCTGTGCCCTCTGCATTGAAAGCGATTTTGTGGGCACAAGCTCTGTTGTTCCCCAAACATTTTTTCTTGGTATGATGAACACAGAAACACAGCATTTTACTCTTCCTGCCTAACCAAGTGTGCGTGTGTGTGTGTGTGTGCGTGTGCGTGTGTGTATATATATATATATATATATATATATATATATATATATATATATATATATATATATATATATATATATATATATAATGTGTATAATTGAGATACATCAAGATGCATCAAGCATCATTTTATAATTGCATAAATCACCTCCTAAAGGTTCCCACCCATAATAAATACTATGGTAAAAATATTTATTGATCAAAAATATATAACACCTTAATATCTATGGTAAATAAAACATGTCACAAAATGTCAAGAACACAACCTTTGAGAGACTGCTCCACCACCAAAGAAATTAGAGGATATTTTACAACAATCAAACCACCAAATATTGTCAGAATAATTAAATTACCATTTTAACATTCACTATTACAGAAATACAACACACTGACAGGGCCTGTGATATCTGCTCCGGAGTTGGAAGTGGACACATTCCTGGCATATTTGGGTAATGGCTATGTAACCATGCAAACCAGACAGGAAATGCCCAGTTACTGTGGCTCAGAGAGGTTCAAACAAATATCTGTACTATATTCAATAGCACGTAGTGTGGACTGGCTCTCTGTGCCGTGGTCAGCATTGAGGCTGCCTGGTCATTCGAATTCAGGGTCACAATCCTTAACCAAATCTAGAACAGATTTCAGAGGCCATGTCACAATCACACCATCTCACTTTACCTGGTTCCCAAGGAAGAACTACAAAAAATCCAGCAGACATGGAGAAGGACGAAAACAAGGAAAAGAAAGAAGAGAGAATATGAAATAACATGTACAAACACAAATGTTGAAAACAATTAATTAACTACCCTTAATTACTGTTCTAAGTTAAAACAAATCTAATTAAATAATGAGTCAATGAGTATTAACATTACTGTAACTAGGGATGGAGGAGGGTAAAAATGCATTTTCCCCTAATGCTTGTAGTAAATGGATTAGAGTGCTTGTGAATGGCAGAGAAGAACAGGTGAGAGATGACAAAGGGATGAAGGCAACAGATTGACACAAACAGACACACACAGCTCAGTTATTTGAGTGTGATGGACCCGAGGCATGTGAAGTCCAATGAGTGAGTCTTGCTGTAAGTATCATTACCCAGTGGATAATGATGTAGAGAGAAAACATGAAAACAATGCAGCTTCTTCATTCACTGGAAATATGGGATGGACATTAGTTAGGTGGTGAGCAGCACACACTGTATACACTGTTGTGTAGTGATGCAGTGGTAGTACAGTCAGGTTGTTCAGTCATGTAGCAGACTCACATATACAGCAGTGCACCTTTAACCCAAAATGGCATGAGATA
>CM042551.1:10915000-11132500 GCA_023630585.1 Cranoglanis bouderius
AAAATTATGAAGCATTGAAAGTTTTTTTATGGCCCAACAGGTGGCACCAATGAGCAAGATGGCAGTTGCAGCATTTTTCGGCAATTAATATGTAGTTTTGTCCACAGACATTGAATGTTCTTTGCATTTATACCTTATGTTTAGTGAGCTGCACTTTGATTTTATCAGGCTCATTGGAGATCTCCAACTCAGAGTCCAGTCTTTTCTCAGCTTCCTCCAGCCAGTCTGTCAGCTTCCTCCAGGCCTCGTGGAACTACCCATAAAACACACATGATCAATATCAAGAAAAAGTTCACCTAAGCGTGAACTTATGACTAGGACTAGAACTTAAATGAAGGATAGGGTTACCTGTTTGGCTCTCTTGCGGGCCTCGTCCAGGTGCCGCCCCCTGTCCAGAGACCTCTGCACTAGCTTGTCCCAGCGAGCTTGCACGCTCAACAGCAGGTTCTTGATGAGCACCACATCCTGTTTGAGGCTGGCAAAACGTAGCTGAGAACCTGCCTTCTCCAGAGCCAGCACCTGCTCCCTGTGTGTGTTCACCTCATTCACAAACACCTGCGGAGCACATAGCACCAGGCAAAAAGTCAGGGTTGTGGCAACATGTACAGGTCTTAGGCAGCTGATTAAAACTAGCAGATTTGTGTGGAGGCCTGGGCAAACCGTTCACATGGTGAAATTTTGACATTTTCTATTGTAAATATTTTGTAGTCTCCATCATTAACACGTCCTCACGCTAGTTCACTGGGTCACTAAGAGTACCATCAGTCTAATAATGCTTGGTCCTGGTCTGTTTTACCACCATGTTTTTAAAAACATTTCTTAACCCACATGATCTTTACAGGACGATAGCCAAGGCAAGATTGGAACGTAAATCAAAACCACGTTGTTCATTTTGCTGAAATATATTTATGTTTAAGTTGAGGTGTCAAGGTATGTTATGGGCAAAAAATCCTATTTTGTAAAAAAAATCTAAAAACAGATTTTTGTCTTTTTTTTTTTGGCTTTGCCAGAATTCAGCCACAGCAACATCCAACAGGTTTTCACACACCACCACAGATATATTCTCAGCAATGGAGGATTTTAGGAGAGATGCAGCACTATTACACCACTAAACCGATCAATTGTAACAACCAAACTTCACCTTGTGCTCATCTATCTGGAAGAGGACAGTGTCAAGGATGAGGCTAGGTGGCTGGGCCATGTTCAGAGTCTGCTCTGCTTGCGTCAGCCAGATGATGGTGTCCTGCAGTGATGACTGGAACCCTGTTGCCAGTGATACAGCCTCCTCCAGCTTAGCCTAATAACAAACCAAAGAAGAAGCACTGAGAACCAGATGGCTACACAATGGCTAATTAAATATAGATTAAAATGACACTGGGCTATAGTAGTTACAAGGCAAGTTATCATACCCTTCTATCGTCCATCTTGGCATTCAAACTGGCCCACTTGTTTTGAAGCAGGGCCAGGTTCTGCTGGGTTTGAGTGGTTCCAGGGCCGCCCTCCTCACCCCCTCTGGCCAACAGCATGGAGTCTCCCTGATCTAGTAGTCGGTGGTACTGTTCATCACGCTGTGTCAACTGAGCCTGTAGCTCCTGCAACACACAGAGTGCATTTACATGCCAAAAAATAGTTTATAAACAGCAAAAAACAATAAGATTTTAACAAAATTTAGATAAACCTGATTAGTGGACTAAAATTCAAGTGTTAGAATTAGCTGTTATCAGATTTCAAGAAATATGATAACAGCTTTAAGGTGTAGAATGAATATTGCCATATGCGGTTTACACAACCCCTTTAATAATATTCCAGAATCAGACCATGATGAGGGCTGAGTACAGCACAATGATCATCGTTAAATGGTAGCATGAGCAGCACATTGAACACACTCTGCAACTGATAAAATGATTTTAACTTTACAATGCTTTTGGGAAACTGGGCCTAGATTACTAGTGTGCATGTAAACACAGTTTCAGATCTATTTGTATGTTGCTGTGTACCTTAATGCCAATAAAATTGTATGTGTAAATGGCTGTACCATTAAAATATCAAACATTAAAACAATTGTGAACAAAATTTGGTGTTCACTGTTTTCCTTTTATGGACTACTGTAAGTTATGCAGGCTTTAATCTCACAGTATATAAAAGCATATGGAAATGAGCATGGAGTTCTCTATACAGGTCTGTAGTGAAGTGTTTACCATGTGCTGCTGCAGCTGCTCCCTGGCCGTCTCTGGAAGGCCACCTGTGGGTTTGGCTGCGGATAGCTGACTCTCTGTGCGCCTCAGCCACTGCAGGAACTCCTCCAGCTCACCATGGAAACCCTCCGCCTGAAAAGAGCAGTCAACTGACTAACAGCACTCACTACAATTAATATTAAAGAGACTGTCTGTCCTCGCTTCCAAGTACCCTTTCAGAGTCCAATGTACACTTAATCCTTTGCAATTCTCACCACAAATACTACACAGTTTGCTCAAGGACAGGCAGTAATGTTTTCTGTAATGTGTGTTGCAGTAGAGCACCTGCTGCAGCGCAGTCTCTAGTAGTTTCTGTCTCTCATCTGTCTTCAAGAGTAAGCTGTCCCAGCTGCGGTTCAGTTCATCCAGCTGGTCTCTCAGGTGGCTAGCCTCGTCTCCAGGACTGGACTCCAGCAGCTCTGAGCCTGCACTGTTCACCGTCTCCACTGTGGCTCGATGGGACAGGACGTCGTTCCGCAACACCTGGGAAGTTAGCATTCCTTTGTTTAATCACATTTTACTGGATACTGGCTGCTGCGATTAGAAACAGGATAAATGTACGACACAAAGCTCATCGAGGTGAGAGCCGGTGAAGTAGCCTGCTAAAGTTTACTGCAAAAGAAAAGTAGATCAGGATTTCTAAGGTGTAATTTTCCTCATTGTTAATGTTATTTTAATAATTTTTACTGGAACTGTCTTAAAGCTATTTTATGGCAATGCTAACTGGAAAGAATATGGAAGGATTGTTTGGTGGTAGATTGTGTCTTAAATTATTAAATAATAAATTAGTGTCATTACCACTCCTACTGCTGCACATGCGAAGAAATGGTGTAGAAGAAAGATGCCTTCAAAATAATTAAATTAAATGTTTCTACATTTTAGAAAAATACTGTAAAGAGCAGTAAACAGTAATAAATTAAACAAAGTGAATATCTGGGCTGACAAAAAAATAAGTACGTTTTATTGAGCATCTTACAGAACCAGCCACAGTTCTTCTGGAGACTTTGACTGTCGCACTTGCTTCTTATTTTTGCAGCAAAATCCAGCAGCCTTCATTGTGTTTTTTGTCTGAAAAGTGTCGCTTACGTAATATACTGCTTTCTTTAATGACATACAACATTTTTCTGTAACATTTAATTGTGTGCTAGAAAACTAATGTTTGGGAATCTAAAATGTTTTTTTGTACTGACTTGATAATGTAGAAGTCATAAAATAAAAAAATCTATAAAGTTTTGCACAGTACTGTGTGTGTATATATATATATATATATATATATATATATATATATATATATATATATATATATATATATATATATATATATATATATATATATATATATAAAGCATATAGTATATTGTATAGTGAGTGAATCCAGCTTATATATGTGCTTACATGGTGTTTGGCCAGCTCAATCTCGATGGCTTTTGGGTCGGAGCTGACGGGTCTCTGGGTGTTCAGAGTGGCATGTGTGTGGCTTAGCCAAGACTGCAGCTCAGAGAGAGCATGCTGAAACTGACCCAGGGCTAGAAGAGCTCCTTCCAGTTTGTGCTGAGAGAGCAAAAGAGAAAAGGCATATAGAAAAACAATTGGTATCAGTAATCATTAATATCCATTATGGTACACAAATAAGAGAGCTGGTTGAGGCATGCTAACCTGTCTGAAAGTGATCTTGTCTCCCAGATTGTCCCACAGGTGCCTGAGCTCAGTGAGAGGTTCTTGGATCATGTCTCTGTCTCCTTGGTCAGAAACCTTTTTGAGCAGTAGCTCCCCCTGGTGGCACAGTTTCTCCATGTCTATCTGCTGCTGGTACACTTCAACCTTGAATTGCTGTTGGAAGAGAAAATGAGTTCAGATTTGGTATAATCTGCAGATTAACTGAAGTTAAAAAAAAGAAGGTAATCTGATAAACTGATCCGAACCTTGAGCTCCTCTATCTGTTGTTTGACGGTGCTGAGGTCAGTTCCTACAGTTTGCATGTCGCACAGTTTGATGACAGCGTTGTCTAGGTAGTCGAACATACCCTAGACAGCAGAAATCCTCATTAACATGCTTATTCATTCTTTACATCAGGGTTGCATCAGTTAGTGGTTCAGTATCAGTGCCAGTGCCACCCACCTGCAGAGCATCCTGGTACTGCACAGAGGCTGTCATAGCCTCCTCCAGTTTCTCCATCCTCTCTCTCCATGTGCGGTTCAAGCCTTCCCAGGCAGCATTCATCTAGTGGAAAGGTAAAAAGATCAAATTTTAAGCAAAAGGAAAACATTTAGTTTTGGATACATGTCCAGCGGTATTAAAAAAAAAGTCACTGGATGTTTTTGCTCTTACCTCATCGATGGTCTTCTTGACCTCTGGTTTCTCAGTTTCTCCACAAGCAAAGATGAGGTCAGCTCCCAGTGTGCGAACAATCTCCAGCTCCTCCCTCAAGCCGTCTGTTTCTGCTTTGATGGCCTGAGAACACAGAGAGGACACAGAGCGTAAAGATGAAAAAATACAGAGAGAACCATTTAATTTACATTATGTTATTATGAGTCATTTTTGTAAACTACATTATATGAATATAGCCATATTAACCACTGTATTTTGTTTACAGCTTAGTACTGATGTGCTCCAGATCTTACCACTTAACAGTACAACTTTAATATTGATTTTAAAGACCCCACCCAAGCTTACATAAATAATTATTGAAACAGACGCCCCAAGAACCTTGAGGATTACTTGAGGATCCCCTCAAGCAACACCTTTATTTCATCTTACCTTAAAATAACTCTAGGCTTCACCTCTCTGTTATATAAACAGGATTATTAAAGAATCTGATATGAGCGCCTAATATATTTTGTAATGGTTGTATTTAAAAAAAAAAAATATTATATATATATATATATATATATATATATATATATATATATATATATATATATATATATATATATATATATATATATATAGTTTTGGCTGGAACAAGGCATTAAGAGCTATATTTGATTATTAACCCTAATAATAATAATAATAATAATAATAATAATAATAATAATAATATTTTCAGCTCAATGAAGAGGTTTATGACAAAGCAACCTGTTTCTCTTCTTTCCCCATCCAGAAATGATTAGATATATAAAACTTTGCACTAAACCTTATACTCAGTACAATACGCCCTGTTGCATAAGACTTACTTCCGCTGCCTCTATCTGCTGCTTGATCAGTGATGGATCCACTCCAGGGTCCTCCAGCTCTTTCACAATCTCCTGAGAGTCTCGCAGTGTGCTCAGCAGGGCTGCCATATCAGCCCAGAACTTTCCAGCTAAGTCCAGTACATCCTGCAGTTTTCCCTCTCTCTCCTCTGCCCTCTGTCTGATCTCATCCCACAGAGAGCGGAGTCTCAGGAGTCGAGAGCGCACCGCTGCAGGGACAGCACAAAACACATCACTTTGTATCTACATATATCAAACTTCACAGAAATGTCAGCACTATAAACAATATTTGAATACATTAAATCCACATCATTCATGTGAGCGTGCTGTTATGGAGCGCTCACCCTGAGCAGCAGGGTCGTCATGTGCTGCGCGGGTGATGAGCTCTTCCCCACGGGAACACAGGGCACTAAAGGAGGGCAGCAGTTTGTCCAGCTCCAGCCCGGCCGCCCGGTGCTCTGCCAACTGTTCACGGATCTTCTCAACCTCAGCTGCCACAGGAGGAGGCTGCCGCAAACGCTGCACTGCTCCCTCCAAGGTCTCCAACAGGGGGTCCATCTTATCATGGAACTGAATGAAAAGAAAAAAAGAAGAGGGTCAAGGGTCAAATATGCAGTGTAAATTATACTATATATATATATATATATATATATATATATATATATATATATATATATATATATATATATATATATATATATATATATATTAATTCTATCTGTCTGTCTATCCCTGTCTATCTGTCTCTCCCTCTCTGTCTCAGTCTGCCTTTCTGTCTATCTCTGTCTGTTCATCTTTCTTTTTCTCTCTCTTTGTCTCTGTTTCTGTCTGTCTGTTTTTCTGTCTGTCTGGCTTCCTCACATCCATCTACACTGCACTTTGTTGCCATTTTCCAATTTACTTTCTTTGATAGAGGAAAAAGTTAGACTTGTAGCCTAGGCTAGGATTATGCTCTACCACTAATGTTAGTACTGCAAGTGGTCTACAAAGACTCCTAATTTTCTCAGAATAAACATCCATATTGGCAATCCTTCAGAGACTGGCTGTGTCCAAAAGTGCATAGTGCCATCCTAAACAGTGTACCTTTACTGGCATGTATACTGGTACACCATAGTACACTATTTTGAAATACTATTTAGGACAGTTGTATGTAATTTAGGACAAAGACCCAGTAGAAAATGAGGAGAAGGGAAAGCATTTACCCAGGGACTATTAACAAACATAGAAATATGTTTTGTCCTCGTAAAATACATTTTTGGAAGACGAGTAGTTTATTCTCAACTGTTTCATTAATATTTTACATATTTTACATTCTGAGAGCAAGGCATTTACATGTTCCATTCTAAAGATGCATATTCTCCCCCCAATTGACAATGTTAATCTGTTTTATAGCTGCTTTTTGCTGATAAAATAACACCATGCATTTTAGAAGAAAGCATAACATGCCAAATAACTTACAAAACAATAGTTTTATGCCTTTAAGATGGACATGGAGTTGCATAGTGAGTAATGGTGTTCTTACCTCTATCAGCTGTGGGTGTTGTAGAGAGCAGTGATGGTGAACACACAGCACATCCACAGTGAGTGATGAGATGGAGGGATGGATTGGACACATATGGGATGGAGAAAGTAAGGGGAGAACAATAGGAAGATGCAACAAGCCATGGAAAGTAGTGGAGTAATAGAGGGACGAAGACAGTAAGTGAACACCAGAGGCATTATGAAGGCAGGTGGAGGTGGAATGAAAGGCAAGTGCAGAAACGAGTGCAGTAACAGTACGATACAATCAAAGGGATGGGGTGGAGAGACAATATAATGTGTTAATCAAATGACATGCAAACAAGCCAGCAAGCATATCAATAACAAACATTCAGCCAAGTGGTCATGTGATATAATTTCAATAATGAATATAACAGATTTCTGAATGAGGAGTCAAATGTAGCAGATGGAGAATGTAACAGTGAAGCTATAAAGACATAGCAATGTGGTTTTAACATGTGATAATCTTGCCAACACAAAAT
The DNA here is from genome assembly GCA_023630585.1 of Cranoglanis bouderius. Classification (NCBI taxonomy): domain Eukaryota; kingdom Metazoa; phylum Chordata; class Actinopteri; order Siluriformes; family Cranoglanididae; genus Cranoglanis; species Cranoglanis bouderius. The sequence continues at coordinate 10,922,447 of CM042551.1, forward strand.
AATGGAAACATTATGACCTACTGTATAAACTAATTAAATAAAAAAGTTCTTCATTTAATGATGCTTTCATTGTTAATTTAGAAAGAAATGAATTCTTCCACCAGCAAATCTCAATCCCAGTCCTAAAGACCCACTAGTTTATTATCAAACTGTAAATTAATGTTATCATAATTTCCTCTAGGGAATAGAATAGTTTCAGTGTTCTAGGTAGCTGGACTGCAGTGCAGACATGCAGACAATAAAAACACAAACCTGTGCAGACTGAGAGAAGGCCTCATCCAGTGCTGCAGCTCGACGTTTGACATCCTCTTTGATGGCCAGGTAGCGTCGTTCGGCTTCGCTGTAGCGCTGTCTCAACTTCGCCCCTTCCTGGGCACTTAGCTCAGCCAACTGTGGGCCAATCTTCAGCAGCTTGTCAATATGGGGCTTGTGCTCAGCTATAGACTCTCTTAGCAGCTGCAAGGAGAACAGATGTTGGATGAGAATGAGTGTAAAAATAACTACTGTCATATATTCCCAATAGAAAGAAATTAACTTTATGGGAAAATTGAAACTTGAACTTGCACTGAAACACACACTGACCCTCATCTGGTCCTGCTGTTGTCGGAGAGCCTCGGTGTCAATGGCAGGAGGAGGCAGCTGGGTAATCAGTGCCTCTGTCTCACCCAGCCATGGGTCCAGCTCCTCGTATGTCTCCCAGAAGCGGGCCACCAGCACCTGAGCCTGTTCCAGTGCTGAGAATCTTTCGGCATGGTTCTGACTCACTGCCTCATAGCGAGTACTCAGTGAATCCGTCTTTACCTACAGGGCCATTAGGGATGCAGCTTAATTTGGTTTCTCATGAGCCATTAATGTGAATGTCATCTGTAAACTATTTACTATTGTTACTAGAGTCTTAATGCACTTACACATTAAAATACATTTATTATAAAACAAAAAAGAGAGAAGTAAGAAAGAAAAAAGTAACAACTGCTCAGTTGTCCAAAATGGCTGCATGTTGCTCCATACCCCTCTCTTTCTTTTCCACTCTCACCTTCAGTGCTTCTCTCTGCTGCTCACTGCAGCTCTCCAGGATATCCTCTCGTGTGTGGAGGAGCTGATCTACTGTGTCCTTGTGGCGGATGATGTCGATGTTGAAGGCTCTTTGGACTTGGAGCTGAGCCACGGTCACATCAGGTTCCAGACTCAGAGGCCCCAGGGAAGCCAGCTTCCTCTCCGTCTCCCCCACCCACGCCAGTTCCGCATCCACAGCCTCCTCATACTGCCACACAATTGTTCCTTGACTTAATATTGTCACTTTCTCATAGACAAGCACTCAACTTAAAAGGTAAAATTCACAAAAATGAAATATTTAAAATAAATAATATTAACGTGGTACATTTGCTGAACAGGGTTTTAAGTATTTTTCAGTCATAAAAACAAAGCATTGCAGATACTGGCCATGATTACATGCAAAGATTTACATCAACGGCAACTAATTTATTTTCCACAGCAGATGCAGAACAAGCCAATTAAAATCTTCAATCCAAACAATATTTATGTGCTTTCATTTAAAGTGAACATTACAGCCAGAAGCTTGAGAGTGCTGCTAGAGTGTAGTAAGTTCAGCAGTTTACCAGAGTATTCAGTTGCCTTGACAGCATTTATAAATCTTAAATTACATCAGCCTCAACAAAACAATGGCCAAACCATCTACTATCCAACCTTGTAATAATTCTAAAATAGTTTAAAATGTATAAAAAGAACATTTTCGTTTATTTGATTTAATTGGATTTTTGCAGCCACCCTTTTGGTCAGTGCTCAAATGTGCTGCAAATGATCATATGCAGAAGATTCATATTATAAAAGTAACCAGATTCAAAGGTTTGCCTGATTACTTTGTCAGTTTAATGGATTATTAAAACAGATTATCCACCTATTTTACCACTTTAAAAGGATGCAGTACCTGCTGTGACCTCTGGATTGCCGCCTGCACGAGTTGCACTCTTTGCTTAATGGTCTCGTCGGCCTGTCGGTAGCGTTGGTTGGCATCGGCCACTAGACGGTCCAGACCTTCACGTGCTCTCCAGGGCACCAGGTCCAGCAGTGCACTCCCCACCTCATTAACTGTGTCCAGAATGAGCCGCTTCTCAGCCGACACACACTTCAGGTCCTGAGACAAAGAGCACACAGAGAAATTAGAAGTACGCTTTACTTACAAAAATTTAAATAAACCATCAACGTGTATAACAAAAAGAAATATATAAAAGGCCTAAATCCCACAGAGTGGGATGCACCAACAAGGAATAAATTAAAGAGAGTTTTGAACTAATCAAGTTTCAACTATGCTTTATTCAAATTATCTTGTTTTTAAAAAAAATATTTTTTATATAGTTGTGAGAAATCATAAAAACCATTATACCTTCTGCCTCTCTTGATAGGCTGGCGTTGTGTCTGGCTCAATGTTATTAAGCTCTGCCTCCACAGAGTCGAGCCATTGGTTGAGGTCCTCGTGGGCACTGGCGAATCGGGTGGCGAGCTGCAGTGCCTGCTCCAGGTTACGGAGGGCCTTGCTGCTGCCTGCTGTCATCTCTGCATATCGGCTCTTTATTCCATCCAGCTTCTCCTGGATGAGCAGCACTTCTTCACCTGACACACAGCAAGAAGAGAATCAGAACCAAACGAACTATAATAATAAGCAACCAAGAGAGTACAGGAGTGCTCTTGGTACCTGTGGTCTGTTTCAGCAAAGCCTGTCCATTCTTAATGGCCTGGTCCACTGTCTTCTTCCGGCTCACAATCTCCTCATTCAGAGACTATGAGAGTAGTAAAATGTTAAAAATCTGAAGTTTACTTTTCAATATGTTACATGTAAAAAGACCAGCGTTTTTTTCCTATGGCTATAAGTTATAAGAGGAACCAAATTTACTGCATCCCTAAATTGCCTCCCATGTCCTACCAGAGTGTACTTGTGATGCTCAGCCAGCAGCTCGGGCTGGTAGCTCTGTACTGAGACTTCAGCCAGGCGTTGGGCCACCTCAGCCAGCCAGTTCAGCACCTCCACCTCCTCCTCCCCAAACAGCTGCGCATTGGCCAGGGCCTGCTCCAACATGGCCGCTCGCCGAGAGCACCAATTACGCAGCTCTGTGTGCCCGCTGCGCACTGCTCCCACTCGCTCACTGAGCCAATCATGGTCTACTGCACAGCTGAGAGGGGAGAGAGATTGGCCAAGGGCTTCTAGATGTTCCACCTCTTTTTCCCGAGACAACACCTCCTCTTGGAGGGCCTGGGGTTTTGCCCGCAGATGAACAGAAAGGGATGGGGAAAGATGGCATGGGGAAAAAAAGAAAAAAGACAAAACAAAGGAAAAATGACCATGCATGGTGAAAAACAGAAATCCTAATGACTGAAACACACTAATAAACAAGAGTTAAATCAAATATAATAAAAACATGGTATAAATAAGATATAAATATAAAAAACAAATGGAAACTAAACAACGCATATTCCACAAAAACAAAAGAAATCACAGACATAAATAAAATGGACAGGGTGGGTTGTACAGGCTGGGCTTGATTAAGAGTTTTCCCAATTTTCCTTGGAAAATTTCCTACATCTGGGATATAAGAAGATGCAAGGTGCTGCATACTCTAGGTTGTTCCTTTCTACTATTTGGTGATAATCTTCTAGGAAAAGAAAGTAGAGCTTTTTTCCCCTTGCGGTTGATGACAGCAGAGTCTTCATGGCGGTGGTGTACTATACCTTGTGACGGCTGATTTGCTGGCTTATTTTGGAAGCCTGGGTTCCCATGGGCTCAGCGGAGCTCAGGCGTCTCTCTGTGGCATTCAGCCACTCTCCCAAAGGCTCCACTGACTCATGGAACTGCAGTGCGAGAACCTGCAGCTCCTCCAGCTGACGTTGCCTGCGAGATAAGCAAAGGCTCAGCGTATGTGAAATAATTATTTTAATTTAAAGAGGCTGGCTTGAAGTGTATATACTGATTGTCACATTTCATTCAAGAGTCAGGTATTTGACTTGTTTCTATAGGAATCTTCAGGTGATGGGCACTCTCACCTGGCATTGGCCTTCTCCAGCAGATCTGTCCATCGTTCTCCCAAGCTTCGCAGCTGTCTCTGGATCTTTTCTCTGTCTTGTGTCTCTGCTGTGGCTGCAATGCGCTCACCTTCAGCCCGGATCATCTCTACCGTCCCGCGTCGGTCATCCAGCAACCGCTGCAGCAGCTGCAGAAACCAACACCACAACACAAATTCAGTTTCATTTACAATGAAGAAAAATAATAATAAAAGTGCGTATAAAATGTCACTCAAATTTAGCACCAATCAACTGCATCACAAACTTCATGTCTTTCACCACAAACAGATGGAGCTAATATACTATTTTTATAATGAAATTCATAATAAACTAAAATATAATAGACAGTTTTGTTTTCTAATGGTTATTAACATACTGCTTGAATGTATTAGGTAATTACACTAAGTAATTTATCATTAAAAATAAATAACCTTCACTTCTCTCATTGGGAAAACCTCACCTTCTGTTCTTGGATTTGTGCTTTAACCACACGGTACTCAGCTGACGGGGGCTTCTGATTGGCTATCAGCTCCTCTGTGTCACTTAACCAGCTTAACAGAGGTTCCAGAGCATCTTGAAACTTCCCACAATGCAAAAGGGCTTCCTGGAGCTGAGCGATTCTCTCAGCGACCTAAAGAGCCCAAAAACTAATTAAAATTGTACACTCCTAATGGTTTAAAATAGCAATTCTCAATCGGTGATCTGAGCCACTTGAAAACGTAGCCACCAACCATGACACAATTGCTTTGCCCATTAACATCTATTTGTAGCCACATAAACCACATAAGCCTTTGCATTAGCCAAGTTGCCCAGCTAATGTAATCTGTGACTTCCAGTTGTTTTTTTAATGCATGAAATGTGAAACACATGTGCCAAGGAAAAAAGTCAGCAAAAGTAACAGAGATCAAAGATGCTGCAGTCACACACTTAAAACCCTACCACATGGAGTTGATCTCCAGACAGCATAAGGTGTCTCGCTGATGATACAGTTGGCTGGATATACATGCAATATATAGTTCAATTTTATTTTATTTACATAAATATATAATATATAATATATTTATACATTATCACAAAGCAGCTTTACAGAAATCTAGATATAGCACGCCAGAGGTGACAGTGGCAAGGAAAAACTCCCTGAGGTGACAAGATGAAAAAACCTTGAGAAGAACTAGACTCAAAAGGGAACACATCCTCATCCTCAGTTAAGTGCACAAGTTTGCACACCCTTACTTCATAATGATAAAACCAACAGGAACTTAAATCTGTATTACAGATGTTCCTTTACTTTCAGAAGTGTATGTTGCGATATTAACATCCGGCATGTGTCCGCAGTCTCTTTGCATCTATATTTCATTTATTTATGAATGATATTTTTCGCTGTTGGAAACAGTTTTATATGTCTGAGAGCTGTATCCCACTAAGCCCTAAGCAAAATGTTTGAACTATTTGAACCTTTTTAAACTTTAGTTTGTCAAGTATTATTTAAGGGATGGAAACAAGTGTTTCATGAATCATGAGACACCTTGATGAGGCTCATTCGATGCTCTAAGTACTCAATACAACAGCAGTATTTAAACAAACAAACAAAAAACATGCTATAGTAGGCCTGTGACATAATTTAGGAGTGCATGTCATACCCTTTTGTTGAGAGAGTTCCACTGCAGGTTGGTGGTTTCCAGGTCATGCTCCAGAGCCTGTGTGTCTGTGTGTTTAGCTGCACTCTGGATTAGCCCCTGACCCACAGCATTCACGTGGTGCAGTTTGGGCTGGATGCTGTCTACCTGCTCTCGCTCCACAGCCTGTGCATGCACACACACACACACACACACACACACACGACAGAGAAAATGGAGGATATAAGCATAATGTACATTACGCACACTTTCCAGCAGCAAGATGATGAAGGTGGTAAAGTGCCTAAAAATTAAAGAGCATTTACTTTGTCTTGACTTACTTAAAAAACCAAACCAAAAAAAAAAAAAAACATGGCTTCAACTCAGTACAATAGTACTATGTAGATCACCAAGGATACTAAACCACAACACTCAGAGGCTCAGAGACAGTATTCATATCTGTGGTTTGCACACAAGGACAGGGGAGAAGAAAAAAAAAAACCCTGACCACCAACAGCATCACAACTGGGAGCTCTGGGAATAAATGGAAAAAAACAAGAGTAAGAAAGTGGAGTAAAGTTAAACCCCTAAGCTTAGAGAGTACAGGCTTCCTTACACATCCACTCGTGTCCATGTAGATAAATGAAAAAGCTACTTGATGGCTTTGGTGTTCCTTGGGTGCTTTGATGTCCTATCAATTTAATCAAGTATGAAATGTTTTCAGGTTGTAGACGAAAATAATTTTTGATAGAGGTTAGGAAGTCAGCATCTGCCCCATATTTGGAAAATCCTGTTTTCATTGCAGCGTGTGTATCCATTTAGACACAGCTGTTCTGCAGAGAAGGCCGGGTTCGTGCCTCAAACAGGATATCTGTCGTTCTCAATAACAATGAGCTACAGCCATGAGCCACCACACCCTCTCCCCAACAAAGTGTGTTGCACAAGTGCATAAGTGTATGCATGCTTTTATTAGAATGAGCTTTTACTTATTTTGTCTCTTATGTTTGTCCCCTCAGTGCAGTCCAGACAGTCCAGCTAACATGGAATCATCTATTCGTTACTTCTGTTAAACCATGACTTTCTGATCTCCCTCAATCTAGCCAATTCTGGCCAGCTCAGGGCAGAAGACACTTCAGACCCTTGACTCTAGTGCAGCAGAGCTCTGGAAAATATCTAACATGCCTCTCATTCCTTTTCAAATCTCTGAACGTGCCAGTAAGTTGGTCAGTCACTCTTGCACACTGTGTTCATCTACTCTCATTATCCATGTTTCTCCTTTAACAAACAATTTTGCCAAACTCCTATTTTGTTTCTCACCATGTCTCTACATATCACTCTCTCATTCCTGGCTGCTTTCCTGCCCAACGCTAACCCACATCTCTATCTATTCCAGTCTTTATTTTTTCTTTTCTCTTTTAGTCCAAGCCACAAGCCTGAGTTATAGTACTGACAAAAGGTCAGCTGCATCAGAGCAAAGCAGTGTTAAGTTACATAGGTTACATCATTCTCTCCCAAAATATTTAAGATTGTTTCATTTTTTATTAGATTTCACAGTTCATTATGGAAATTAGTATTATTTAGTGTTGTGTCTGAGTCTCAAAGAGAATGTTAGAGAGAGCGAGAGAGAGAGAGAGAGAGAGAGAGAGAGAGAGAGAGAGAGAGAGAGAGAGAGAGAATGAAAGAGATAAGTAGGGGGGAAAAATGTAAAGTGAAGCCAGAGTTAAATTGGCCACCTTCCATTTAGTGATTTTATCATTCAAACATTCTATTACTACAGAGGTCTCTGACAATTAATTACACTGACTTAATAAAAAATGAATGCACACACACAAAACTAACACATGGATCTAATGGCAATGCATAAGCAATAATTAAATCAATAATGACAATATAATATTTAAAGATGACATGGGATCACAAAACACATTCTAGTAGGAGAGAACATACCCTGAGTATTTATTTTTTCTTGAATAAAACTTTTTTTATTTTTATTCATGATCACATTTTCCCTTTCATTTCTCCCGATATTCTAGCCTTCTTAAGCCTCATTTAATTACATTCCTTTTTAACATTATTTGCTTTTTGTTGGCCCCAGGCTAAGTTCAATTTCAGTTCTGACCTAAAAATACAAATCTTTATGTCAATAACTCAAAAACAAGTAGACAAATAATGTAGACCCGGTGGTAAATAATGCCACCTCATAACATTCTATCATTTGAAAGTTCAGGAATAAAAAGTTTTATGGCTCCAATAAATCACTCTACACACCGGAACAATGTGCCAAATATCTGAATAATTTGATTATATTCAGTAATTAAATCTGTACTATGGGGGTCCATGGAATTTGTTTTACAGTTAGAGGGGTCCCTTGCTGTGAAATTTTTGAGAACATGTTTTAGATGGCTGTTTGTTAAATAGCACTGAGCCAAAATGTTTAGAATCCCAATCCATGAGTTCATATCTGGCTGAGAGCTTTGCTATTGTTGAACTTGTGCTGAACTGTGTGATTATGTGTTTACAAGTGTGTGCATGTGGTTGTCAGGCTTGAAGCCCTGGCCTCTCTTCGCCCCCTGCAGTCTCCTGACACAGGTGCTTCCCACAAGTGTTCCGGTGCAATCACTTTCAAAACAGTTAAATATGCCTGCATTACCATTTCCCATAACACAAGCTCTCTTTCTGATGACCTGCTCCTCTATTTCTACACAGGTTTGCTCGTTTGTCTCTACTGCCTCTACCTGCAATCCACCTTTGTACAGTAGTTTAGGTTTTGAGATGAGATCAGCTTTCCTCTGTCCCCTCCCTGGTTAAAAACTTTATTGTCCACTCTTATCATGAGCATTGCCAGGTGTTCAGCCATAGAGCCATTTTGTTCCATGAATGACTGGTCTGTGATCACGCCCCAGAGAGTTTCCCATCCCATTTCAAAACAGCCACAACTTAAATATGCAATTTCAGTGGTGACTGTTTCAACTCCAGAGTTTGGCTTTGCACATTACATGCATTTCCTCTGAATTAGGTGCCCACCCCTCTGGTGTTGCAGGGGAAAGTTGAATCACAGAGCCTAGGACTGATAAGCTTGGCATGTTCTTATCATCTATTTATATTCTCAACAACTTTTTACAGTGTTTGTGTTACTGGCAACAGCAACTCCCCTAAAAAAAACCTCAGTGTTTATTTGTCACTTCCCTATTTCAAAAACAAGGCCTTCATACTGCAGAAAGGGGGAGGGCTTTTGACAAGAAAGGGGTAGGGTAGGATGAGGTTTGGGGGTTGTAGGTTTATCGCAGAAAAGGGGGGAATGGAGATTTATAGTTGGTTTTGCTTTAAACACAGACACTCCATAAGAGATATGTTCTTTTGTCCTTTTTGTTCCTCTCCTAACAACCCGCAACAGATATTAAAAGTTTAAAAGTCAATTTGCTTGCTGATTCATGCCGGCCACTCAGTAATTATAATGCTCTCTGCCCATCACTGATAGGTGATTACATTTGGGGGACAAAAGAGGCAGTGACTCTGCAGAAAAGCAGAGTTGCCCATGCTGAGCTATGGCTAAATGAAATGTGGATGGACAGTCAGGCTTACTTAGAACAAGAAATGTAATAACAGGAGCACATCAGGTCTATATCAGCCAGACTCATGACACACACCACAGCAGCTATAACGCAGCGCAGAGCACCAGACCGGTCATAGCAACCTAAGAGACTGTCAAACACCAACATATAGATTATTTTCAAAATCGTAAGCAAAATAGCATCTGTCTCTGTCTCTCTCATATACAAACCTATTCTCTAGTTCTCCATCACTAAGGCATTTGAAATATACAATGTCCTTCATGTATACCACACAGAAACAATCTGAAACAAATATCTGCACAAATGTGTACACATTTGTAACCAAGCTGCTAGATCACAGATTTACTGTATATAAAACCACTGTACATACATTGTACAGATGGTCATGCTTATTTTCGAGAAATAAAAAAGCAATTCCCAAATGTAAACATGCTTCTACTCTGACTGAAAAGTGTGGTTGCTAACTGAAGTCAAATTAAAATGTGTAACTGTTTGCATAAACCACATTTAGGGAGTGCGAATACACATTCATAATGTGGTCATGGATGTACAATTACATGGTACCACTCACACAGAGAGGTAAGAAAGTTGACCTATACCTAGTTACCTAACAAACACTTCAATTTTTGGCAGAAATGATCCATGAAACTGAAATAGTACCATAGCAGTAGAAGTTCTAATAAACAGAAGGTATAAAAAATACAATCAAGTTTCTTCTTGATAGTATAGTAACAGTAAATAGTAATGTATACACTTTGTTATTGAATGTGTATCTAACTAAAATAGGTCAAGTAAAAATGGACATATTTTCCATTAAGATGTTTATTACACTGGCTTTTACCTCAGTGTTAAAGCAGGCGGATACTGTCGTTTCCTCATCTGGATGCATCAGTCGACAAGTGCCGTCCTTTTCATCACATGGTTCAGAAATTTCTTGTTCATACTGGTTTTCACTAAAAAGTCTATATAAGAGACCTGGTTCAAGTTGCTCCCACTGATCTTGACATGGGGGCACTGAAACTGGTCTTGACCCATCTGAATCCCAGTCACTATCTTCATTCATCAACCCTAGAACAAAATCCACACCTGATTGGCTAGTCTCAGATTCTGAGTCCAAGTCTCGACAGTCCTCACCAGCAGAACCCCCATCAGACACTAGAGGAAGACGCTCAGGAGCTGCCAGGTACACAAAACTATCAGAGGATAGAAAAGACCCCTCTTCTGGATCAGGGCAAGGTTTAGGAATGGGACTAGGAGGAGTAGATTCCATAAGTGGGGATGGAGGACAGTCCTGAGAGTACTGTGATGGCACTGCCACTGCCAAGTAAACAAAGCTGTCAGTGGGAACAGTTGAATCTGCATCTTTGTTGTCATGAGTTACCACATTTGACTCCTTGTTTATAGTTGATTTGGAGATTGGGGAGTGGGGAGGAGATTGTTTGTTGTTTGAGGGTACACTTACTAGAAGGGTTGAAGTATCAGATTTTCGGGGACTTGTAGTCCTCAGGACCTCATGTGTGAGCTCACGCTCAGGTATAGGCATGTCCTCAGCAGCAAAAACCTTCTCAGCTACTGCTGAAAGTTCTTTGTATGTCTCCATAACTAACAACATCCCTTCTTTGTCAGAATTCAACTTAACTGAACCAGTGGGATCCAGTTCCACAATAGATTCCACATTACAGTTGCTGCCCTCAGTGTCCTTTCCTAAATTACTGTTTAAATCAGAAGATCCAAGAGACAGCTGTATTATGTCCTCTTTTAAATTAGACTTGCACATATCAAACTCATAGTCATTGTTTTCTTCATATAGTTTATCAGGACTCGGATATAGGTTTATATGACTCCCTGAGGTATGGACCACATGCACCGCGTCTTTCACCTCATCATCTACCTGCTCTTGTTCAGACAACACTCCACTACCCAGGTCTGAATCAGTTTCTCGTCTTTCTTCTTGTGTTGTATCTGACAGAGTAGTTCTGTTCAGGTGGGATGTCTGAATTCCACTGGATTCAGATTCCAACAAAGGCTCATCCAAAGTGCATATATCAAGCATAGGTGTGGTGTGATCCTGTGCAAACCTGGGATTAGCATCACTATCATAATAGCTTTCACTAGCAGTCCAGCCTTGAGTATCATCAGTACCCTTGCTGGAAAGATTCTGATCTGTTCCCAAACCAGATGGCTCAGTCTGATATGGCTCTAACTGGTTTATATGATCAGTGTTCTTTGTGAGGCCAGCTTTATCCCGGTTATGCTCAACCTGATCCTCTCTCTCCTCTTCTTCTTCTTCTTCTTCCTCCTCTTCCACTCTGGGTAGGGTATGGCATGCAACCAGGGGATCACTAGGGGTAGACACTAAAGCTGATTCAAGACTAGTTGCCTCCTTTCTTTCCTCCTCCTCAATACATTGTCTCTCCAATTCCAGAAAGAGGTCAACTGAACCATCCTCTGAACTTGGGTAAGGAGAAACACTGGCAACTTCTGAGCCTCCAAAACCTACTGGAGGGGTCAGAAGAGGCCTGTAATCTGACGTACTGAGCTGTTGTGTCTCCCAGTCCTGCAGCTCAGATTCCTCCCCCTCTACTGTCCAGGAAATACTGCTTGTTTCATGGCTATCCAGCTTTAACACCACCTGCCAGTTCTTTTCCTCCATCTCCAGCCGTTCATTTTCTTCTCTCTCCTGCACCTGTTCTTTCTCCTCCTCCTCCAGCTCTTTCAAGATTCTGCGCTCATCTTCCTCAAAACGAAGTTCTGAAGCAGTCCGCTCTCGTAGTTCCCCAGTAGGAGGGGGCCATCCCAAAAGGCCTTCTGCACCCCCTTCTTGGCTGAGACACGGAGAGAGTGGTAGGCCCCCATAACTCAGTTCCTCCCCCTCCTGCAGGAAAGGTGAGGGGGGATCCAACAGGTACAATGACTCTTCATCCAGATCACTGTCATCTCCTAGCAGAGGAGGTAAGGGTGGCAGAATTGGCAAGTTGTGAAGTACTACCCCATGCCCAAATGACCTTTTTCCACCTCTTGTAGTACGAGGCCAGGTACGGGCTTTAGTGGGAGGACAAAATACAGGTTTTGGAGGTATCAGTGGGGCAGTATCCTGATCATACTCCAGTAGTGGGGAGTCCCTCTCCGAGTCAGATGTTTTATTTGCAGCAATATTCCAGTGTTGTGGTTGTTCTTCTGAAACACTTCTAACACAAAGTAAGGGAGTCGCTGTTGGCTTACTCTTCTCACCACTTCTCTCAACCTGCCTATGGATACCAGGGCTGGGCTGTGGAGAGCTAGCAGTATCCTGCTTTGTTTGGAGTATTGGAGCAGTCTGTAAAGCTGGTCTTTCTTTAGAAGGAGAAGGCATGGGCTTAATTTGTTTTGGGTGATGAGGGTGCAACTTGGGGGACTCTTTTTGCTTGACTGGATGTGGTGGATGGGAAGACACTGGGCTGGGTGGAGTGATGGCTGGAGAGCTGGAAACCAGAGGGGTGCGAGGGCTGCCTGAGAAGACAGGAGAAGGACCGTAAGGAGGAAGAGGTGGGGTGGATATGGAGGAGGCTGGGGCAGTTAATAAGGAAGGTAATGGATGGAGAGGTGAAACTGGGATTCCTGCCCCAGATAAACGTTTCTCTCCACTCTCTACAGGCGAAAGCTCTAACCGCTCAGCAAACTCAGGGTACGTTGGAGGCATAAAGGCTTTCCAGGAGCGCCGATTTGGGTTATCTTTTTTGTCACCAACATGATGCCGCCTCTTGGTCACTACAGCTGCCCCAACAGCAGCTGAGTTTGATGCAGGAATAATAATGCTAGAGCCAACACCCCCCACAGATGGCATGCTTTGAGGGTCACCAGTTAGCTTGAGAGCATCAAAAATCACTCTTTCATCTAACTTTTTTACCCCTGCATCAGCAGACCCCCCTCGTACCACAAACACTCCACCAATATCAGCTCCTAAAGTCCCATTGCTGGAAAGTGTGCTTCCTTCCCCTCCTCCAGAGCCCAAAGTGCTACGAGATGGCTGGCTAATCTTAGAGCCCTGGTCAATCTGCTCATTAATCCGCATGGTGTCATAGATGGATCGCTGAGGTACATAGCAGTCCTCAATATAAGCTTCCTCATCATCATCCTTCTTAAGACACCTGGGATTTTGCCGCAAACAGTCTGGCCGGCTCAGAGGCTTCCCCATCCCATAAAAGTGTGCCCTCAAGGGGCTGGGACGGGGCACAAACTATTCCACAAATAAATCCTCCAAAGTCAGTTTGTTGCTGAAATTACTAGTAGCTGAAGCCCTCAAGTCTTAGCTGTCCAATTATTTCTAATAAACATTGATCCACAAAATCTCAGTATAATGTTAGGATACTTATAATCCACGGCAAATAATCATAAGCAGAGAAGGATTAGAGTCTGTGGCTCTAATATTCAATGTTATTCCTGATCTTTCCTGGATGGAGCACATCAACGAAAATGTCTCAGTCCACCAGACACACACCTTCTGCAACATATTTAGTCTTTTTGTTTAAAAGGCATGCAAGCAAGTAGGAGAAGGAGGAAAATCAGTTAGTAACTCAGAGGTCCAAAGTCCAGAATAGTGTGATAACATTCCATGTAGTTTGCATCCCTTTTGTTCTCTTTCGGATTTCAATAGAGTCCTCCATACGTGTTCTTCACGGTCCTTTCCCCAACTTCCTTGCAGCTACTTCCTTTTAAGTTTCTCCGTCTCTACCACAACAGGAAAATCAGAGAGGCTTTAGCTGTTCCAAAGAGAAGCAAAGAAATGCTCCTTTTAAGGTGAGAACTCCATACTCTGTTGCATAAAAAGATGTTGAGGAAATGCAAAGTGTCTATCAAGTGATTTTGTCTCTCATCATAATGTTCCTTCAAGCACATTCTATTCCCTTAAAAATAGTCTAGAATTCAGATTGGCAATGGGAACATTTTGCCTTAAAAATATTTTTTTTGCATCCAGTCAGATGACTGGCATGAAAATATGCTTCATAATACTGCAGGAGACTCACTTGTCAGACAGTCGGTCGCTGTTTGTAAATTTCCCTTGTCCTCTTTATAATCCAACAGAGCTGGAAGACTAGTCCAAATCAGAGTACAAAATATCCTGTTTCATATTACTTTTCCTTTCTGTTGTGACAAAGTCTTGATACTTTAAATGAATGAAATCCACATCATCTTTAAGTCTTTTTTGTCATTTCAAAAACAAGAACAAAAAGCAGGGTATTAATCCTTTTCTCTGATCGCCTTCTATATTCCTCTCATCCAGAGTGAAGTGAAAATCTGTGAATACAAATGACAGCCATGTCCAGAGGGGTTGAGTTGGAAGTAGGTAGGGAGAGGGTGAAGGTTTAAGCCTGATCCAGACAGCAGGGAGCATAGAGTTGTGGGACTGTATCCAGAGGGCAGAGACACAGACAGTACCTCGCACCAAATGCACCCTTCCACTCGGGGCACTCTGCTTTTCAGACAATCCCCAGACACACTCCTTCTCTTCCTTCTCTTCCTATCTTCCTCTTTCTCTGATCCACATGAGAGCACAAGATGATGCACACAGGCTCAGAGTTCTTCTTTTCCTCTTTTCTCCTAGTGCAGACTCTCTCACTGTGTTCTCGGGCCACTGCGCTGCTGAAATGGTTTGCAGCTGCTAAAAAAATCTCCCACTTTTCCTCTCTCTCTCTCTCTCTCTCTCTCTCTCTCTCTCTCAGTCACTCTCTCCCTCCCACTCCCACTCTCTCACTCTCATACTCTCGCCTCCCCTTTTCTCCCTGTGTTTTTGTTTGAATCCAGCTCCGTTTGTTCTGTTTCCTGCTTTGGTATTAAAACACAGGAAGTACTCCAATCATGCCGGTTTCCTCTTCCAACAAAACACACAAGACCAAGCTGAGAAATGGAGGCTGAGATAAAGCTTTTGGTAGGAGGGCCCTCCCTGCCAGGGGGAGTGACTAAGCAGGGAATTTGATGTGTTTTAGCAGAATCACTGGCTTACAGGATCAAATCAGCTCATACTAACGACTATATAACTTTGCATTACATATTACAGTTTCACAGATGACTAAATAGTTTGTAATCTAGACCTAATACCGCCAGTAAGAAAGCACTAGCAATACAAAAAAGAAAGAATCAAAGGCACCAACCCACAGGCATAAAAACTCTAGGGAAACAAAGAACAAGAGAAAAAGAGATACACAGGGAGAGAGGAGATGAAAAAATGGATGGATGATGGTGAGTGGGAAGGATGTTAGTATGCAGGAAGTAAAGAGGCTTATCAATAACGGCTACCCTTTTCTCTCCAAAACAATCTGGCATATGTGTTTGCGGAAGCAAAAATCCCCTACTCATTCTCTTCTTTCTGCTCCTCCCTCTTTTTTTTTCAAACAGCCACTCTGTAATTGAACAAAACAACAAGGGAGGACACACAGAAGTATACAATATTCAAAGTCTCCACTTGTGCATTCTCGTCTTCTGCTCTTCTGTAACCCTATCCAGCCCTGAACAGAGAATGCCGGGGTGTGTGTGTTTGGGGTGGGGTGGGGAAGGGGGGCTTGGGTGGACGATCGAGGCCACTGCTTTACAATGAAAATGAATAGACACAGAGACAGCAGCAGCAAACGAAAAGCTATTCTTTTTGTGTTGGTGTTATCTTGTGTCTCAGGCTGTTCCCGTCCCCGTTTTATTTCTCTATTTGCTCTTCTTTCTTCACTGCCTTTCCTTATTCGGTCGGTGCTGGAGTATGTATAAAGAGCTCTGGCAGAGAGCAGACACTGCACTAACGCATGCTTGCTTACCCTCCCACTCACTCTCCATTGCTGAGTCCCAGACACACGCACATGTATGGAAGACACACACACACACACACAGACACACACCACAGTTGCTCTGTGAATCATCCACACTGTCCATGGTCTGCGTGTCCAACAAGCTAAATACTTTCTTTTTCATTTCTTCTTCAACCTTCCCTTGCTGTCTTTCTTCTTCTCTCCCTTTTTCTTTCTGTCAGTCTAGTTGCAGCTGTCGATCTTGCTTCCAAGACAAACCTCCAGTGGAAACAAAAGGGGTTTGTCTGTCTCTCGCCCTCATGCTTGCTCTGTTTCTTTCTCCTTCAGCTCAAACTGACCAGACACACCGCCATGATGCCCCAGTGGATTAAATTATATATTAATAAACATACATCCCTATCATCATGGAAAATCAGAAAGAAAAAAGTGATGTAGAAATTATGTGATTAAACATATTTTTGCAACATATTCACTCTAAAATCTAACTAAATTTCTACTAAGGGAGACCATCAGTTGCATGTTGTAGTGCAAAACCAGCCTCAATCTGTATATAGTATAAATGCAAACCTTTTAACTCACTTTGTTTAGTTAAAGTAAAATTCAGTGCCTGACCCTGTATCCACCCCCTCCCCCATTTCCCTTAGTCAGTCGGTGACTGCTCATTTGGCTTCTAGTTAAAAAGTCACAGTCCTTACTCAGACAGGAAGAGGGAGGGCTTAAGCCCAAAATCCCCTAAAACAGACTGACTGGAATAGTGTGTTACAGCTTTTGTCTCCGATAGAACTACACTAAAAAAAATTAACAGGCATAAATCTACCGTAAACACAAGGGGGCAGAGAATGCTATTGACTTTACAGTGCAGTTTGTTTGCTTTAGGACAGCACCTGTTGATCCTGTTCTCTCCATCTCCTGCTTGCTCTCGCTTTTTCCCAACGCTGAGCACCGACTCTATTTACTGAAACAAGCTCAAAATTATTGTATTTTCTACATGCTTTTATCTCGCAAATGCTCCCCACTCCTTCTCTTTTCCTTCCTCCTTTTGCTCTTTGTGGTATCTAAGCACCCTAGGCGCTGACACTCCTCCTTTTTTCTCAATCTCAGCAGTAGTTTTATAATTAACCCGCAGGCTTTACCTGAGCCCCTCAATGTGTGCATTGTTCTCCTCTTTACTAGACACAAAAGCAAACCAGAGAAGCCAAATAAAAGCACAATCGACTCTTCCCATTAAACTAGAAAATAGGATTTCTGGTATAATTTCTTACCACTGTGTAATTGTCTGGAATTATAAATTACACTGCAAACGTTTTGTACAGAACTGCATTCTTTGTTGTAACTGGTTGATTGACATTTAATACGGTGTTCATGAAGTAGTTCAAAGAGAAAGAGAAATGGCGCAACAGACATAACTCCTGT
The DNA here is from genome assembly GCA_023630585.1 of Cranoglanis bouderius. Classification (NCBI taxonomy): domain Eukaryota; kingdom Metazoa; phylum Chordata; class Actinopteri; order Siluriformes; family Cranoglanididae; genus Cranoglanis; species Cranoglanis bouderius. The sequence continues at coordinate 10,939,889 of CM042551.1, forward strand.
TAACCACCCTGAAAATCACTGTCATTATAACAATTATTAAGCTGCCTATTAATTTCACACATCAAGAAGGCTCCGCTGTTTGTGCAAAGTACTTTATTTATTTCAGTTGGTGAGCTAATAGAGTGTGGCTGAGAGGGAAAAGTGGGCTATGCTATGGAATGCCACAGTAATTCACAACAGCTGAAACAATACCAGGCAATGGGAGAGGCAACTCACACTCACTCTCTCTCTCTCTCTCTCTCTCTCTCACCCCCAACCTAGCTGGATATCGCTTCGGTAGAGAGTCAAATTAGCAAAATTAAGTCGTCAGCTTGGGCTAATTGTGTTATGCTAATCTAATCAAACCCTGAGAACATAGAAAAAAAGAAAAAAAAAAGTGAAAACAGGCACAACAAAACTATATTAAATTCTAAGGGATCTCATTGCTAGGTGTTCAATGCTAGGAAGGATCTTCGTGGGAAAGAATGAAGACTGCATCAGCATGCCATTATACATAATTAGGAGGCAGTCAACCCAGAAATTTGGCTTCTTAACCATACAGCTGGAAGAAGCCAAAGTTATAATCGACATGTCCTCATAACCCTCAGGTAGACAGCAAAGAAAAGAGATTTCAAAAGTGGAATATCTCTATACACAAATACTATTTACCTTGTGGTCTTATGGCAGCTTTTAGACTGTGTAATTTCAGCGGTCTTTTAAGATCATTGTCTCTCATAAAATAAAATCTTGGCTAAATTCTATACCAGACTGTGCGATAGTGTGTGTTCTCCATGTCAGATTATATGAGGAAGATCCTCTAACGAAAGATCTTCTGTTTATCGCTAAAAACAGTTCTGCTTACATCATCAATCAGCATGATCTGAGCTTGTGCAGAAAATGGGGTCAAATAAACAGAAACGAGCTTTGTGCCTTTAATAAAGTTTTTTTTCTGTCCGTTAGCACATTTTGTTTATGTTTTGCCATTGCCACTAGCATATTTGTAGCTGTTCCAAGAGTTTTGCATTATCCTGTGCCGTGCACCTTTTAGATGAGTGTCATTGCAGTGGGCAGAAAAAATGATCGGACACAGGGAGAACTTTGTTGTCAGCTTTCATTGGTTGCAATGGCACCAAATCAGTGATTAGTGAGCACATCACATTATGCTAATTATTCTAAGAACACTAATATCAACTCATGACCAAATAATTCTTTTAATTCTTCTTTTATGATGTGCGATTTTTGTCTGTGGCAGCAAAAACGGGCCAGAAATCATATAGTGTAAAACCAGTTTTAGACCACAATGCAAATTAAAGGGCATTTATCTAAAAGCATCCACACCATAAAACTCTGTTACATGCCCAACACAGCAGCAGCATTTTTGCAAAGCATGTGCACAACTATTACAAGTGACTGTGTGCATGAGAATCTGAGTTAAAGGAGAGCCATGGGGGTTTGGGTAGGGGACACAAAGGCCTTGACACATCCCCTGACCTTGTTATGCTAGAGGAACACAGAAAAAGCAAAGCGACAGACAAAAATAGGATTAGTGTGTGTAAAGGGAGTAAGAGTAAGTTATAGCAAGCAAGAGTGAAGACAGCATGCTGCGCTCGGCTTGATTTAGAAGCTATTCACCGGTTCTAACCAGCCCTGTACAGGAATGCCCAGTTGGAAAGCGCCTTTTCTCTGTGTCTGCGTTTCACAGCCCACCCTATTTCTCGAAGCTCAGCTGCTCCACTGTGGTGGGATGCAGACACACACAAGTGCACACAGGGCACGGGAATTTTAAGGAGACCACCACACCCTGTATGTGTGTGTGAGATTATGTTTGTGAGGGGTCGAGGATGGGGAGACAGCTGAAATTCCGAACGCTCCAAAACAGCCCGGAATTAGAAATATCGTCCCGCATGGACGTGAAGCCACACTCCCAGTACATACACACACCTAGTGCATGTGTAGTAGGCTATGGTTTGAACAGGGACACACTGACCTGGCATCTAAAGCACTCAGTGTGGTATATACATATGTTAAGTCAGGAAAAAAAAAAGACCTCCAGAGTAGAAAATGCTGGTGAGATGATTGATGGTGTTAGGACCCAACCCATTATTCAATCACTCCCAGAATGCCTTGGGGTGCTCTATATTAACAATTTGACACCTTCTCCTCATGTGTGCTGACCTACCAGCCAAAGGCTCATCACAGGCCTTCATCAAGTGTACAAACAGGTCACCTCAAATACAAAAACAGACACACAGACACACAACACACGCCTTGCTTATTTGGGTTTATCCTGCCTCCCCCTCTTTCTAATCTCAGCAATGACATCATTACTTTGGATTGGGTGTCTCTGAAATGGAGTCTGGCTTGCATGAGAGGAGGGGGAGAATGGGAGTCCTTTTTTTTTTCCATGGCAGACAGGCTTTCTGGCCTTCCAAATTACCTTCGTGCGTGTCATTGTAAGTGAAATGGGGGTGGGGGCGTATAAGAGTGGGTGAGTATAAGAAAGGGGCCCAGACAGGATGGAAAAAAATAGAATAGACAGCCAAGGAGGACGAAAGAAGACCACAAAGAAGTTTCTCCTCATCCTTCTCTCCTAGTGTGCAAGACCCCATTCTAGAAGTTTTCTAAAAATACCCCATGCAACACAGACCATCTTTCTTAACTTACAGTAGCAGCCTGGCCTCCTTAATTAGCACTATTTACAGAGGCGTGTAGAGATTTTTAGACATGGTGTGGCAATGAGCACACTAAAAGGAGGCACCAGCTAAGTAAGTATTACATATAATTATGCTTTTGCAGAATATCTGATTTGTTCCTTGGTGCAGGATGAATGGCCACATAATGACATCATTGTTCTGGCTTTATAGTTACTCTATACGTCCTAATACTCAAAGGATTTTGTCAAAATATAACACATCAAGGATGATTTACATGAAGCAGTTGGACCAGGCAAGTAGCCACACCCCTAATGATATGATAGTATGATGAAGTTGTCCCAATCTGTTTATTTCAAACTATAATGTGTACTGTCACTATGCCTGATAACTTCTTGATAAAGTTTTAAATTATTGACTTTCCTTGTGTACTCTTACTGTTGTAAATATTCTACAAAAATAACTTGAATAAATAAGTTTTAACCTAAATGCAAATGTAAGTGTAGTTTTAACCTGGTAAATCTAGTGCTACTGTTTTGCGATTAAATCTCAGTAAAACAAAATATCATGATGCACACCATGTATAATGGAAATATCCTCTTGTATCATGATATAATTTTGTTGCCACCATGAACTCATACCATGCTACACTAACCCAGCTCATCATATACATGCTTTTTGTAATGCATCTTTCTCCTTTTCTCTTATTGCATTGTCTGTTTGCCTTCAGCAACTCGGCCCTCCAGCCTGCTGGGAAAAGGGAGAAGGTGGGGGAAGAGGAGCACGAGTGTGTACAGTAGCTGACATTGTTATTAACAGGAACAGTAAATCTGAAAGAAGTCTTAGAAGGCAGGAATTTCAAACAAAGGAACACCAGAAAGACGAGACAAAGACCAAAGAAGAGGCGCAAGTAAAAAAATCAAAGTACAAGAAAAGCAGAAGCAGTAAAAGTGCAATAAAAGAGTAGAACATTCCACAGCTGAAGTACAGCTTGGATGAAGCGTTAAGCTCTCTGCACAACCGCTCTGCGCAAGTTCTAATTAGTAACAGGTGAATTTTCAGATATGCATGACAAGCTGCCAGTGGATCTAATGCAAAGCCAACTGGGCGAGTCGGAACTAGTCTGATGCAGAGACAGTGGGAAGACTCACTGTTCCAGTGATTAGTTCTGCTCTCAGATTTAGCTGTGTCCATCAACACAGTGACAGGTCTAATGAGCTCTCATAGTTGGCGTCTAGCTGTGGTGAACAGGAGCAGCTCCAGAAAAATACTTCATAACGAATGACTTTAAGAACATTACCTCATATTAACCAGCAACACTACATTTACATGCCATATTACTGCACAATTCTCTCAGTGGAAATAACTCAGCAAGGTGAGCTGCTTTAAAAGAAGTCGCTGATTCACTCTCCTCCTGCTCTAAGAATTCACCTCAAACCTCCACTGTGCCTCTCTTACTCCCACACTCCCACCACATTTGACGCTCTGGAGGGGCATGAGTAAGATCCAGAGAGAGAATGATATAACATCAGAGGCACTATAAATACAAGTGCAAGCCAGGGAGAAAGTGAAGGGGTCATCATCAATCAGCCGAGGGGGTAACAGGATGAACGCAAACAGCCCTCTCAGTAAAGCAGCAAGAGGGAGTGTGTCATGCTGATTCCCTCCTCTTGCAGAGAAGCATGCTGAGACGTGGGCCCAGACGGGGGCTGAGAGTTGGAGGTGATTTAATAAAGAGGAAAGCTGTGATTCATTCCACAAACGTTTGATGGCCCTCACAGATTTGCCTGGCTCAGCTCACTAAGTTCTTCTAGTGACTAGGTGATCGAATCTGAAACTGTTTTGCTTTTCCATCGAAGAAAAAAAAAAAAAAAAAAAGCCCGTCAGTCTGAAAAACTTTGCTCTGATTTGCAGTGACTCTTTTCTCTAAGGGGACAAGTGAGCCCAAATCATGCCAGCAAAAAACAGAGTCAACAGTTTTTCCTTTAATTTGCCACCCACATTTTAATTTGTATGCTCTAAATGAAAGGTAAAAAATTTAAAATCCCCCTTAGCTGTTATCACATTAGAAAACTCCCAGATCTCATTATGAAACTGGTGATAACATGGGTAGGTTCATGAAAATGTCTGCTGGTTCCCTGGAGTAGCAGGTATTTTGAGCCTAGGCTTGAAAACACTTGAGTGAATTCTTCAGCTAATTACCAGGCATAGCAATTCTGAGCAAGGAAATTATTTAATTGTTCTATACAACTGAACTGTACACTCTACAGAGCAAATGATATTCAGCTAAACTATCTAGATAAAAAATATCCCCGTTTACTATAACAGCTGAGGAAAAAAAAAACATTTTGCAAAGAGAAACTATTTCGACACGGTCTCTAGCTCATGCCTCCGCATGAGTCACTGGTAATGTCTTCTTCTAGTGCTCAAAAGAATTCAAAATAAAAACGTAAAAAACTGCAGTGTAGGTCATGGCAAAAACAAAGCTGCTTCAGTTTGACAAAGCCCCTACCTTAAATTCCTGGAGCTGTTGTTTGATGATGTCCACTTCAGTTCCCACAACGCCTTGTGCATTCAGTCCTTCCTCCGCCCGGTCAAGTAGCCCCTGTAGCTCTGTGAGGCGAGAGTAGAACTCCTTCACTCGCTCCTCAGCTTCTTCTATGAGTGCTAGGCGACCCTGACCCCGCTCGCCCAGCTTGGCTGCCTGGCGACTCAGAGCCTCCGTCTCCCTCCTGAGAGCGAGGAGATCAGGGGAGCTACCCTCTCGCCTCAGCATGGCTGTGCAGGCACCACCATGGCCTTCAAGCTCATTCCGCAGGGAGGCCAGACGCCCCAGGAATCCCCTTATTGCATCGGCCTGTGAGGCCAGGGAGTCCACGTCCCGCCCCACAGGGCTCAGGCTGTCCAGCTCGTCGTCCAAGTCCGCCAGGCGTGAGAAGACATCACGGACATGTGACTGGACTTCTCCTACACCCTGCAGGCGTGACTCGAGGGAAGAGCAGCACTGCTCGATCTGCGTGAAGGGTAGTGAGGAGGAAGTTTGTACTCATAATTAAGCTCCTTTGAGATAATTCAGCGCCTCAGTAGGTCTATATTATAAACCTATATTAAGTATTTAAATCAAAGTAAGACAATGCCATAGTCACATTAATTGACAATATCTTTGAAATGCTAGATATTCACACCATCAATCACTAAATAAATAACCAAGTCACCATATTAGTCGTAACACACTCCTTACCTTCTCAGTCACTTCTCCAAACTCCCTCTCTGTGTCCTGAGCCTGTTGCACCAGCTTCTGTCCTCCATCTCCACTGCCTCCTGTTGTCTGAGGCGCGTCCTGTACCAGACCCTTGGCCAGATCCCGCAGATATACCACTTGTGGCTGTAGGGAGCCGAGAGCCTCCTGCTGGCTATGCAGGCGCTCCAGACTCTTGTTACTGCATGCCTGAGGGCCCAAAGCCTCCTGCACCTCCAGCTGATGCCTGGCTGCCTCCAGTCTTCTCTCTACCGCCAGTCTACCATCTTCAAACTCTTTCAGCCTGCTGTTCAGCTCCTCCAGCTGACCCATGCGTCCATGTATTCTCTCAGAGAGGCCATCTAGCCTGCGGTTCAGCTGGGCTTTCTCATCCCTCACTTCCTCCTCTCCAGTCCGGCTCTGCTCCAGGAGCTGGTCAGCTGCAGAATTCAGAGCCTCCAATAGGGGGCGACGGCGATCTAAGTCCAGGCCCAACTGCCTTGCTTTCTGCAGGGCTTCTTCGAGGGCAGCAGGCTCCAGAGAAGGTTGGATCTCTGTCTCTTTCTGCTCAAACTCCTTCAGCCAGGGAACCAGTTCATCACGATGCTGCCTGTACTGCACAGCACGGCCCAATGCATCTTTGATATGTGCTTGCTTTTCTGTGAAGTGTTGGTTTACTTCCTCCCAGTCCTGGCGCAGTTTGGTGAGTCGAGCCTGCAGACCTGAGCGCTCATCTCCAGCAGGAAGTGATGCCAGGATAGATGCGCCCTCAGCCTGGATGAGCTCGTATGACCCTCGCTGTTGTGCCACACCGCGCTGGAGCTCTTCTTGTTGGGCAAGGAGGGTTTGCAGAACTTCAGGCTGGCAGGGGAGAGTGTCAGACATGCTGGGTGTGCTTGCAGCAGCCTGCCCATCTAACCAGGCACGGAGCTCCTCAAACATCTGCTGGAACTGCTGTGTGCTTGAGAGAGCAGCCTGCAGCTGGGACAGGCCATCGGCTGGAGACAAGCAGAGAGAAAGAAATCTCAATACAATAACTGTGTATCATACAAGGATCCCATATTAATATCCAAATATACTACTGATATAACTATATTATCAATTAATTACAACACAGCTGGAAATGACAAATCATGATTCTCTCAAAAGATTCTGCATGAATGCACAAAACATTATTCAGAAATAATTTCTTTTCAATTAAAAAAGCAGGAGACACCATGAAACTGTGGGGTTCCTCTCCCTACTAGAAAATGACTAGCGAGTTTCTAAAAACCCAAACCTCTATCCTGCCTCACCTGCTCTTTCCTCCAGGCTGTTGAGTGGGCCGCCGACACTCTCTAGTCTCTTATGCAGCTCTTCTCGGAGGTAGGGCTCCACCACAATAGTGCTGAGCTCTGCACACAGCTGCTCGGCCTGGGCCAGTTGGCCTCTCCTCTGCTCGAGCTCTGCACGGATCTCTCCTGTCTCCTTCAGCCTCTGGCGCAGGGCCTCGGGCTGGGCACTAAGAGGGGCCTGGGCATCCAGCTTCTCAGCCAACTGGGACAAACTTTGGGAGAGCTCCTTCAGCAGTGCCTGGAAGCCCTCGCTGGTGCCCTGAGCACGCTCGATCTGGTCAGAACGTCCAGACAGGCGAGAAGTCAGGTCCTCCCACTGCTGGGTGATGGAGGCCAGCTCCTGCTTCACCTCAGCTACATCCTGGCTGTCCCCAGAGCCCTGCACTTCAACAGGTGAGAGGATACCCTCTGCTGTCTGGGTCAGCTGGTCAAACTGGGCACGCCGTGTCTCAAATTCGCGCAGCATAAACTGGGAGGGAAGGAGAGATGGAGAATCATTCATTCAAAAATAGACCTTATATTTTATTATATTAATGTTATACAAGTCTGTATACTACATAATATTACCCATAAAATATGTGATAAGATTTCTGAAAAACAAACATTCCAGGTCAAAGTGGATTTGGACACTAAAAGTAAGGGATATTCTTCTAAAATTTTTTTTTTTTTTTTTTGTATAAATTACTGTTGTAGAGGTTTCACACAACCAAATAATTTAAATACATAGTGTCACTTGTTGTTATATAATGCCTTCTATATATAATTCTGCTCCTTTCTAGTATTAGTCATTTCCTCACAGGAAAGAAGAGTTAGAAAACAGGAAATTGCATAACTGGAGAGCAGGAAAAATGTACAGATGAGTGCAAAGGTTTGCATACCCGTATAATTTTTTTTTTTAAAGAACACAAAGAACTTTTTAATTCATCACAAACAGACAGTGTTAGGCTTTACAGATGTAACAGATGTTTTACAGAAGTAGCAAAAATGTTCATTAAGATATTTAAAATATCAGATAAAATGTTTCTAGTCTCTTTGGTTTTTAATCATCTCTGCTGTAATATTTGCTCCCTAATTCTTCCTGATATACAGGCTGGCAGATTTCTTCAAATCAGTTCTGGAGTCTGAGAAAGTCAAGGAAATTTTTTTTGCTTCCCTTCAAATTATCTTGAGCTTGCCTTATGTTTTGGATTGTTGTCTTATTGCAGTGTACACCCACAAATTAACTCTAGATAAAGCGCAAACATCTGTACTCATGTGTGCGCCCATGTATATACCTGCACTTGTTGCTTCTGAGTGTTGAGCATGTTAGGGTCGATGCTCAGGGGACCGAGCACACTCATCATCAGCTCCTTCTCTCGCAGCCAGGGACTGAGCTGATTAGCTGCTGATGCAAAGTTGCCCAGTCTGTCAGCACATGTCTCCAGTTCTGTCTGTCTCTGTGCTGCAGTCTGATTGGCTTTCTCCCATCGAAATTCTAAGTAAAGAAGCAATGGTAAATGTGGTTGTGTAAAATAAACATGACAGCTAATCACGATGCCTCTTGAAACCATAACAACAGAAGCTGGGTACACGGGTAGCCATAGTAACGCAAAGATTCTGGGAAACAGTGTAACCATGAATAATCATTTTAGTAGGGAATACAGGGAATTAAGTTAAAAGAGACACAAAATCCATTCTAATTTAGTCTGTTTATGTACTGGCATCACAGAAGCAGAAACATGTATACAGGCAATCCTGGCAGCAATACATGCTTGCCCTCATACTTTTTGAGTCATAGAAAGAGCTAGTCTGACACCCGCATGTGGTTTCAATAAAAGCACGAATTTTGCTTTGAGAATAATTTTAATGCTTTGAGTCACACAAGAAACATAAAATATCATGGAGGACTAAAAGCGCTTCCTGGAGCTCACTCCATTCCTCCTGCCTCCTCCAGTTCCTCCAACCTACGCACCATACCAAGCTTTTGTTTGATTTGATTTACCAGAGGAGCTCTCAACCTTTTAGAAAAACTAAATCACCTACAAAAGTATTTTCAGCTTTACTGCTGAACAAATATGCACATAAAACACCAAATGTATTTGAGGAATTTAATGTAAATGTAAAAAATAATGACCCTTTACAATATAGCTGTTGTAAAAAGTGTGCTCTCAATAATATCATCATAATTTGCAACACCACCGTATTTTTTCCAATAATGGTCCATTCTTGGTAGTTTGATCTACTCACCTATGTCTTTTAGTTGTTGTTTCCAGACCTCTGCTTCAGGAGAGTCAGGATGTTCTTGTATCAGCTGCTTTAGGGTGCTCTTTAGGTCCTCCACTTTCCCAGAATGTTCTGCAAGTTCAGACAGCAAGGCCTGCATGGAGGTATCATAGTCATTATATTGATTATGCAACATTTGAAGTCACACCAGGCTGCTAAAACTGCTGTGTCCTGAGCAATTATATAAACATCATCAGTTAGTCGGGTTGTCACAATACCATAAATATATCTTACAATACTACACCAGCTGAAGTATGATGATACCAAGTATTATCACAATACCACCCATTATTGTGTTAATTCATAATTCAAATCTACAAAACGAACCAAATATACAGAAATACATAGATATAAACGAAAACAGACAAACCAGATTTTCAGCTCAGTACGTTATTAATGAGAATGAATAACTGGCTATTGGAAAAAACTCAAGAGCAGTCATACAGTTGGCAAGCAACTAATTCAATGTGTCACATATTTCATCTATTCCTCCCTAGGGCAATGAAATCATGCAAATGGAAATTGTCCTCAGAGAACTAAAAATGAACACAACATTAGGAATAAATAACTGAATCTGGAAATTAACTCCTTAACTTGCTTCATAATGAAATTCCAGGACTTTCAAGGGCTTTTCATTTTAATACAGCTGAATTCCCAATAAAGCTGTTCTCGTTTACATATTTTTCTGTTTCTGTTGTCAGACAACGGAACGAGTATGAAATAGTGACTGAAACGCGGCCCATTAAGACATGCTAACTAGCGGTCACTTCCAAACCATTTCCAAGCCGCTGCTCTGCACTGCTAAAATCCTGATTTTGCAGTATAACCATGACGTCCTCTGACAAAACCACCAAACACATAAGTTAAAGACAACAGCTGTGCTGTGATATCGGCTATATGTAAAATAATCACTCAGAGAGAAAGTTAGGAGTGAATGAATGTGCTGTTCCTCTCTGCCAATGAACAGAGTAGCTGCAGAGAGAGAGAGAGAGAGAGAGAGAGAGAGAGAGAGAGAGAGAGAGAGAGAGAGAGCGCGAGAGAGAGGTCTGTCTCCAGGGGGAAAGCAGGACCTTGCACTCGCGGGGCAGTACTAGCCACTACGGAAAGTAGCTAAGGTTTGCCCAAAAAGTTGCTAGATTTGTCGCTAGGTGCTTTTTTTAGGAAAAAAAAAAGTGGACCGGAGTCTGAAAAGTGGACCGGAGCTGTCTCTGTTAAAATGAGTGAGTGAATAGCAGGAGGAGGGGGAGGGGCTGCAGCAGGGAGTTATATTTTGAGCAAAATGATTGTATTTGTGTTCTCTCAAAAATAAACATTTTAAAGTTATTTAGTGATTTCGTATTTATTGACTTTTTATAATTCACACACTTTTTAAGCACCACTAGACAGAAAATGGCTATTTTCAAGGTTTTCCACAACTTACATTTCAAAAAGCCAAATTGAAGCACTTCAAGCACCTTGATTTTAGTATTTAGACACAGCGGTTAGCATAACGTTAGCTCGCTTACTAGCAATCAGGAAATCTTTAAAGATTAAGGTAAAGAATTTAGGATAAATTAAGTGTCACTAACCTTTGTGTATTCTGCAAAAGCAGTGGGATGTGTTTTATGGAAAATAGTATTAACTGCTGCACACACAATATTACTTACGGTACTACCATATTGACGATACTACCATTTTAAAAAAATACAGTGGCATCTGCGGTATTTTGAAGCTTTAGTATCGTGATACTACCGTAGTACTGGTATACCGTGCAACCCTATCAGTTCGGTTTTCAGTCTGTGCTCACCTTGTTCTCCCGGGCCTGGGCACGCGCTACCTCAGGCCGCGAGGGTGATGCAGTCTGCCCCTGTACCAGGCTCTGTTCCCGAGGACCCAGCCACTGGTGCAGAGCCTCAGAGTCTTGCCTGACCTTCTGGCACAGCTCCAGAGAAGCCTGCTGTCTGCTCTGCCTCTCCTGAAGATTACCACCCAGCTGTTCATACCTGTTGTTCACGTCTGCCACCACCACCTGTATCTCAGTTAGATCTGCCGGGAAAGGCGTATAAGATAAATGATGGCTTTATTAAAATGGAGTGTGGTCTGTTGAATGCACTGGTTTATCATGTTTCTTCTTGTTAATGGCGAAAACTCTTTGTTCTACAGCTAAATATTACAATCTAAGAAACAAGCCAAACGGACACAGACAGAAGCTGACACATGGCATTTCAAATTTATGAAAGCACAGTGACTGAGTGGTTGCAGTGTTGGGGTTGTTTTCCAGTTGCAATGAGAGTTTGTTGGGTGTCAAAATTGTTTTCACCCACAAGTATCATCCAGAAGTCTGATCTCTGGGATTCACATTTAACTGAACTCGAGTGTGGTCCGTTCCTAAGCTTTGGTGACAAATAATAGTTTCACAATGGAGCCCAGAATCATTCCTAGGTCTGTACTGGGTATGATGGGTAACAGACTGGGGACAGAGTGAAATAATGGGTGTGTGATGGCATATAATGGGATGTGGATGGAGAAAACGTGACCTGAAGCACAGTGCACTCGAGGGGGGGTAGAGGGGGCTCACCTCTGCAGGTGTGAATGCCATTGAGACTGCTGGAGCCACCGGCACCATTGAGCGTGGGGACACCTGGGAGAGAGACACACACTCAGACACTGGTGCTACACACACATGCATGAACACTACAAAGACGTAAGCACTTGCACACATAAGGCTCACACCAGTGAACACGTGTAAGCTCACAAAGGTTAAACATAGAGCAGGGCACCAAAGCAGACATACACAAGACTCACAATTTATAGAGAAGCTTTTTTTTTGTACGAGAATTTCTAATCCATACCACTAATTAATTACAGATTAAACAGGGATTTAAGCCGGGCCTTGTGCACTTGTCAATTTCCAATTTTTTTTTGTGATTTTAAACGTGTGGAAGATATCCTTAACCAGCTATTTTAAGCGTTAAGCAAAAGTTGAAAATGATGCACATCCAACTGAAGAGAAAACATCTGAAAGTATGGGATAATTTTCATAAACTGTTGATAAGATGCTTTACTCATTTTTGTAAACGTATGCTATCTCAAAAATGACATCTGTAAGTTAAACATGATGGAAATTCATTGCAGTGATAAAGATGGTTATTTAAGGTGTAAAACAAAAATCTGAATGCCACTCTTACCACTCTTGCTTTGTGGAGCAGTGATGCTGATGATCAGACTCTCCAGCTCTGAGCTGCTCTTGTTTAGCTCCTGAACTTGATTGCCCTGGGACTTCCACTCACTCAGCAGGTCCTGACAGCATATCATGGAATAGTTTATAACCTTATAAAATCAGAACATAACTTGATATAATTTCCTCTAATGCACACCCACCTTGAGCTGCTGTACTCTCCTCTGAAGGCCTTCTGTGTTGAGGTTGGGTTCTTTAGCAGGCAGCTGCTCTTGTGCCATCTGAAGCCACCTGAGGAGGGAGCCGGAAAGCGAGCGGAACTGCACCAGCTGCTGGTCACAGCTCTGGATGGCATTCAGCCTGTAGACACATTGAATAATAAAATCAGACAATTTCAATAAAATATTACCTAGCCAATGGGAAAGTATTTGCTTAGGTTAGTGGTGGAGTCACCTTTCATTCCAACTGTCTTACAAGTTGTTTTTTTTTGCAAAATATTGTTTTTATAATGTCAGATTGATATGTCATCCAAACCACAGCATTAAAACCTCCCAATGAACTCATGCAGCTGGCTGTGCTTCAGCAGTACTCTATTCTGCTATTACAGAATGGCCAGTATCACCCACATTACATTTAGGAATAGTGAATAGTGATAGGAAATAGTGGATAGTGATAGGAAAAATAATCACCTACATTACATTATACATCACAGGAATAGTGATAAGGCCCTGGCTCATCCGCTCTCAATAAGACGCAGATTGTAATCCCACTTCTCATATATCAACTGCCATAAAACTTGGTTATATGAGAAGCCAACTCTGGCATTTCAAACATGGAGACCTTCAGAAAAACATCTCTAATGGGTAATAATGCCAATTTGGCAGAGTATAACTATTCACCGACAATAAATTAACTATACAGGTTTTATTTTCACCATGTGGTGACTGGCGTGACTTCAGCCTATGCTGGAATCTGGCTATGCAGTGCTAATACTAGTCTTTCCATGAGCAAAATTCTGTATGTCTGGAATATCTGTTATACTCTAGGGGCATTTTGATAGAATGTTTTGGGTCCACTTGTCCCGTCAGAGGCAAAAGTCACTGCAAAGCAGTACAAAGACATTCCTAATGATTTATCCTATATCCTAAAATGAATCATTTTTATCCTGATGGGAGTTGTCTCTTTGAGGATGACCTAACCACAGGATATAAGGTTTCACTGAATGATTTAATGAGGATGAAAATGATATAAAATATATGTTATGACCTTCACAGTCACCAGATTTCAACCCAGTTAAAAATTTATGGGAGATTTTGGAGAGAAGTGTTGAGAAGACATTGCTCTACACCACAATCATCAAAACCCCAGCTAAGGAAATATCTTTTGGAAACATGATGTACATTGCTTCAGTACAGTGGCTAATGTGCATTGAAGCTGTTCTAGTGGCGAAGACTTGTTTTTCCCTTTAACTTGTCAGCCATCTGTAAATCACCCACCACACCACACCCTTGGTAAAAGAATCTAGCATACAAGGTTGCAGTTTTATTGAAATAACACAAAAGCGTTCGCTATCACCTTTGAATTTCCCCTACGTTTGAATTTCCCCTACGGGGGATCAATAAAGGTACAGGTTCTTTTCAGTTAATGAAGTTATATTATGGCAGCTATAAGTGTATTTTTAGGTTTCTCACTATACTGATAGCTTGTGGTTTAGCTTATTTACTGAGATACTGGAAATTCGAAAGAGTCCACATGAGATGACCCATGACCACCTCGGCCAATAATACATGAGGTGAAACGAAATTTACTGAGGCTCTGATTTGCACAGTTTGTGCACAAAATGAACTGGCACTGTTTCATTAAGAATTAATGGACTTCACCAGTATTTGACATTATGTCATTCATTTAATAAATAACAAGATAAGGCAGTGCTGTCCTAACATTATAATTCATTTAGTGCCCTCTTACAGCACTTTTAAAGATAGCTTTCCAGAGGACAGGTGGGTTTTTGTTTTTGTTTTTTAGTGCCCAGAACTCACCTCTCATTGACGCTGGCTTCAAGTTGAGCAAACTTTTCAGACACCTCATTGGTTGAGTCCACGAGGCTGTGTGCACTGGCAAATAGCCTTGACTTGCTCAGGTCTGTACCAAGCTCCACAAATGACTTCAACTGACTTGTTTCTTGGACAAGATCTGATTTTACCTCCTAAAACCAAAGCATGATAAGTTAATTAGAGACTTTATCCTTTATAATGTGACATTAGGGCCCATAAAGAGTCTAAACAGAGCACCATGGCTGCTGTTTGTGGATGATCTCCATTACCTCTATGGTTTGTCTATAATCCTCGACACTGTGGTCCGGCAGGCCCCCGAGGCTCAGAACTCTCTCGCGGCTTTGTGCGAAGTCGCGAAGGTCCGAGCTCAGGCGGTCGAAGCCCTCCAGCTTGGGCAGAACTACCCGCAGTTCAGCTTCTTTTTCAGCCTGCATGGTCTGGGCTGCGGTGTAGCGCTGACTCAAGTCCTGCAGTGCCCCCTGCAGACCAGAGACTGTTGATGCATCTGCTGATTTCAGCAGCTTGGACACGGAGTCACGAGTGGCCTCCACACTGCCCTGCCGTGACAATAATTCCTGCCGCAGTTTCTGGTTAAAAAAAACAAACAAACAAAAAAAAAACAGTAGATGCTTCATTAGGAGATTTTTCTGAGTATTCAAACCATAAAATCTTGCTCTTGAGATGTTTACCACAGCTATGAGGTGAGTAGGCAGGTTTATAATAGTTCACAGATGTATTGATGGCTAGAGCTTTTATTTTGTCTCTCGAGTGTCATATCACATATGGCGAAGCTAGATAAATGTGATACCTGATTTTGGGTGAGGGCCTCCTGCACTGCTTGGGCAGTAGGGTGGACTGGTCCAGGGTCTAATGCTAAACCATCTAGCCAGGACAGCAGTGCTTTGAGTCCCTCCTGAACACTGACAGACTGCGCGACTGCAGTCTGGAGTTGCTCGGCTCTCTGCGACACACACTCTGACAGAGTTCCAAACCGCTTCTCAAGTGTATCTGAAATGGATTACGTAACAAAATTAATGATATTTTAAAACATAGCTAATCAAGATCTAATAAATCAATATAATGAACAGAAAATGGATATGTGGTTACCAGTGGTGGTGTTGATATCTGCTGGTTTGAGTTTGGGGGATTCCTGGCTGCTAGTGAGAATTTCCCCAGCTTTCCTCACCTTCTCCAATTGCACCGAGCGCTCAGCGAGCTCGTCCTGCAGATGCTTAAAATAAAGCAATATTTTTTTTTTTTTTTTTTTTTTTAAAAACACATTAAAGACATAAGAGGTTTTATTGATGTCACTCACTGATTCAAGTTGAAACCTCTCCAATTTGCATCAGGGAAGGGTAGCCAATCTTACCTGTACAGTATTCAGTGTATTTTGTAGTGTCTGTGTATCTGTTTGCTCTCCACTGGGTTTCAATATGTTCTGGTTCTGCTCCTGAGCATTGAGCCAAGAATCCAAAGCTGTAGCCTCATCCTGGTACTGCTGGTACCGATCCAGTAGACTGGACAGATGGGTACCAAGATCGACAGACTGCAACAAGCAGAAGAGGGTCCAATACATTAGTCACCCAAAAATAATTTCTGAAATGAATAATACATTACCTGATGTGACCTCTCCATAGAAAATGTCCTCAGAGGCACAGAAACACCTAAAATCTTATGTTTTTTTATTTAATTCCCCTAAAAGGATATAATATAAACACATTTCATAACATTTTGGATGACTATGATAAGTGGATTTCTGCCCTGAAAAGGTCAGAACATTATGCAGATAGGAACTTTTTTTCCCTACCTTGTTTTGTAGAGAACTGTAGCGTTGCATTGCATCTTGTAGCTTATCACTGACAAGCTGCCTTGTGTCCTGTAGAGCCGGGTCAATAGCACCCACCCTTTCCTCAGTCCCTTGTATTGAATCCAGTACCTTCTGTCCAGAAATGGACACAAAGCGCAAATCTGCCTTGTGGCAGATCACATCATCTGCCAGCTAGAAAGTATTGACAAGCAACAAGTCATCACTTTTATGCATGAAACTCTTGCAAAATACTGCTACAATTATACTCAATAATTATGAAATATCGAACATTTACATTACAAATACCTTTTTGTGCTCCTCGAGCCTGTGTTTCAGCCCCTGTGCATCAGCTTCTCCTTCCTTTAAGGAACAAAGCTCCCTCTCACTCTGCTCCAGCCATGCTCCCAGGTTGCCATGTTCTTCCATGAATTTGGAGAGATCATCCTGAAGTGCTTCAGACCGTCTTAGTCTCTCCTGGCACCTCTGTAGACGTTCTTGGTGCTGGCTCTGGAGGTGGTCTAGTTTGGTGCGTAGGTGCTTCTTCTCCTCCGGGGGCACAGTGGAGTCTGGCTGCTCCAGGAGAGAGCGTGTGGACTGGGCCAGTTGTAGGAGGCGAGCCTGCTGGTCTTGTAACTGCTGTAATTCATCCTGTAATATACAACACAAATGTGAATGAATTAATGCTGAAAACAAGATTCAGAATAAGCACACATTTCAATTTGGAGAGTTCGATTCTGACCTTTAGCATGTCATTGTGTGAGTTCAGGGAACCCATTGGCACATTGGCATCTGGAATAGTCTCGCCAAGTGACTTCCTCCTAGAGGTGTCCAGTGATGATAACTCCTTCAGCAGCACATCTATTTTTCCCTGAGTCTCCTGCAGCTGCTCCTCGGCTTTAGCCTTGCATAGATAAGAGAAAAGGAAAAGAAAATACAGCTTCAGGAAGCACTGAAAAAAGGAAATGCAATGCTGATATATTTACTCGAGATCTTTACCCTTTGTGTGTTTTGCCGGAGTGTTGTGTCGATGGTCGAGTCCAGCTGAGCCAGTGAGGACTGGGCAGTGTCTGTGAGGGTTTGGTATTGCTCTTTCATATGTGTCAGTGCCGTTTGAAGGTTAGCCCTTTCTTCTGGACTCAGATCCTCACCACGCTCAGCCAGGAACTCTTCCACTGACCGAACTGTCTCCATCACGCCATCCCCTTTGGTCTGAAGATCTTTCTGCACCTCCTGAAATTTTTGACCCAAAGTATTGGATGTACATTAAGATACATGGGTAATCTATATTCCTATATATAAAATAATCATGCAGCTCACTTATTAAATCACCTTGATCTCACTGTGCTTTTGCTGAAGTGCATTCACATCATCTGACTCAGCTCCTGTTCTCTGACTGGCCAGAAGGTTTGCTGCACCAGCCAGCCACATACTGAGGCCTTCAAGCTTCTTTGAGCACTTTGCTTTCTCCTGCTGCACTACCTAAAACCCAGCAGGGAGAAAAAAGTCCTTTGTACAATACTTAAAACTATATTTATCAGCGTCACTTGTGTTCGATCATTTATAACAATGTTAGGTTTCACATGGTTTTAAAATGTTTTCAACACCACTCATCACAAAACTGACTTCATATATTACTCAGAAATATGCATTGTTTGAGCAAGATGTATCCAGACTGATCACACAGGCAGACAACACAAATCTTACACAAGGTCAGTCAAGCAAGAAAAATTATTTTGGATGATCACAATGACATTTCATCAGTCAGTTATTTTCCTTTTCTTTAAAACAGATAAGAAAAGTGGGGGGAAAAGCCTGCTATTATAAAATGGCTGATTTTAAATCTCTAGCCTTTTCGAGTTGGCATAAGCGCTTGTCCTCTGTGGCAATCTGTAACAGCAAGGCAGAGAGGTTAATACATATATGTTATATCCACACACATGCACAAAGCAAAATAGTATCTAGCAGCAAAGTGCGTGGTAGAATAAGCCGTAGAAGCATGATGGAGCATAGCAACATTATTAGTGTAAAACTGATGCCTTAAAATAAACTAGCTTCTATGTTTCTGTTTCTTAGTGACAACAGTCCTAATAAATAAAAAAAGCATCAGATTGGTTTTATTGATAATAATCATCATGTTGGTTATGCAGTTATTGCCTAGGTGTTAATTAAAATCCAAAGTAAAATCATATTTCTGTTATTGTGGCTGTAAAGGCATAAGCATTCAACCAGGTATTTGCAAACCTCTCTCTCCCTAGCAGTCTGTCTCTCTTTCTCTCTCTCTCTTTCCTCCTGTTCCCTCTCTCGTTCCTTCTGCTCTCGCTCCTCTTCTCTGACTCGTTGGACTGAGAGGGCCTCAACCCTTGCGTGGGTGCGGCCCGAGGCCTGGTGAAAGGCACTCTGGAGCTGCTGCAGCTGTCCCAGCAGATGCCGGCTTTGCTCAGGTGCCAGATCCTGTGCGTGCTCTGAGATGAACACCTGGATGTCAAACGCCACAGCATTTAGATCATTGGAGCGGGTTGTGAGACACTCCTGTAGATCCTAAAACGGAAAAACATACGTCATGGGTAAGAAATAAAACACAACAAGGGAAGCAGTTACAGGAAAATAACCAGCTATGGGGTGGTGATGTCTCAAAGTGTTTTAAACCTTGTATAATCAAACAAATTTGCCAATGATTTTTGAATTTATTAAACAATACGTTGTACATGTTATCCATTCGTCGTTACATTTAATGTTACCCGTTACATTAGAGCAGCTATAAAGTTATTTCTTCACCAGCCTATTTTTAATCTCTCTTGAAGTTAATAAACTATAGTGAAACCACAATGCCTTCTGTCCTGAAGACATTCCTGTGTCAGAAAACGTAAAGTTACAGCTTTACCCTTGACTGTTACAAAATCTTGACACTGGAGACTCCTTCCAAAAATGCTCAATAAATGTCTCCTCATAGAAACCTTTTACACATTTTAAAAATCCTTTTATGTGTAACATCCCTGTGTAAGCTGTTACCATAGAAATCAATCAATAACATATTAGGACAAGCACATTCATATAAACCTGTGATTTGTCTTCTAGCTGGAACTACTGCTGTTATAGAAATTTAATCAATACCCTCTGACCAAATGTGGTATAAATAATAGTGAGAGATTATTACAAAAACAATAATTTTATTCTGAATTCTTAAGTGTGAGTAAAAGTTACCTTTACTTGTTGCAGTTTTTGAGTGAGCCACACTAAAGTTCTTCTATCATTCTCTTTAATCTTTCCATGCTCAGATGAAGCTGCTTCTTGCTCCATCTGCGCTTCTGTGTCTTTAAGCCAACCAAGAAGACTGTCCACTCTCCCAGTCAGAGACTCCAATTCATTACGCACCGACTCCTAGGAAGAAGTAGTGATTTTCACATTTTTACAGTAACTGGTGACTTTGGTGTACTTTAAAACGAAAGCTCATAGCTGATATTTCTGTCTTACCTTCTGTGCATCACGATGTGTTTGCATCCCTTGCAGAGCACTCTCAGCAAGTTTTCTTGCAGCATTAAATGTACGGGACAAACTCCGCTGGTCCTTCTCCAGGGCTGTGACTAACTGCGGTGGGACATCCTCACTGTGTGACTCCAGAAGCTGCTTGGCTGCTTCAACCTCCCTGTTTACTTGGGGCTCCAAATCGGCGAGCTCTAGAGCAAGAGCCTTGTTTTAGAGTAAAAGGAAAACAAATAAGTTTAATTAACACAAAAATAATCCCTTTTGTATATTTTCTTTTAGGTTCCATCTTGCATGAAAAGGGTTCTTTGGGTTTTGGGCAGATATTACAACAGGTGACCCTCTTAGAAAAACTTGCCAGCCCAAAGAGGAAAAGGGGTTTTAGGGTCAACCAAGAGCTTTCAGGGGAACAGCTGCCATTTACTTGCTTTTCTAGTGTCTAACCAAAACTTATGAGCAGCAGCTCTATTCCCCAACCTGGTGGTCTGGTGGTCATCATAAAACCCCTTTATATGCACACAGTTTCTGCTGCAATGAGCTTGACTGGCGCCGGATTTTTACAGGGGTGTCAGTTAATATCAGAGAATGCCAAGTCTGTGTTAACCAGAAAGAAACCAAAGAAGCCTTAAGGAACCGCTTTTTCTAAGAATGTAGAAATAATATTTTAGCAGTGCTCACCTCTGTCTGTTTAATGATGTCATCAAGTGTGGCAAGACTCTTCCCCATAAATTGTTGCTGCTGTTGCTTAAGACGGACTTCAGTGTGCCGCACCATGGAGAGCAGTGCTACAATTTGTTGATCATGTTCTAGGCATTCTTGACGAACCAAAGAGGACTAAGAACATAATAAAATGAATGAATTAGCAACAGCATTACCAGTCCAAGATGACTAAAAAAGATTAAAGAAGAGTTAAGATTGCAAAATAATTGCAGAATTAACAAACATAGCATCTTACCTTGCTTATCTGTGGGGCTGTCCACTGTTTCTTGACTAGATCTTCAGCCTGTTTTTCACCCTCTTGACATTCTTCAAAGTCCTCCTCTTCCCAGCACTCTGTAGTATCAGACTCGGGGACCGCTTCTAAATTAGACAGTCTTGAGTCTTCAATCGAAGACTCTTCAATCGATGATTCATCTTTGAATTCATTGTCAATGTAAGAGTATTCCTTAGTCATGGCTTGCAGTGGCTCCTTGCTAATTGTATGCTCTAGTTCTGTTTTGGAGGTATGTACACACTTATTTACTTCACTCTGTGGTACAGCATCCGAACTGTTAGCTAATGTTATAGCAGGCACAGATTTTTGGTGGTCTTTGTCTTCCCCAGTAAGAGTAGTATATGGTTCCTTGGGGACTGCAGAGTCTCGGAGCTTTTTACTTTTCAGATGTTCAGTTTCTTTTGTTCTCGTCTCGCCAACTTGCCTGTCTAAACCAATAGTGGGCTTTGATATTTGCTTACTGGGGTCCATAGCAACATCTGAGCTGTCGGTACAGCTTAAGTCCTGCTTTTTGGAAAAGTTATCATTAGTCGGGTCTGTCGGACTGAAATGAGTTTGTGTAGTGTCTGTCCCAGTTAAAACATCTCTTGGCAGCAGCATCTGCTTTGTCTGATGTATTACATCAGTCTCATTTTCCTTTGCATGGAGTGAAGAACTTTTCTCCTCTATCTTGGTTTTATCCTGAGCGGTCACATGCCGTTCTTTAGCGGACCCTTGACGTAATGCTTCTAACTCTTCAGCTGCCTGTTTCTCACTGACACCCCTCTCAAAGACCTTCCTAAGAATGCTTTCCTTCGCTTTCATCAGAAGTGCTTCTTTCTCCAGCTGTGCCTGGTTAGGTTTTTGAGGTTGTTCCATTCCATCTTTTCTTACTGCACTGAATGTCTCACTTTGAGATGGGACATAAACTGGTGGGCTTTGCACTGGCTCATCAGCTTTGCACTCCTCTGATTCCTTTTCAGTATTTACCATCTTGACCTTTTTGTTTTTTCTTTTCTTCTTCCTCTTCTTGTCTGATTGATCTGAAGCATGATCCTCAGAGTAGTCTATTTCATGGCTAGCCTGTGTTTTTGACATATCATTTATGACTGTAGAATGTATTTGAAACTGCAATTCATCTTTCGTTTTTCTATGGACCTCCACCAAACTATCAGGGTCATGTTTTGATATTTCAGCTCCTAAACTTATATTTTCCATATGGTGTCTCTGTTGCATCACTTCTACACTCTTCACAACCTCTATCCTCTGGTGTAGCCTCTCTGGGATAGACTCAATACTATCACTTGTACCTGGTACTTTTGACATCTCTGCTTTGACCAGTCTCTGTATTTTCACATCTTCATCAATGGATTTTTGATCAGTGTCAACAAATTCTTTTGTAAATCTGTTCTCCGTGTGCTTTGCATGTGAACCCTCTGTTTTATCTGGTGTTTTTAAAACTTCCAAATCTCTGAATTTAGCATCTTTCTGATCAGTGACTATAACATCATTTTCAAACTTCTTGGTGCCCTCTGTAGGTGAAGTTACGCTCATACATGGAGATTTTAGAGCTTCCAAATCCATTTTAACCTCTCTCTGTTCATCCACATAATTTTGATCACCAGTGTCTCTCTTCATCTTCTCATCTACAGATTTCTGATCAGTGACTACAATGTCCTTTCCAAACTTGGTTTCCATGCCTTCTATAGGTGAAGTCACACCCATATATATAGGCTTTAAAACTTCCACATCTACTTTGACCTCTTTCTGTTCTTTCACAGCCACATCACATTTTTGATGAATGCCAATAATTTCTGTTCCAGATTTGTCCTCAATATCCTTCTCAAGAGAAACGTCTGTCAGATCTGCAGTTTTTACCTCCAAATCTAATTTAACCTTGCTACTCATAATCACATCCTCAGATTTCTGGTCAGTGACTACAACTTTCTTTCCAAATTTGTTCTCTGTGCTCTCTATACTTGAAGTCACGCTCATACATGGAGGTTTTAGAACCTCCAAAACCACCTTGATGTCTTTCCATTCCTTCACATCTTCAACACATTTTTGATCAAGGGCAACAACTTCTTTTCTAAACTTTTTCTCAGTGTCCTCTATAAGAGAAGCTTCTGTCAGAGCTGAAGCTTTTATAGCCTCCAAATCTAGCTCGGCAACTTTGATCCCTTTCTTGATGTTTATATCTTCAGATTTTTCATTAATGACTGCATCTTTTTCAAACATGGTGTCCATTCTCTCTATTGGTGAAGTTATGCGCAAACATGGAGCCTCTCCTTTCATGTCCTCATCTGTGGATTTCTGATCATTCACTACAGCTTCCCTTCCATACTTGGTCTCTGTGACCTCTTTGACATCTTCCTCTATTTTCACATTATCTTCAGAACACTTTTGATCGATGCCAATATCAGCTTTTACAGTCTTATTCTCAGTGCCATATACAGGTAAAGCTGCATTCACATCAGGAGTTTTTGAACCATGCTCAGATTTACTTTTCAGATCTACTTTGACCTCTTTTGGGTCAATATCTAAAACTTCACTTCCAAACTCTTTTGCAGTGGTTTCTTCAGATGCATGCACCACTGGAGTTCTAATTTCAAACTCCATTCCAGCCTGTTTCTCTGCTTTCACATTGGGCTCATTGTCCTCAGTATCCTGTAACTGTGATGTCACACTTATATCTAATAGTTGTACCTCTGACCTTTTATCACTTTCTGTACACATTTTGGTTTGCATTTTATGTTTTCCTTTTCCTCTCTTTTTTCCAGGCATCTTCTGCCCCTCAGTAAGTGTTGATATAGGCATGTCATTTCTATTGTCAGTGTTCTCTTCACTTTCACAGATTGTCTTTGTATCAGACACTGACTGCGGTTCTGCTGCCTTGGTAATCCCATTTGTTCTTTTGACAGATTGGGCTTGCCCATCATGCACACTGTGAGTGGTTTCTGGGACATGGCTAAAGTTACTCTTGTCATTGTTCTCCAGGTTTATGCCCATTTTAGTGCCTGCTAATTCAACTGCTGGCTGTATTTGGACAACTGGCTTGGTGGTTTGGGGTATAATGTCATAGCTTATTCCAACTTCAGATTCAACCGCAGATATTTGCGGAATCTGAACAAGTTTGTGTCTTAACTCTTGCTGGGGTTCTATAGCTTTATGTTGTTTAGGACTGCATTCTTCAATGGCCTCCTGTAGCCTTCTTTCTGCTTTTGAAGCAAACTGACTTAGAACCTCTAATGATACATCAGCATCTTTCCCAACTCCACTTGATGAAACATTCATATGCATTTGTTCCACCAATTCAGATGGTGGATAATGTTCAAAGACCTGTAGCTGTTCATTTGTATCAGCCTCCAATTTATCTTCATGACGATCTGTAGGCCTGGAGTGTGGCTTTTCGGTGTCGGCAAACTGCACTGTGCTCACTTCTATGTTTTCGCAACTCCTCACTGTAGGACTGCCTTGATATGAACCACTCTGTGACGCAAGAGGATCCACAAGTCCAAAGTTATCACAAAGTTCTGCAGCCATTTCTTTAGAGATTAGCCCATCCTGAACAGCGTCCTTAAGACTTGACACCCTCTGACCACTGACAGGGCTAACCAATCCACCTTTTAAAAGCTGATTTTTAGCTATAACCGTGGCAACATCTTTTTGAACAAGGCCTTTATCAACAGCATCTAGAAGAGGTAATTTTTCCCCACTTGAAATATTGATGATACCTCCAGAATCTGCCTGACTCTGCAATAATCTGAGTGCTGGAATTGGATCAACTTGACCAGTCTTCATTGCTTCTGGCACAGTCATCAGGTCACCATTTTCTTTGTTTGGAATACCTCTGAATGGTCTTACTTCAAGGAATCTCCAACCTGTCTTAATGTCAATCTTTCCCTGTTTTATTAGCTCTGAGTATGGTACAACACAAGCATTCTGAGGATCCAAAACACCAATTTTTACAATCGGAGATTCCATAGCTTTATTTGCAGTGCCTTGATCTATCACACCACAGGAAACCGCTTCAGTCAATGTAAGGTTGCTCTTTGAAGCACCATCATAAATGAAGCCTACAGCTGCCTGAAGAAAGGCAGCATTTGGATCTGAACTAAACTGGCTTTGTCTCGAATTCTCAAACTGTTTGAGTTTTGGAGCAAGTGAATTGTCCATGAGGCCGTGATGTACTGCATCAGTAACACTGAGGCAAACACCAGACCCATGGTGCACAATTCCACCTTCAGCTACCTGTTGCAGTAGGATCTGCTCAGTTTCCTCATAACCAATAAGACCTTTTTGAAGAGCTTGTTGAAGAGGTACAGGCTGTTTTGTTTGGGGGTCTAATATTCCATTCATCTGTAGTTGCAGTTTCAATTTTGTTTGCATTACATGTGGATCAGAACTCTTTCCATGACATGACTTCTCTAATAAAATTAGCTCATCTTTTTGCTCTTCCTCTATTAGCCCAAGTTTGGCTGCAAGGTTAACTGAAACCCTTTTGCCTTTTTCATGGTCAATAATTCCCCCAGAGACAATCTGGGCCTCAAGAAGGCGAGATACTGTATCTGTATCTAAAAGCCCTTCTTTAGCAGCCTCCCTTAGCGAGCATATTCGACCATGTTCCACATCAAACACACCAGCCATAGTCTTTTCGGATTGGATAACCTTGGTCATTAAGTCTTTATCCAGGAGACCTTCCTGTATAATATCATCAAGGCTCAGTGGTTGACAAGCATGCGCATCCAGGAAACCACCAAAAAGCTTTGCTTTAGACATTACTTTTACAGCAGTATTAACTGGGAGCAGATCCTGGTATACAGCCTCATCAAGCAGTAACTTCTGGGTCCCAGTAGTCAAAAGACCCCCCTGCAGCAACTCCTTTGCCATGCGATCAAGCTCTTCATCTTCAGAAATGTCCACAGATATGATCCCTTTTATTTTTGATGAGTCTGCATTTTCCATATTTCTGTTGGCATCTGTTTGAATTGAGATTTGTTTATTTACATCTGATACTTCAATTTTCCTCACTTGTAAGCCTTCTCCAGCATTTCTATGAAGTTGATTAGGCTGACTTTCTTCTATAGTATCTTTACTTGTGGTTTTAACAGTAGTGTCCTCTCTCTTTAAATCTAACAATTTCTTCACAGCTGGTGCACATCCCACTTGATTTTCATCAAGCATATTCTTATCTAAGGCTGAGGTAGGCATCTCAACCTCAAGCCAAGAGCCTGGTTCCGTCAACTTCAGGAATTGTTCTCCCCTACTTGTTTCTTCCATGTCTGGACTCAGTGATTGAAATGTGGAATCAGTAGACATTTTCACCTCTTTTACAAATAGGAGTGATGTCTCAGGTTCTGTCTCTGATACTTTGGAGTCTGTACTTTGTACTTTGGAGAGCTTCACTAACGTTCTGTCAGTGCATGCTTCTTTTAAAGAAATGCCTGCAACTCTTGGTACAGCATTCTTAAGTGCAGTCTTATGAATATTATCAGTTAAATCTGTTCCATCTTCTACTAAAAGAAGGCATTTTCCTTGTTCATCACTTCTAGGAATATTGAAAGTTGAGCTTTGCTTCACATCTATAAGACTCTGAATGTTTTCTTGTTTTATTTCACTTAATGACCTCATAAATTCAGGTTCTCCTGCCGCTTCTCTGTCAGAGGGCTCTTTCAACTGTGGTTTATGTCTTTTTTCATCTTTTGTTGTTCCAGTTACATTAATTAGCTCCATCAGTTCAGGCTCCAGCAGGACCAGACGCTCTCCTGAGTGGGCATTTATGTAGCTGTGTGTCATAAGGTAAGAGAGGAGGTAGTGGAGATCTTGCTCCTTGGGCCTGGACACCTCCAAAAATGAAGTATCAGATTGAAGGTGTGGGAGTGAGGCAGGGGCTGAAGAGGGCAGTGGTGATGAAAAGGAAGGACCCCGATGTTGCAGGGACCCTGTCTGAGTCATGGCAGGCAGAATGTCTGGAATCTGTGTCTGCTGAAGAACCTCTGCTGCTTCTGGTCCCAAAACTTTCTCAGCCTGGCCCAGAGGAATCAACTGCCCACTTTCTGGAGAGTAAATTGCACCAATAGCATGACGCTTTTTTAGGACTTTTCGAGCTAGGTCACCTGAAATGACACCCTGCTGCAGAGCTTCAGTGATAGGAAGCAGATCCCCTGACTCTGGCCATAAGATGCCCATAAAAGCCCAGAGAGATTCCAGCACTCTTAAAGCCATGCGAGGAGAGAGAAGGTTTCTTTGGATAGATTCATCTAATTCCAGGCGCTCTCCACTGACTGGGTCTATGATTCCCCCTGATTGTAACTGGTGAGTCAGTAAGGCACAGGCCAGGTCCTGGTCCATAAGGCCATGCCTCACAGCTTCATCGATTGTCAGTCGGTGACCAGTGCGGGGATCGGTGATGCCACCTGCAAACAGCTGAGCCTCCAGAAGTCTAATAGTGACTTGCCGGTCAATCAGTCCCTCTCGGACTGCCCGGAAAATGCCTACCTTTATACCAGATCGTAAGCAGATTGTTCCCATTGACTGCTGATTGACTGGCAGTAGACGCAGACCAGTCTCCTGATTTAAAACACATCGCTGATAAAACTCTGATAGGCTGAGTTTTTCTGCTGTATTAGGATCAATAAGCTCTTGCCTATCAAGACGGGAGCGTAACTTATCGTAAACAACAGCTGAGATGAGACCTTTGTCTTTAACATTTTCAAGACTAAGAATTTCATCTTTGGATTCATCCCAAAAGCCTCCTGTGCTCACCTGCAGCTCCAAGATACGAAGCCCAATTTGTTCTTTTATGTAGCCCACCTCCATAGCGGCAGCAACTGGTATCGTGTGACTCTTTGTGAGTTGTGACTGTTGGGCAAGATGGAGGGCAGCATCTATTTCTGATAGTGACTGGTAGATGTGGCTATCAATAAGACCAGAGCTGAAACTCTTTTCTAATGAAAAACCCTGAGGGGAATCAGGACGTAATAGACCACCCCTAACAAGCTGTGCCTCCAGCAGCACATAGCATGTGTCCTGGTCTATTAGGCCTCGCTGTGCTGACTGGAAAACTGGGAAGATTTCCACAGAACCAAGATCAATTACTCCAGCGATGGTCTCATGGCCCTGGAAAAGGAGATACACTGTTTAAGTACCCTTCCATTATAAACCTATGTTTTATCAGCTTTATTATTTAAACTGAAACTAGATCAGTAAAGAGTTTTAGAAAAGCCCACAACCCAAGCATGCAAAACTAATGCAAGTTGACATTCAGTACTAATTAACTGATACATGAGCCCATGAATAGAAAGTTTGCCTGCATGGATTGTCATTAAAATCAAAAAAGCAAATAAAACATCAAGATTTGGTTTACAGCAACAACGCATAAGCTTCCTAAAGCAAAAACAAGACAAATACTGTAGCATTTTACAAGAGTTTTCTTGTACAGCAAAAAGGAAGAAGAGAAAAGGGCAGCTCAGAAACTAAGCCAACGGTAAGAGAGAAAGCAAGCACTACTTACCGTATGGAGGGGGTCCATAAACGTACATACACAGATAGGCTGACGGCTCGGCAGTTTGAGGTGCAACAAGGTGAGAAGCTGGATGTTAGCATTCTGCATGCCACACTCCATCTGCCTGAGACAATGCCAGGACTAACTATCTGCTACCTGACAATCCTATCAGTTTATAATCTTAGACTACTGTCCTATCAACTTATCTCCAAGATAATTTACATTTATGGCATTTGGCAGAGCGACTTATCCAGAGCGACTTACAGAAGTGATGATAGTCTGGCTCACAATGGGGCCTGTACAGAATTTCTTGATCACTAGCTTAGTATTTGATTTGGGACTTACCTATAAACAGTAAACTGTAAATGTGGTTGCTACGTGAAATTTCTGAAACTAAAATAGGATATGACTAAGATGAATACACTACATACTGACTGAGGTTTGTCTTAAAACATTTCCTATTCTGACTCAGATGTTTTCTGGCAGCTGTTAGTGATTTTAAAGCAGAATGCTGATTAAGTCACACAATATTACTGTTTTTAAGGACATAGACACAGACAATATCACACACATAAAAACACACACGCACATAAATGCTCTGTGATCTGGACACATCATGCTCAAACAGGCGGAAGTATGCATAGCTGGCCTCTACATTAATCCCTATGAACTGTCTGCTTTTTAGGAAACCATTATAAGAGTGGTGTTCAAAACCTCATTCCTATTCACACCACACTCCATCATCTCACTCATTTGGACACACACACAATCACTTCATACACACATAATTATGTTGCAATACAGAGTATATAATATATAACTACACAATTTACATTCAAATCATGGCTATAGATGAATGTTTAAAATGTATATGTGTGCCTATGAATTTCACAGTGAAAAACTGAAAATGTCCACATCTATAGTGCAAAAATCATCATGAATAATTATGTGTGCAATGAAAACTAAATAAGCACTATGGGAATGACCTTTGAAGATGTTTGTGTAAAACTACTAAACTATTCATTGCTACTTCTATAAAACTCATGGCCAGTAAGTAGCAATAAGCAGATGTGTTTGATGAAGATGGCAAATGATGATGGTGATGACATGATTACAGGCATGTTGTGAATTGTATGTTAGGATTTCACTCCATGCTATTAAAAAAAAACAAAAACAAAACGTTATGTTGAAGCAAACCTGTGAGACTTATGGAGGTGGTGATGGATGTGAAAAAACACAAGTGACAGGCAACACACAACATGCAGCACTCATACAGTCACACACACAATGCTCTGTATAATTTCCTTAGAAAATGTAAAACTTATCATAAGACAACCATTTAAAGCAACATATCAGAAGCACTGTTTCAACGCAAGCATTTTGCTTTTTAGAGCTTGCTCTGGCAGAGTGGAAAGCTCGCCCGAAACTTTTAAGTCTACCTTTCGTTTCTCCTCTTTGGCCAGCTGTTCCTCGAGCTGTTGCAGCTGAGCAGCAGAGCGGTCACACATCTGGCTGTAGGTAGATTTCAGTTCATCCAGCTGTGATGTAACTTGGGCACGCTCTTCAGGGGACAATCTAATGATAGTGGTATGAAATGTGTGTTTGTGTGAATGTATTTTAGAGCAGGGGTCTTAACCACAAAGGGCCAGTGTGGCTGTAGGTTTTCATTCTAACCTGATTCCACATTTTTAATTATTTGCTCTTGGTCTTCCTAACTATTATTAGGTTTGTTTCCTAATGGTTGGGATGAAAACCTGTAGCCACATTGGTTCTGTACAGATAGGACTGGATAATCCATCATGGATACTGCAGATTTGTACCTAAGAACTGCTACTTTGATCATTAAGCATGTATTGTGTTCATTCCAGGACTCTTACTCACAATGTGCTCATACTGTACATCCTTTCAACTTAGTACACTCAGCACTGCCTGCCTTTACTCTTCTACACCTGTATGATTTATAATCCCACTATCTGGTGTCACCCAGAAGAGGATCTGTTCCTTTTGAATCTGATTCCTCTCAAGGTTTCTTCTGCATGTCATCCCAGGGAGTTTTTTCTCATCACTGTCACCTCTGGCTTGCTCATTAGGGATCTCAATCTACATCCAGTTTTCTGGACAGCTGCTTTGTGACAATATGCATCATTAAAAGTGCTCATAAAACCTAAAGCTACATTTAACTGAAAATTGAGGACCCTTATTTTAAAAGAGTATACCATAATATGTGCTGTATCTGTTAAGGTACTGGACTCACTTGCTGGCTTGCTTTGAACGGAGGAAGTCTTGTGTGCTTCTGATTGTTTCAGCAACTTCTTCTCTTTTCGAAGCCAACTGCTCACTGATTGCCTGAAGAAGAGAAAATTAAAATCTTTACCTATAAAATCACCATTTGAAATGCGTCAATGCCAGGGTAAATATGAGATGCCTTGTCATACCTGCTGTGCGGCAAGTGATGTCTCGGCTGGTCCAGCAGCTCTCTCCCGAAGGCCCTCAACCCAACCTAGCAGGTCTGAGACCTGACCGACACAGGCTTGTCTCTCCTCCTCGACTTGTTTCTGCAAGACAAGAGCAAACATTTAAATACAAAAAAGTGTAAATAGCTTATAGAATACAAATGAACAGCTTGTCCAGCTTTAAGTCATACCTCTTCCTCCTCAAGTCTCCGCAGTGCGTCACTGATGTACTTGACATGTTGTGTTGTCAGAGTCACCAGAGCTGTGTAGCGAGTGCGAAGATCCATGAACTGCAGGAACAAAAAGATGTAGCATTACAGTAGGATGTAAGGATGTAACAGTTTACCCCATTCAGGTTTGGTTTATTCCTCCATTTTTAGGCCAAATTAGAACAAAAAATGTGGGATTTATTATTCATAAATATTTAATAACATTATTGTTAGGGGCAGTTTCACATGTTCTTCCTGTCTCAACATGGTTCACCTCTTTTCTGGTTTCTTCCCACCTCTCATAACATCAATAGCTGTATTGGCTCTAAATTGTCCCATACAGGATAAATTCATGTCTTACATCCAGTGTTCCTGGAATAAGCTCTGCATTCTACTGCTTGGAAATTCATACCTCAACAGGAATTTTTCCTTCTCCATAATTCAGTATTGGTGCCTATCACTATGAAATGCACTGGTTTTATTTTTTTTTGTGCACCGATCCAAGTATAGGTTTGGTCCCTGAATTTTGCTAGAAAAGTTGACTGTATAAAAGTTTAAATTTTTCTTTCAGCATGCAGGTCAAATAATTAATTGATAGTCAAAAACTATCATTAAAAGTTTGCATTAAAGTTTTAACTGTTTGCTTATTTGAAAAATTCTGCTCTGTACAAGGTATACAGCCGTGGCCAAAAGTTTTGAGAATGACAAATATAAATTTTCACAAAGTCTACTGCTTCAGTGTTTTTAGATCTTTTTGTCAGATGTTACTAACTGTTACTGAAGTATAATCACAAGCATTTCATAACTGTCAATGGCTTTTATTGACAATTACATGAAGTTTATGCAAAGAGTCAATATTTGCAGTGTTGACCCTTCTTTTTCAAGACCTCTGCAGTTCGCCCTGGCATGCTGTCAATCAACTTCTGGGCCACATCCTGACTGATGGCAGCCCATTCTTGCATAATCAATGCTTGGAGTTTGTCAGAGTTTGTGGGTTTTTGTTTGTCCACCCGCCTCTTGAGGATTGACCACAAATTCTCAATGAGATTAAGGTCTGGGGAGTTTCCTGGCCATGGACCCAAAATGTCGATGTTTTGTTCCCCAAGCCACTTCGTTATCACTTTTGCCTTGTGGCAAGGTGCCCCATCATGCTGGAAAAGGCATTGTTTGTCACCAAACTGTTCTTGGATGGTTGGGAGAAGTTGCTCTCTGAGGATGTTTTTGTACCATTCTTTATTCATGGCTGTGTTCTTAGGAAAAATTGTGAGTGAGCCCACTCCCTTGGCTGAGAAGCAACCCCACACATGGGTGGTCTCAGGATGCTTTACTGTTGGCATGACACAGGACTGATGGTAGCGCTCACCTTTTCTTCTCCGGACAAGCTTTTTTCCAGATGCCCCAAACAATCGGAAAGGGGATTCATCAGAGAAAATGACATTACCCCAGTCCTCAGCAGTCCAATCCCTGTACTTTTTGCAGAATAGCTGTCTGTTCCTGATGTTTTTCCTGGAGAGAAGTGGCTTCTTTGCTGCCATTCTTGACACCAGGCCATCATCCAAAAGTCTTTGCCTTACTGTGCGTGCAGACGCACTCACACCTGCCTGCTGCCATTCCTGAGCAAGCTCTGCACTGGTGGTGCCCCGATCCCGCAGCTGAATCAACTTTAGGAGACGGTCCTGGCGCTTCCTGGACTTTCTTGGGCGCCCTGAAGCCTTCTTCACAACAGTTGAACCTCTCTCCTTGAAGGTCTTGATGATCCGATAAATGGTTGATTTATGTGTAATCTTACTAGCAGCAATATCCTTGCCTGTGAATCCCTTTTTGTGCAAAGCAGTGATGGCTGCACGTGTTTCCTTGCAGGTAACCATAGTTAACAGAGGAAGAACAATAATTTCAAGCACCACCCTCCTTTTAAAGCTTCCATTCTGTTATTCTAACTCAATCAGCATGACAGAGTGATCTCCAGCCTTGTCCTCATTAACACTCTCACCTGTGTTAACGAGAGAATCACTGACATGATGTCAGCTGGTCCTTTTGTGGAAGGGCTGAAATGCAGTGGACATGTTTTTTTGGGATTAAGTTCATTTTCATGGCAAAGACGGACTTTGAAATTAATTGCAATTCATCTGATCACTCTTCATAACATTCTGGAGTATATGCAAATTGCCATCATAAAAACTGAGGCAGCAGACTTTGTAAAAATTAATATTTGTGTCGTTCTCAAAACTTTTGGCCACGGCTGCATAATGTTAACTTACAGCTATACTATACTAATAACAAAAAAAAAACAGGCTATGTGTAAATAATTATAATTTGACAACACACAGTTTAAAACACTTGCTCTGTGGATGTAACAGACTCTAGAACCCTTAGATTTTGTGTTCAGTGAATCACTACATTCTTTGAGTCCACTAAATCCATACAGAAGGAGAAATCTGCTCTCCTTTCCATTCCTTTTATCCTCTGATACCTCTTGTGTTATGGCATCTGATGAAGAATGCATCCTCCTCCTTTTCACTGGAGACTTCTGAGTTGATTCCACAAAAGCTCTAAATGTCATCAGCTGCAGTTCGTAGTCCTGATGGAAAACAGGGAGGCACAGTGCATTGTCAGACAAATACTATTTGAATGTAGTTGTTTAAAAGGGGACACATTTTGATGAAAAACGTGTTCCTGGAGTCCTACCAAAACAAGCTCAGTCTACAGTAGAGCTACTGTATCAATCCATTCTGAAAGAGCACTTACCTTGACAGCAGTGCAGTAGTGTTTAGAGTACGTCTGACACTCGTCCAGTTTCACTTGGTTCTGTTCAATCTCAGCCACCAAAGCCTGCGGGGGTACACGGAGAAATCAGTGTTAATGAAATACAGTCCAGCTAAAAAAAAAAATCATCTCTGAAGCTGTGACCCACCGTCTGCTGGAAGAGCTGCTCAGACAGGGCTTTGCTGTCAGTCTGCTCGGGCTGAGTGTTCTCCTGTTTCTCTGTGGTCTCTTCGATCCAGCGGATAAGACCAGCGTGACCGTCTCTGTACTGCTGCAGCACTGAGCCTATCATCTCCAGATCAGCTTGCCTAACAGGAAACACACATTTAAAAATTTTTATTAGTGGTGCTAACAAACCTCGGCCACAGTTTTAAATCACAGATATCCCTGAGCACTCTTGCTATTCCATTTTATATCTTTCCTACAAGGCAAAGAGCTCACCGCGTGTCCATTTGTCTGCGTACTCCATTCCATCTTTCTGTGAGTTGCTGGGCTTTCTCCTGGTAGCGCTCAAGCTCAGGACTGCGCTCAGCATGCATTTGACTGAGCTGGGTGCCTGCTTCGCGTGCCCGCTGCACCTCCGAGCTCAGAGACTGGAAGATGTAGTCCTGCTCCTTCAGCTCTGAATGCCATTTCTGAAAAAGCAAGTGAATAGCAGGAAAGAGTTAGATAGATAGTAAAGTAAGACAATTTTATTCATATAGGACTTTAAAAACAAATTTTAAATGCAGTCTTAAAATATCAATTCACAAACAACTAAAATGAATTGACTATAGTAGAAGTGGTGCTACAAAGGTTGACCTGCATTTCTGGAAGATTTAGTGCACAGGAGGCACTTTTTCACAGTTTGGTCATCAATTTGTCATTTTCTGCTTTCTCCAAACTTTTTATGAAGTTTTGTGGGCGTCAATAAATGTAAATCAGCAGTGCTATGCTAATTTACGCTAATTTATGGGTGACTGGCATTTATCAACATATGCATATGTGAGTATTCAGAAAATCAGATGATCGAAACTTTTGTAAAACTGGCAGGAAATTTTAGTTTGGTTTGATCAATGAAAACACATTTAAACGAGGTCCATAGCGTGCCCCAGTCCGTTACCTGAAATGTCCTAACCTGGCTTCATGTGATTCACATAAAGAGCAGCGAGTTGCCTTGTACAAAATTCAATCTGCGTCAAGTGTGCAATATCCTGAGAAGCCAGAACCCGGAGATGTGCCATTTGCAAACATTGTGAAAGAGAAACTTCCAAAAGTTGTGAAAGAGAAATTTCTTGTGACATTTAAGAAGATTTCTTCAGCTTTCTTTTTCCCATCCTCAAGGAACATTGCTTTCTCACAGGAACAACTGCCATATTATTTTGGAGGAAAAGTTGACTGACGTCAGGCAAAAGACTTAAAAACAAGTCAGTAAACAAGGCAGTAAATAAGACACTTAACATACTTGGGACAGTTATTTAATAGTCCCAAGCTAACAGCTGCCTTGTAAAACGACGGACATGCTAAGTAAGAAAACGACCCGATTAGTTTATATATTACAGCCAAAATAATAAAGCTCTTAGGATTCTCTTTGCACAGCTTTGATTACTAAGTAAAGACTTCTGGATGTGTAGAGAACAGTGTTACATGGTATGTAGTTACCAGAAAAATGAATAATTCTCTTTAAGCGAGCCAGTCCAGATATACACTATAGGGCCAAAAGTATATGGACACCTGACCATCACACCCAAATGTGGACCTTCCCCAAAAGTTGGAAACACACAATGCTATAGAATTTCTTTGTGTGCTGTAGCATTAAGATTTTCCTTCACTGGAACTAAACGGCCCATACCTGTTCCAGCATGACAATTCTCAAGTGCACAACGCGAGCTTCATGAAGACATGGTTTGCAAATGTTGGTGTGGAAGACCCCGAGTGGTCTGCACAGAGCCCTGAACTCAACCCCACTGAACACCTTTGGGAAGAACTTTAATGCTGACTGCACCCCAGGCCTCCTCGCCTCCTCATTTCCTGACCTCACTAATGCTCTTGTGGCTGAATGAACACAAATCCCCACAGCCACGCTCCAAAATCTAGTGGAAAGCCTTCCCAGGAGAGCAAAGAAGACTGACTCCAAATTAATGTCCATGGTTTTGGAATGGGGTGTAATGGTCAGGTGTCCACATACTTTTGGTCATAGAGTGTATGGCATGCTTACTGTACTTATTAGGATATGTCTTCTATTTTCTAATTTTATGGGTAGCTGTTGTGTCTGAAGCTTTGCTCCATAACAAAAAATATGTATATTTAACGATTTACAGATATTTTTGTCCGAATTAACAGATTTGTCAAAACTAAGCATGCTATCCATAGTGTTTATGTGTAATTGTTTCCAAAAATGGGTCTTGAAGTTTACATTACAAAAGCTGTTTCTGAGTTTTTGGGTGGAACTTGCAGAAGTATAATGATTTATAGACTTTAAACAGTTAAAGGATTAAGCAGTTTGGGATCTAATATGGAACTTATCTATTAAGAGCTTTGTACTAGACTACAGTAAAGTGATATTAACTCTTCCAGCATCATTCCGAACAAGCTGCAGATGAATAAGGACACACCGAGATCCACGTATAGTGAATTACAGTTATGTACGTGGGAAAGAGTGCCAGAGAACAAAGAACCAACAGAGAAGTGTTTGTGTATGTTGGTGTGACTCACCCTTATCTGTTCTCTCAAGGCCTGGATGGCAGTGGTATCAGCAGGAACTATGTCCTCCTCGCTCAATCGTCCCTCGTACTTCTTCACCTGACTCTCAGCAGCCTGCAAGCTTCTCATCAGCACATCTACCGTTTTCAACCTGACAGAAACGGCTGGACAGTGAGTGGACTGATAGGGTGGGTGGGTGTGTATGAGAAAATGTACAGCAGGTGTCTGCGTATGTACTGACTTGTGCAGATAGACAGAGGACAGCGAGTTGAGTCGCTCTATTTTCTCCACAGCCAGATTGAGCTCGGAGCGAAGCACAGGCACGCTGGAGGAGGAGGGCTTCTCCTCGAAGAAGCTCACACAGCGACGGGACACGTCACCCAGATCCGACTGCAGATCTTTCAGGTGCTGTTGCAGCTTCTGCACAATTAATACGGCAGCGTTGTGCCATCAGTCATCACAATTATCATTTAGGACTCACTGGCACTCATAATGTGGTAATGAAACCAAAAGGAATGGGGGCGGGGGAAGAAGAAAAAAAAAAAAGAAAAGAAAAAAAAAAAACAGCACAGAATTTCTCAGCCAGAAGGTGGAGCTGTTAAATCTGTTATTGCTCACCTCTTGCTCTGCGATATGAACAGCTGCACCTGCACCTTCTCCTGACACAACACTAGGGGGAAGAGTCTGCATGCCAATCATCAGCTTCTGCTCTGCCTCCTGCAGGTGAGACTTTATGCTCTGCAGCTCTGAGAGGTAGGAGCGCGATACCGACTCATCTTTCTCCACTGAAAAAATCAGAAAAACAAGTGGTGGGCTTATATACTAATGGAGAACTCGACAAGTAACCACCTAACTGATTAGTGAAATGCTAATGTAATTAGTAAAAAAAAAAAAAATTTGCCTGACATGAAAAAAGGCCTGCTGCTTTTTATATACAGAATGCCATGGACAAATTGGAATTTCTTATGTTAGGACGTGTAAAATACATGTGCAGCTGCAAACAGTGATCATGTAAAAATCAGGGCTGACAGAGTAGATAGGCAGTTTCCAAACCAATAATGATTTAAAACTTACTTATTACTTTTTTTTTTTCTTTTACTCTGCCAAAATAATATTGCAGCTTGATTCAACCACTAAATAGGGCAAACTTTTAAAAATAATAAAATAAAAAATAACAAAACAACCTGATGTAGTGATTGACGCTTGCTCAGTTATTATTTTATTCAATTGGCTGTCTAGTTTTTGACATAATTAGAAAGAAAGAAAATAAAAGGAAATGGTGTGTTTGTGTTATTGACTTGGTGCTGTTAGTAAGTTCATGGCAGGTTTTTCATATAAATACTATAACTGAGTACTTGTACTACAGAAATCTATTTTTCGACACCACCACGTGGCCATCTGTTTACCTGTCTCCATGGAGATCATCAGCGCTTGGCAGTGCTTGTGGCAGTTCTGTGCTCCCTGCTTGAGCTCGCACCTCTCGGCCTCCGTAAACAAGGCACTCTCACGGCTGTCTTCCAGGAAATCAGCTAGGTGGGCGTCCAGGTGATCCAGGGCCTGCTGTCTGTCAGACGGAGACTGGAAGCGCATCTAAACAAACAGATAATAGTCAGAGTCAGGGGCATCCTCTGAATAGTCTCTCTAGGGGAGCAGGTTGAGTGAATTGCGGTTTAAAATAGTGACCGTGTCCAAAGTCCAGGAAGAGATGTTGCTGATGTCCTTCTGCAGATAGTGCCAGGACACCACACTCTTCATGTTCATGTGCAGCTGGTGCCATAAAGACATCACATTCTGGTACAGTTGCTCCATTCTACATACACGAAACACAAGGAGCGCTTCATTAGCATAAAGCAGGTCGTGCAATCTACTAAACCTTTCAGCAAACACTTAAATTGTTTCTGAAATCTATTTCAGTAGTCTGATCTGCTGCAATTAGACAGCAATTCATTTGAAAAAACCTGAAAACTGGTTCTTTTGCACAACTTAATTATCTAATTATTTCTGGATCATTTGCCAACAATACTACCTACTGACCACTAACCAAAATGCATCTCACGCTTAGTGTTATGCCATTTAACATGAAAGATGAGGACAAAAAATACATGACAAAATGACAAAAACAAGCAGTATGTCTTTAGCGGTATGCCCAGCATGCCATTTGGAACACAGCCCCTATCTGTGAGTGTCTTTACCTGCTGGCAGTGTCAATAGCCTCCTGGTTGGGTGGAGGAACTGTGAAGCATACTGATGGCACCATGGCCTCATTTCCTGTCGGACTGATGATCTTCCACTTCGTCCTCTGAGAGTTATCCTCTAACACGCACTCTTCTCCTTTACTGACCGTGATCTAAGAGTGACATTGAGAGAGACAGAGGGAGAAAAATGGATAGATGGGGGAAAAGAGGCAGGAGGAGGTAGGTAAGGAAGTTTTGAAAAATTAAAAAAAAAAGCATAAATGAAAAATGTGGAGTATAATAAATTAAAAAATGTCAAATAGATCATGTTGGTAACCAAATGAGAAAAGAAATGAAATGTTAATGCTAATGGAAGTCACATGGGTAACTAAATGGTTATATGATGTATGAACGCAGGATTTCTTTTCTTTTTCCCCAATATGGATTCAAACATTTTAACCTGTAGTGTTCAGTTTATCGGAAGATTTCGGTCTTCTATCTAGCGATAGGGAAATTTTTAGCTAATAAATTATAAGGAGGTGGGAAAATTCTGGCGCTTCATCCACCCCATCATCCTGCCCCTTGCACACAGGTGTGAGGTAGCAGAAATCAGCAAGCTACCATCTTTCCGTGACCATGGCTGACACACGCTATTCATTGATCACTGAAATGCTGTAGTGCCACAACATTCGCCCCCATTTTGCAGCTGATGGCCCACAATCTGCATGCTAGAGGATATTTTCAAACTACGATGACTCATAATTACTGACTCGCAATTACAACTAAGACACTGTGTAATTGCTATGTGAAAAATAAACGAGTGTTTAAGAGAGTGGATCTAATGCGACTGTGTGATCGTGACTGGGAGGCTGGAGCCAAAGCGGGAGCATTAACTGTGCTGTGCTTGGACAGATTGTACAGAGCCAGGGCAAAGAGCACAGGGCAGAGGAAAGAATGATGAGCAGTAGTAGTACCTGAGAGTTGGCCTTGCCAGCCCCGCAGACACAGAAGAGAAATGAAGAGGGAAGAGAGTATGGGCAAAATAGGAGGGAAGGGGGAGGAAGGATAAAGAGAAAGGGAGGTGAAAGGAAGGGAGAGGGAGGACAAAGATTAATTTTGGGCATTCTTAAGACCCTGCTTGACTGAAAAATGTGATTAAGGGTGGAAAAACAGATGGACTAGCGTAACTAAGGGCCTGGTGAATGCCAGCCTGACTGGAATACAGTCCCATCTGAAACTATTGGAACAGGAAGGCCAATTCATTTGTTTGTGCTATACACCAAAGACATTCAGGTTTGAGATCAAAAGATGGATATGAGATGAGAGTTTAGGATTTCAACTTTTATTTCCTGGTATTTGCATCTAGATGTGTTAAAGAACATAAAACATAGAACCTTTTGTATCAGACCACAAAATTTTTAGGTGAGCAAAAGCATAGAAACAGATAAGTATTGAAGTAAATAACACTTAATATTTGGTTGCATATCTCTTGCTTGCAATAACGGCATCAAGCCTGCGACTCGCTGACATCACCAAATTGCTGGTTTCATCTTTTGTGTTGCTTTTCCAGGCTTTTACCACAGCCTCTTTCAGTTGTTATTTGTTTCAGGGGGTTTCTCCCTTCAGTCTCCTCTTCAGGAGGTGAAATGCTTCTCAATTAGACTAAGGTCTGGTGATTAATTTGGCCAGTGTAAAACCTTCCGCTTTTTCCCCCTGATGAAGTCCTTTGTTGAGTTTGTATCACTGTCTTGCTGTATGAATTCTCACGTTTCATTTGGATGCATTTCTTTGTAAATTGGCGGACATGTTCCTGTAAACTTCTGAATTCATTCTGCTGCTACCACCATGAGTTACATCATCAATAAAGATTAGTGAGCCTGTTCCAGAAGCAGCCATGCAAGCCCAAGCCATGACACTACCTCCACCATGTTTCATAGATGAGCTTGTATGTTTTGGATCATGAGCAGATATTTTCTTTCTCCACACTTTGGCCTTTCCATCACTAGATGAGGTTAATCTTAGTTTCAGAACTTTTGTGGCTCATCTCTGTATTTCTTTGTGAATTCCAATCTGGCTTTCAAATTCTTACTGCTGATGAGTGGTTTGCATCTTGTGGTATGGCCTCTATATTTCTGCACTTGAAGTCTTATTCAAACTGTTGATTGTGATACCTTCACCCCTGCCCTGTGGAGGTTGTTGGTGAGGTCACTGACTGTTTTGGGTTTTTCTTCACAGCTCTCACAATGCTTCGGTCATCAGCTGTTGTTGTTTTCCTTGGCCGACCCATTCGATGTCTGTTGCTCAGTACAGCAGTGGTTTCTTTCTTTTTTAGGACATTCCAAATTGTTGTATTGGCTATACCCAATGCTTGTACAATGATTTTCCCTCTTTTCTCAGCTTCAAAATGGCTTGCTTTTCTCCCATAGACAGCTATATACTTTTTAACAACAAATGCAGTCTTCACAGCTGAAACTGAAGGCTAAAACCAAGAGTAGATGTTCAGAGTTATTTACTGTTTAAACAACCAATCTAACAGGAAACACCTGGGTAACAAGAAACATGTCAGTCACATGTTCCAATATTTTTTGCTCGCCTACAAATTGGGTGGTCTGATACAAAATGTGTTATGTTCTATGTTGTTTAACACATCTACATATAAATACCAGGAAATAAAAGCTGAAATTCTAAACTCTCTTCTCTTATGCATCTCTTGATCTCAAACCCAAATGTCTTTGGTGTATAGCACAAACAAATGAATTGGCCTTGCTGTTCCAATAGTTTCAGAGGGAACTGTACAATTATGACTGATCACATTTAAAAATATAAAATTTTAAATATCATCACATCTCACTCATGAGTCTTAAATGACGCACACACTCCGCTGTGAGTTACTGTGTGTCTGACGTTGTTGCAGGTGTCTTTACTGCGTTAGCTCAGACAGTAATCACTACACCTCCACCTGCCTGTGCCTCTCTGCTCCTGGCTCAGTGAGTGCACACACACGCACACATGAACACACACTAGCTGCATGTTCAAAGGCAAAAAAATCCCCATTTGATCTTAAGATCAATTTATTCTTGCCTCTTGATGTAGGAGAGGGTCTAATTAAATTCATGTAATTTAAGGAATACTTTATTCACAAATATTTCTTTAATTACATACAAGTTAAATTAACAAATTGTACCTTTATTTTTAAACACAAAGCAGAATTCCATGTTCATTTAAATTCTTTAAAAGCATGGCCCAAATATCATAGCAATTAACTTATTTGAAGGTGCCTTATTAAAATGTCTAATGATCTATAATCAATCAACATATGTCTAAAGTCCTTTTAAAGCACAATCCTACCAGCAGTTTGCTACTGAAAGTCCTTTTCAAGAATTAAAACATTCAGAATTAAAACCCGAAAATATGGTCTTGTTGGTTTCATTATTTCAAACTAAAAGGATGTATGGGCTCCCGGTGGCGCAACAGAAAAGCCTTTGCCCTATCATCAGGAGATGGTGAGTTTGAATCATGAATCGATGCCACAGCCTTCCATGGACGGAAGTCAAGATAGCAAAATTGGCCGTACTCTCAGGGTGGGAAGGATGGTGCAACTGTCTCTCCACTGTCAGTTGGAGTGATACTAGACAATCACAGGTGTCTGTGAGCTCATGTATGCAGAACAGAGCAGATAGCGCTGTCCTACGAGTATGTTACCCTGCCCTGTGACACAGCATAAGCAGCAGTTTAAAAAGATGAGGAAGCTGGTTTCATGTGTCTTGGAGGATCGACGTGTTACCCTCCCCAGGTGGTAGTTTTCGTGTGATGAGGGAAGTTAGCTAGTGGGTGGGAAGGGGCAAGACCAGATTAGGTCCAGGACCTATGTAGGTCCTAAGTAGTGAGCATATATAGTAAATACAGTTTGGATTCAGCCTGTGAGTCCAACTGTGTTGGAGGGGCTTAAAGAAATATTACTGTTTGGAGATGGGTTAAAGATTTTACAGGGTCAGGATCAAGTGTCACTTGCCAGATCAGTGACAAAATGTGAAATATGGAAAGTTTTTATAAAATCGATATTTTATGAATCGTTTTCTGTGGTTCTAGTGGTGTTACTGAAAATAGCTCTGCACAGCTCTTGCACAGCTGCACATTCGCAGACGGTGAAGAGCGTTTCAAAAAGCTTGTCACACTACATCTGACAGGAACAATAACTATTTCACCTATTGCAGAAAACAGAGAGACCTCTAGAGTGCTAGTTTAAGACTTAGAGAGGATGGCAAGAAATGTAGGTAAGCAATGAGCTGGGAACAATGTGCTATAATAATTCATCACTGGGTTGGATATTCATCATTCACCATTGAACTGGATAGCAAAAGGGCTTAAGGGCATGGCCCAAGCAGGGCAGAATGGAAATCAGCCATTAAAAAAACAGAGAGAGAGATCAGTACTTAGCAATATAAAAGTTCATTACAGAGCTGAGGTGGGTGTAAGTGGGAGTGCATCACGTATATGGGTCATACCTCTATTTGTTTGTAGTCACAGATGCCACGAATGGGCGTGGTGGTACCAAGAACGCAGTCAGCGCTACGCGGGCGGAGTTGGACCACTGTCTTGGCCCGCCCTACCAGGCTGGCCACTGAACTACGGTACTTGATCAGCTGCTCCTTCTCCTCCTGACGAAAAATCACGTGTCACTCAATCTGCATAAATCATTACTCAAATCATATGACACTGCTGAAGACTACATTTAAAGCAATGATTCTATACAGATATGTTTTGAGACACAGTCACGTTATGGACACAAGTGTCATCATTATGAGAGCTATTCAATTTGAGTTCATTTGATGCAATGCAATGAGACATGCAGGCAAATGAACACACTGTTTACACAGTATGTAAAATACTTTAATAAGGAATTTCCTACTACAACTGTGACCCTTGAGCCCTTGAAGAGTGAACTCAGAACTTCACTATTTATTTATATATAACGGTTTAATGAAA
The DNA here is from genome assembly GCA_023630585.1 of Cranoglanis bouderius. Classification (NCBI taxonomy): domain Eukaryota; kingdom Metazoa; phylum Chordata; class Actinopteri; order Siluriformes; family Cranoglanididae; genus Cranoglanis; species Cranoglanis bouderius. The sequence goes on from CM042551.1 coordinate 10,983,595, forward strand.
CAACAAATGTACACAATTTTAATTTCTTAAGATTCTATTAGTTGTTAGGTAACTCCCATGCAAAAGTAAAGATGTAAAATTTGAATATCAGACTGCTAGTCGAACAGAACATAACACTGGATTCATACAGTAAATAATTCCATTTTCCAGTACAATGAAAGACAACATTTAAGCTCAACATATAGTGTAAGGCAAAAACACAACTAGCTGGCTAGTTATGTAATATTATGCTAGTTTGCCTTATTTCAAAATATTCTAATGTTCCTGGGGGCTATTTGGCAGAAATTCTAAATTATAAACGTGAAGATTTCTTTCTATTTTTTTTGTACTAATTTAAGTTACACTGGCAGATAGCCCACGGTGGTGCAGTGGATAGCACTGTCACCTCACAGCTTCAGGGTCCCTTGGAGTTTCACATGTTCTACCAGTGTCGGTGTGGGTTTCCTTCTGGTTCTCTGGTTTCCTCCCACCTTCCAAAAACATTCCAGTAGGTGGACTGGTGACTCTAAATTACCCCCAGGTGTTGATGAGTGTATAAGTGTGTGTGTGCATGGCACCCTGTGACCAGAGTGCCCTGTGATCCTGTATTCCTGCCTTGTATCCAGTGTTGCTGGGAAACGCTCCGGATCCACGACAAGCTGCCGATCATTTCTTCTTATAGATGAAATTTACCACCTGCTAATATGCATTATGTCCAGTGCTAAGATCAAAATAAATATGTTAACTGATTTGTTAACTGAGCTTTTTAAGACTTCTAGGCATCTCTACAAACTGTGATAATCAATATTCCCACAATAATAAGAAGCCACACTAATTTTCTATACCAAGGATCTAGATTAATGGCTGCCACCACCAAACAAGTCAAAGTCAACGAGTGATCACTATGCTAACATTAGTGTAGGATTCTGTCTGTGCAATTAGCATCTCAGCTGCGCACCAGTATAAATAATGAGCAAAGCTCTAACCTTTTTTCTGGCCTCCATGAGTTTGGGGGTTCATTAGGGATTCATTACAGTGCTGTCTCTGAGAAGCGGAGACAAATTGAGGCAGTGCTAATGGCATTACACTCCGGTCTGGAATTTTACAAGTGGTTTTGAGAGTGCTGGGAATTAATGCCGGTGCTGTTGAGTGGCAATCAAATGCCAAGGTGTGTTTTTACCAAACCTGAGGTGGAAATTATAACCACGCAGATGTGAGAGTCATGGAGCAAAATGGAACTGTGTCAGGAAAATCAGTCAGAAGCAGCAAATGTGTTGTTTTCGAAAGAGCAAATTAAAAACAGCTGCACAGAGGCATCTGTCAAATGCATGTTGAATTAGATGAATCTGTGCCCCCAGTGAGAACTGCACTCGGAAACGGAGACTCAAGATGTCTCGACAACAACATTGCTTTTTATTCTAATAGCAACAAGTCCAGGCAAGAATGAATAACTTCCCAATACATCACAGTCAATACAATTAATAAACATCTCAGACATTTTCTTTATGGTCCCTAACTAGAGTCTGGATGAACTTCAGAGGCAGTACGCTGGTGTGTTTGCTGCAGGATTTTAGACGATATTTCTCCATGCTGGGTAAACAAGCGCAACATTTAGTCCTGAGAATTTCCCTCCGTGACTGTGTGCGAGACCATCAGACTACGAAGTGAACAGCCACCCACAAGCGAGGACTAAATCCAGAGATGAAAGCTGTAATGATTTGGAAATGACGAACTCTCCAGACTTCTCTGGAGGAAGTGGCTCACCAAGTAGAAAGTGCAGCGATCAGCCCAAAAGTGGGCGTGGACCAAGAAAGGAGAAAACGACCTGAGGGATCTGAGACTCGAACTTAAAGAAGCGAGGAATGTCGCCTTGATCGTATGCAGACCGTATTATATATACACGTACTACTACAGTAGGATGTAAGTGAATACATTATTCAAAAAGAACAGAACAGATGAGTCTGTAAACAGATACAAATAGGAGGTGCACTATTCAAAAAAAGCTGGCCATACAGTCTTCTATCTAATCACTAGTTGAGACCAGTGAACTTGCGTGATGTAGAGATGTAGAGCAGAGTCAGTATTCGGACCATGCTGACAGGGCATGCATTCCTACCTCTGTTTTCCTTCCAGTGTTTCAAGAGTTTTAGTGGTTGGATTAATACTTAATTTAATTTTTTATTTTTTTTTTTAAATCCCTTTCGGTTTTAGGCCACCCCACTTTGGATTTAAATCCAAATACAGATAAGGCTATTTGGAATGCTAAACAGATACGGATAGTGTCACTTTGATACACCCCTTCACTACAGCGATCCATCCAGCACCCTGTGCCAGATCAGTCTCTTCTCCTGATGGTCATGGAGGAAATATACACAGCTCATGCCTGCTCAGTGTGCCCCCCTTACTATGCCATCTGCTGAGTGCTATTCAGGCCAACAGACCTCTGTACGTGTGTGCATGTGTAATCAGAGAAAACAGCCTCACCATGGAGTCCTGCAGCAGGTCCTCCAGTTTGCCTAGTCTGCTGTTTTGGTCACACGTGTACTGCCGCTTGATGGTGTCCTGAAGCTGTCGCAGGTACGTCTCACATTCTCGTGCATCACTCATGAACTAAGAACGGCATCACCATGGTTACAACACCATTTCATTCAGACAAATGTGCATTTTAGAGATTTCTTTTTTGTCGACACAGTACCTGAAAGTAGGCAGTGTTGTCCTTGAGATGTTGCTCCACACATACACACAGCTGTCCAACCCACTGCCATTGTGTCTGTAATGCAGCTCTGTAGGCCTGTGGTCAGACAGCGTAATTAGCATCGAGGCTAATAATAGTAAAGCCAATAATACTCCTGATTAAATAATTATTAGGCACTTGAGATCTGAAAAATGGCAAAGATGGATTTTTTTTTTCATTTTCAAATAAATACTCTTACAGCATTTCTAATTCCATCAATATTCATTTAACGCATTGTGATATGGACGTGAGGTTTCTATCATTAATATGATTACATTTTGAGTAATGCTGACTGACCGCTCACCTCTACAGTCTGTTTAGCTGGGTGGTTCTCCCGACACAGCTGATCAGCTGTTTCCTGTAGGGAGTGCATCACTTCCTGTTTCTCCTCCAGCTCTGCCCTCAATTCCTATGAAAAATGGACAGAAATCAAATGAAGCAGCAATTTTCTAATAACACACTAGATCAGGCTTATTTATTTAGCATTAATAATCAAGAGAAGTGCACTGTTTAAAGGAATACTCCAGTGATTTCATCTGATCTCAATCTACAGTATTTGTAGTGTATGTGTGGTCAATATGAACAGTAATTGCAACACTTTCCCCTGTACTGAGAACAGATAAGAAAACCTGGTTACTTAAAACTCACGTAGAGTAGAAGTCTAAGGGCAATTGTTGGGGCGTCAGTTAACATTTACGCAACACATGTATTTTCGTAAAACACTTCCGGGGGCTCCCAAGTGCAGAGCAGAAACGTGTTCATCTGATCATCAGGAGAATGAGTTCGATTCCCGAACCATGCACTCTGGGAGGGAGGGATGGTGTTACTCGCTCTACCTTGTCAATCAGAGCTACACTAGCCAATTGTGGGCGTCTGTGAGCTCATGTATGCAGAAGAGGGCAGATAGCACATTCCTCAGAGTGTGTTGTGCGTGTGTATTCCTGCGCTGTGATTTAGCATGAGCAGTAGTTGGCTGGTGGGTGGGAATTGGCAGGTGACCAAATTAGGAAAAAATGGGTTTAAAAAAAAAAAAAACTTTCATGTATCTTCATCTCAAAGGTATTTCAGAGTTGGAGCTACTTTTTTGGAAAGAGGAATTTGTGGCTATGTAGGCCATTGAATGCATAGCCTGATCACATATGGATGGATTTCCTTGGGGAAAGTGTAAATAACTACAATTGTTTACTGCTCCAATGTTTGAAAGTTGTATAAACCTGTGGCAAGACTTGTATAATATATTTCACATAATATAGAATGTAGACGTCCAATTTAAATGGATTTAAACTTCTTTCACACGCATATGAAAAAGAAAAAGGAAAATATGACTGATGGTGGTCATGGTGGTTATGTGTTCCACAGAACTGATGTGAAGTGGCTGTTGGTTTGATTATGCATTAAGTAGCTCTAAATCTTTATTTGTGGTATTCAACATTATAGACGTCCACTGTAAGTGAGTGGAATGTAAACAGTTTTGTTTTGTTTTCTTTATCAGTACAGAGAAATGTATACATTTTTGTTTGTGTTTATTGCACATACACTTCAGGTATGGTGGATGGAGGTTGAAAATATACTGGAGTATATATGATGTGTGATGCGCAGTGTTGGTCTTCCACTGGCTATATAATATACTTATTCTGTTACTGTCACTCACAGCATACTGTTCTCTCTTTGCAGCCATGTTGGTGTTATTCTCACTCCAGTCGAAGGCCAGCTCCTCCTCTTCCTTCTCGTTGAGCCAGATGAGCTCTTCAGTGCAATGTGACACAAACGCTCGCAAGCTCTCCAGGCAACGCAGTCGCCATGACGAATGCTCCTGCATGAAGAGAAACCATTCACAACACTGGTTTCATCCTTCAGGCCTGTCTACACACACACACACACACACACACACACACACACACACACACACCCCTACATGCACACACCTTTACTCCCTCGACAGATTGCTCCCTCCCTTAACCCTATCAACCTTTAGATACTTGACTCTAGAGACTTTACTAAGCTGAAAGAAGTAGATGAGAAGTGTGTGTGTGTGTGTGTGTGTGTGTGTGTGTGTGTGTGTGTGTGTCATGGGCAGCTGCTGTGCATTTGCTTGTCTGTGTCATATGCAGACTCTCTGTACCCTGCTCTTTGTCATGGGGTGAACTCTGTACTAATGTACATTGCAGTGACACACACACACACAAGCTTTAAAAAGCAAATACACACTCACGAGCAGCTTGCAGTACTGGTTCTCCAGCTTGGCCAAGGTTTCTGAATAATTGCTTCGGAAATTGGAAGAGACACTTGGCTGAAGAGAAAAAAGAGCGCACAGATGAATCAATCAATACAGGGGTCAGAGAAGAGTGATAAACACGGGGTGTGTGTGTGTGTGTGTGTGTGTGTGTGTGTGTGTGTGTGTGTGTGTGTACTGTACCTCATAACTACGCGCCTCCTTCAGGCTGTGCAGTAGGTCTTCCACGGCAGTGTGGATGGTGTGGTGATCCTGCAAGTGCTGATCTACAGACGGCAGGTCGGAGCCCCACTCAGCCCGCTCCAGCAGCTCCTACCACACAAACACACACATTCTTCCCAAATGTTACCTTGCGCAACCATATGAACCTAATGCAGGGGTTCTAGTTTTACATGTACTTTTATACTTTTCCTTTCATGTTCTTTAGGCATGTGCTGATAATAATTTATACAACATACATTGTAAAATGCTGTTTGTATTTTGTCCAAACTGAGAAGCTTGTGAAAAAATCCTGAGCAAACAAATGTCACATCTACAGCACTAAAAATGGTAACACTTTCATTAAGTCCTGAATGTACGGCATGAAAAAATACTTTTTATTTAGTGCCTAATGATTATACAATACAATCGAACCTGCGTTGCCTCCACCCATCCCAGAAGCTCGTAAATAAAGCGCAGGCTCCCTTCGTCCTCTGAAGATGACATGGCCACCAGTTCGGAGCGAGACATGGGCCGTCTGAGCAGGTTCGCCATGACGCCTGCTGCCCCCAGCAATGTCTGTGCTCCAAGCGTGGCCAAGTTCCCCGAGGAGAGCCTCTGAGTCTGCTCTCCCATCATTCCTCCTGACAGGAAGTGGCCTTTTCTGTAAACACTGGAGCACTGCAGCCGCAGGGAGACCAGCTCCTCCTGCAGACGTGTCACTCTACAACAGACAGAGCAAAGAATTTTAAAAAGAGCACAGCAGCATTTTGAGAGAAAGAAGAATCAACCATGATCTTAACATGATATAATAAAAATATCTGAAACTTTTATTCACTATTCTCTCTGACCCACTTTTCTGTAACATTGACACCCTCTCCATTTTCTCCCTCTCACAAACCTGAAGGCCAGCTGCTCTACTTGATAGTACTTTTCATCTCGGAGGATTTCCAGGTCCAGCTGCATTTGGCGGACCAGGGCCTCACAGTCCTGCAGGTATGCACCCAGCTCCTGCTCACAGCGCGCTTGCTCTCCTCTCTCCAGCTGAGACATGTCCTGCAATCACACACATGGTGGACACTTAGGGTATTTTTCCAAAGGATCCAACAGCACTTTGGAACTGTAAAAGTGACTGCATCAATTTGATGCACAATGATGCCACTGTTAACACAGACAAACACTGTTTTTGTATGATCAGCTGGCCATCTTATAGTAGCTACAACAACATTGCTGATAAAAGGGCTCATTGTCTGAGGGTATTTAATATTGTAAATGATGACAAAACAGAAATCTTCACATACAGAATGCATAGAATGTAATTAGTGCCATAAATATTATTTATTATGTAGAAATTAAGAGATATGTAAGGAACAGAACACTGTGGGATGTACTGTGCTAGGAAATTAATCAATGACAGGGCTTTGTAATGCTGTTAATACATGAGCCATGAATATTAGAACGAGTGCATTACGATAAACCTCTGATTTGTCTTGCAGCCAACACTACAGTACAGTCTGAGCTGTACTGTTATGAAAAATTAAACACCACCAAATTATATCTGAGAATTTATTTGAGTGCTTTGGTATGAAATGGCATAATGTAGATTTTGATGGTACAAACAAAGCATCAACAAAACAAGCTATACTTTGTGTTTTTTTCTGCGTTTGTGTACATGCTGCTGATTGCTTACACCTACCATGTTACACAACATGCAACACCAAGCATTGCTGCTAGCCCCACCCACAAGTGTGATTAAATCGATTTGCACTTCCTAAAAGTGGTTTATGTCTCCAATTTACAATATGCTCATACTGAATATTCTTAGATCACACTATCTGGTGTCACTCAGAGCCAAAGGACGGGTTCTCTTTTGACTCTGGTTACTCTCAAGGTTTCTTCCTTGTGTTGTCTCAAAGTTTTTCCTTGTTTTTGTTGCCTCTGGCTTGTTGTTTAGGGTTCTAAATCTATATCTGAATTTCTATTTTAAAAAATCCATTGCTTACAACAATGTAACTAGAACCTATCATGCTGGAACTGTAGCCAAAAAAAAAAAAAAAAACCTTAAGCGGTATTATATGTTGCAAATCAAAGTGTTGGAAAAGAACAGATAAGTGAAGAGTACGGATTTTGCCTCGGCATGGAGGCTTACTGACCGACTGAAGTGTGTTCTTGGCCAGGGTGAGTTTCTCCTCACAGTCCACAGCCATGTTCTGAATCTTATTAGCCATCTGTAGGAGTAACTCCAGTCTGAAATCCAAACAAAAAGAACAATCCTGTTAGAAATCATTCTAACTGAAAGAAACAGAAAAGAACCTACAGCTCTGTTACTCTTTCATTTAAAGCTCTACGTGGTTATTTCTCATACTGTGTGCCGTGATATTGTCCTTCACCTTTCCACAGCAGGCCGCAGTGCCTTCTCTCTCTCCAACATCTCCAGGATCAGTTTCCCCCACTGCTCCTCCAGGTCATTAGGGTGCAATCCCTGTGGAAGTTTGAGGCGCCCGAACTCGATCCATACCTAAAGAGGAACGCAGAACCACACACACACACACACGCACGCACTCAGAACAGGAAATACTTGAAAAATCTTTTCACTGGGACACTGATAATAGTTCATTTTTCTTCTCCGTCTCCATCTTTCATTTCTATGAATAAAGCATTCATATCTCCATTTTCCCCAGGAGTCATGTTCCTGCAGAGCTTCACTGGAACACACGATAAACAGCATGCTGCATTTCACAGCAGACTCGAGGTCAACTTCTTATTCATCTATTCCATCCCTCTCTGTTTATTCTTTTCATTTCCTCTCTTCCTCACCTCCAGCAGCTTGTAAAGATGTTCGATGTGCCCCTTCTCTGTTTCCTTAGCAGGAATCTCTGTTTCTTTGAAGTGGACGTATTCATTATAAAGTGCCTGAGGGGTGAAAAGGTGAAGAAAAAAACAAAACAAATGTCGCTGGTCATATTTTATCCTCGAGCGAGTCATTGTTTACACTCACACAAAAATGAATCTCATCTGGTCTTTCCTGAGCCACTATGTCTGAGTAGTGTTTTATTTTATTTACATGCACTCCAGTCTCTAAGGTAACCATTGTAATTTAATTGTGACAACAAAATCTCCAAAATCTTCATCTGGCATCTGTCTGAAATCCATCTGTTGTTTAACCTTATTTCTTTTTTTTTTTAATAACATACCTTGAGCTCCACAGGATTCTGGGGGAAGTTCTTGTTGGCCATGAGGGCCGTGTGCTGCCTCGTCCACTGCAGCAACGAGGAGAAATGAGACTGGTACTCTGCCCATCGCTGGTCAACTTCCTGAGAATAAGAAGAAATGAATAAATGTGAAAGAGAAGCAGAGGACTGTGCGTGTGTTGTAGTGTTAATTTTGACAGCATTAAAAAAAAAAAAAACATTTAGTCTTAGTCCTGTGTAAAATGTCCTTGATAGTTTTTTATAATATTTATTCAACCTTATCTACCTGTTTTTTTTAGTCAAGTTTTAGTTGACTAAAATTATTATCTTAATCAAAGAAAACTGTAAGGATTTTAGTCTAGGTTTAGGCAACGAAAACTGCAGACATTTTTAGCCATAAGTTTATTACTGATTAAAATTTCAGTCAATCTAGTCTAGCCAGTGGTGGTGGTATATTTTATATGTGTAAATATAATATAAACATATAAATACCTCCAAAATAAATAATAACATCACACTTATTTCATGTCTCCTCCAAACAATATGTTTTCTTGAGTATCAAGACAGGAACATTCATGAATTATGTGTGGTATGAAACAAACACCATTCATTCATCCTTATCTTCCATATCACAACCCTCTGCCCTCTCACTCCTAGCTTTTTTTTTTTTTTTAACCAGGTGGTCCAAAGTAATTTAATATAATTTTTTATCATGTCTAACTGACTCTCTCTCCCATTCAAACTCTTCTCTCTCTTTCTTGCCTTTTTTGACTATCAATAAAAATAAGAGTGACAGCCTGTCAGTGCAATAAAAAAAAATGAAAGTGGCCCGGGAATCTGCATACCTGACAGCTATAAGACTTTACAAACCTTACATATCTCTCTATGTAACCACTGACCAACTTTCTATTTGTAATAAACATGTAGGCTAACATAACTGTGGATATAATACTCAGCAAGCTATGATAGTGAAAGTGAAGATGAATAAGGGTGCTCAAAATCGATTAAACCTGGATAATTTCAGGAACGTACGTTTGTACTATTACATCCATTAAAGTAACTATTCTGTTTTTTGGCTCTGCTTGAGGTGGTCTGATCGGTCCTGTGAGGGTCCCATTGGCTGCAGCCTGTAGGTATTATGACCAATAAGGAGAGTCAACATTGCGCAACCATGCACGTGATATCTCCACTCCGCTTATGTGCGGAACTTGCTTTCGGGGAAAAAAAAAAACAGCTTCGAATATTTTGTCTCCTTTTTTTTTTTTGTCGACGAAAACGAAGAGAGATTTTGGTAAAGTTATTACTTTTTAAACTACATTTTAGTCTCGTCTTTTTTCGTCAACAATATTGCAATATTACAATATTGCATAGTCACGGTTAGTGTTGAATGATGTCGATGTCGTCTTGTCATCATCTCGTATCCGTCACGGAAAAAAAAGGTCGTCGGCGAACATTTTTCTGCATAGTTTTTGCTAACGAAATTAACACTAGTGTGTTGAAAGTTATGTGTGGAAGATCACTGCACATACTTGTGCCGTGATGCCTTCTCCTCCCTCTGGGATCTTGGGAAAGGCATCATAGATTGAGGACACATAGGTGATGACCGATTTCTCATCCGGTGATGGTACATCCACATCTAGTTCGAGAGGAACAGAAAGTAGAGGGAGTACAATTCATTAAACAAAGGCTGAATAAATGCAAATGCGAAAACAGGCTATAAATCACATGATCTGTAGTTAAAGATGACAGGATTGATATTTTTGTACCAGAATATGAGGAGCTTTAACATACAAACATAAACAAAGACTACAATAATAATAATGTGAATGCAAACATGTGGTAAGAAATAAATTGGCAATCCAAACTGTGTTTAAGGACATTCTTGGATTTTATTTTCATCAGACTTCCGAACAAACAAAAATATAATTGTTAAAATACTACTACTATTAATAATAATAATAATAATAACAGCTGTTGTATTTATAAAAAGTGTTTATCCTTTTTATCCATTAAAAGATTATAACATCTCAGTTACATGAATAAGCCTTAAAGACAAACGCAGAAAGGTGAAAATTTGTAAACTATCAATAAAACTATGTGTAAATAAAGTCAAAACCAAAGAATGTAAAGTCAGACAAAACAAACTGAATGTTACCTTCAGCATCCAGAAGTCGTGTCACCCCTAGCGACTCTGCAATCTCAAACGCCTGCTCTAGGTTGTCACGGTTACTCTGGCGTGCCACCAGCTCCATGTCAATCAGGTCTGGCCTGAATTTTACAATGAAGTGAAGAGAGTTGTGAATACTGCGAGCTCTGTGAGAGTGTTTGCATTTGAAAAGTTCATTTGAATGTTTTTGATCTCGCATTGTAGCCAGTGTAGAGTCAGTCGCTCAGCTATGAGTGAGGGACTGTGTGTGAGGGTGTCTTTATTGTTTTTGTGCATATGTATGTACCTGTATCTGTGCAGGAGGGCATTGAACGTGCGGCCATCGCTCCAGCTGGAGGAGAAGTTGACGCAGCGAATGCCAGGGTAGCCCTCGGTGGCCTTTTGAGTCCATAGTAAAAGCTTCTCCTTGGCTGTCAAGTCCCCTGACTCACCACTCACATAGATCTCAGAGATCTGTTGGGAAGAAAGGATGACTGATCTCTCAAACACGGGAGGCTGAGCATGTCGTTTTAATCTGTAGAATTCATTCTTTCAGTGATGGGACTGCTTTATCAGAGAGAAAAATTGTGGCATCACGGACATGCCACCTGATGGCCCTGGGCACCTAAAAACCTTAAGGAATGTACCTTAAGGAACAGAAACAACTGAAATAGCTCTAGTAGTGAAAAGTTGGATAAAACTACATAAGAACAGCTTAGGAAAGAGAGAAAATGTTAACAAAGACCTCTGTTGTTGACTGTTGAGTGTAACACAGTTCTGAATGTGTGTTTTACATATATAGTCATTTAAGCATTTATTGACAGAATTCAACAACTGCCCTTAGACGCTCATCCCAAGTGAGTTTTGAGTCTTTTTGTTGGCTTTTTGTTTTTTCTCTACACAAGAAAATATGTTGAAATTGTTTATGGCAATATCACACACACACACACACACACACACACACACACGTTACAGATGCTCTGGATTGAGATTAGGTTAAAAACACTGAAGTATTTCTTTAACATTTATTTTAAATAATTAGATATCTGCATACAAAATGAGAAATTGACTTTAGGTCCATTTAGGGGGACACACACACACACACACACACACAGAGAGAGAGAGAGACAAACAGGGAGGGAGCTTTCGGTTCTTTCAGCATTAATCAGTGCCTTCCATCTATCCAGTGTAACAGTGTACAACCCAAATGCATTTTCCACTCAGATCCAATAAAGCCTGTCCGTCTCTTTAGGTACTTTTTCATGAAAGTACATCCACTACTTTCTCTTTCTGAACTCTCCCATTTCCCAACCATCACTTCAGTTTCCATTTCTGTTCATCTCTTCTATGGCAATGCCATCACATGCTCTCTGTTTTCCCCTCATGGCAATCTTTTCCTTTTTAATCTCTCTCTCTCTCTCTGCTGCCTACTGCAAAGCCACAAGTATTCAATCGCATTCCTTTTTTGCCCCACACTTTTTCTCTTTTTTCTATCATTCTCCATTTGGACAAAAGGAGGTTGAATGTAGTATCATCCTGTGCCTGGTGCACTTCATCTGTATTCCTTCGTCATCCCTCTCCCTCACTCTCTACACGCGTTTCCAGTGCCAGCACAAAGCAAACCGAAACTCGAAACAGAAGACGGCTAGCGACTCTGGGGAATCAGAGCAAACAAGGGAGAGAGAAAGCACAGACAGATAAATCACAGACTCCATACAGTCTCCGTACACAGCCTCTTACAGTAAAGATGATTAGGTCAACCTGCACTGATCGCAAATTTGGAGCAGCCTAGCCTGGCTCTTCATTTGAAGTACTTCTACATAGGATTTTCACTTCTGGATATAAAACATTCCCTATATAATTATGATATTTCCGCATTACTACAAATAACACACATTGCTTGAATCCAAAAATAAGTGCAAGGCACACAAAAAAAGGAAGGGGGAAAAAAAAAGAAAACCAGAGGCTTCTTACTTACAAAGTCTCAGCTCATTATATGCTAGAGCCCTATAGAAGAGAAGCTGCTCTATTTAGCAGAGCACAGTTCCTGCAGGGGAAAAATACCAGGCTTTTAAGTAGAGAGAGTATGCTGCTGTTTAACTCAGGCTATATATTCACTCACACAGTCCGTTACAGGTTAACAACTAACTCACCATTAAGACATTTTGATGGATCGCAGACAATAAATTCTTTTATTTTATTTTCCAAACAGAGATCCATGCAGATGAATTAAGCAATCTTAAAGAATAAACCGGCTTTATTTTTAACCCACTCTTATTTCTAGCCCATTATTTTTATATCTCTATTCGTTGCATCTGTAACATATAAGCAGTTTCTAGAGACAAGAATTTGTACTTCCTGCATTAAGAAATAAATTAAAATAAGTTGAACTGTCACATATAATGGAAGACTAAAGGCAGCTCCTGAATTATGTCAAGAATCCTTTAAAACGCTGTACCATATAATACAAATTTATTGTTATGGTCCAACAATAAAGGTAATGTAGAATGAAACCTTTGGTAAGAGACCAAAGACCAAAGGTTTGTGTACTTTAGTACAGTATCAAGCAATTTGTGGCTCTAATGTCCTGATATCTTTGAAGAATTCATGAAAGCTATTTAATTTTTTTGCCTCACTCTTTGCCTTTCCTTATTTGACATTGCCGATCGGGCTTCACTGTGTATTAGCCTTCTGAAAATGTATATAATCGGTCCTTTCAGAGATAGGACATGTAAGTGTTTCAGTTTTGGCCTGACCATACATTATGGATACCACAAAACCTTAGGGCAACTGATCAGAGGAAATAAAGAGTGCATGTAAAGCAGCTAATGGCATACTGTATCTGCATGTCAGCAATGCTCACATTAGAGAACATCGAATAATCAACCTCTAGTACAAGTGTCAAGACTGACAGAGAAGACTCTGGGTGGTGTGAGAGAGGATGAATAATGAGGGATGGAGACAGAGGGCAAAAAAGCAAAACAGAAAAACCACAGGGGGAAAAAAGGAAAAAGAGCTACGTGCATACATATGTGTTTCGCATAAATGTTTATTGACTGTCCCAACCTGTAAGCAAGTTTTAAGTAAACAGGTTTTCTGTTTTCTCAGAATGGGCAAAATGATGCTAAAATGATCCTCTGTGGTAACCACATACACTACATGTTGTAGCCATTATAGAACATTTATTTTGGTTTCTTGTTTATGCTTCAGTATTATAATATCATTTGTTTATGTTTTGGTCTAATTTAATTTATGTTAATTATGAAAGAAATTACCGTTAGGTGGATACATCATAAAGGGTGTGGAAATGCACTGAAGGGGGAAGTTGGGAGATATGGGGTGGGCCAGGGATGATTTTTGACCACTTCATAAGTTTGTTTGTATTATTTTTGTGTGGTATAATTTGTATCTTAATTTATATCTATGTTTTGTTAATTACTTATCTGGATTTAAATAAATAAGAAGAAACAAAGGACGCAAAGAAGTGCGTAAAATTATTATTATTATTATTTTTAAACCACTACTATGCTTCCATGGCCTTGAGAAAAGGCCGAAATAACACTACAGATACAGTAGATAGAAGTTAGGCTGAAAAAAAACATTGGTTATCCTTCCAATTAAGTAACATATAGTGTGTGTGATCTATGAAACTATAGCTGTGTGTACTACAGCTTAAGATTAGTGTTGACAGTGTCAGAAAAGCTGCTTCTAGCAGCTTCCACTATGCTTGCATCATATCATTCACACTAAGCCAGGTACATATGATTATAAAGCCGAGTTAAAGGAAACAAGATCCTCTGTGCGTCTTCGTTCATACTGTTAGAGGTTTTGAGAAAGCTAAAAGAAAAAAAAGAAAAGAACCTGATGCCTGATGAAGAAAATCAATATACATTTGTAGAGGTGGCTGGGAGATAACATATACTAAGAGACACTGGACCTAACAAGAGAAATTATGTCAAAAAAGAGACATGGAGTCAGGCAAAAATTAAAATAGTCTAGTTCCCCTGAGAAGGCCTGCTTGCAGTTGTCCTGATTAATCCAGCTTTAGAATGTGGTGTACTGATCTGCTCCACCCATACGCACTGTTGGTGTCAAAGCAAAGCAGACAAGAACATGTGTTTGATCCTCTATTCACACAGTGATGTCCAAATAGAGCAATATGAACCTATCTGGCAGGTGGGATGCCATAAAAATGATCACCTAATGCTAGTTTATTACTACCCCAGAAATGGTTAAGGCTCAGTCATCTGATAAACGGTAGGCTATTAGCACACTGTCAATCCAGCTGTAACAAAAGCCATAATTTCTCCTCCTGAGTGCTCCTGATAAAGAGAGAAGAATGTGTCACATGCACTATGCATAAACCTGTCACTGAACTGAACAGAAGAAAAAAGACTGCATATAAAGCAACTGATATATCTGCATTTCAGCAATGCTCACATTAGAGCATGGGTGGCCAGATCAGTGGCATGGGACAAACAGATTTTGTGTTAGGGATAATAGTTGTTTTATTTATTGTTGTCTAGCAAATACAAAGATTTAACAACCAGAAAAAAGAAGAAAAAAACCTACTCCTTCCACAAAACCAAGGTACTCATTTGGTAACTAGGCTATGTTTTAACTTGATGTACTCTGTGGTGTAACTATAGCGAAGGTGTAACTATAGCATGCACTTTCCAGATCCCACTCCTTGCTGCACTATACAACCAAGGCGTGACATGGTTGACGGAAAAACATTTTTACTAGTCGGCTAAATTAGCGCACATGGTTGATTGTTGATATTTTTCGAATCATGGACCTTTAATACACTTACACTTAGCAAACTAGAGTGGCATGAGTGAAAACATTACGATACCTACCACTCCTTAGCCTAGCCATTTAGGTTTCCAGGCAACCAGCTACACTGGCACTTTTACTATCTGGTGGGCTAGCTAATAAATTTATGATTTGTCCACATCTGTAGAGATAATACCAGATTGTCAACCTTTTGTTTCGAGTTTCAAGATTGACAGAGAAGGCTGTGGATGTTGTGATAACAGGACAGAGAGGGGAAAAGAGCAAAAGAGAAAAAATAGGGTTGAAAAGGGAAAAAATGATGCTGTTCTGTGATGATTAGGCTCATGGGAAGTGGTCAGGAAGGAGATGGAGCTGTCTACTTCATGATATGCACAGTAAGTAAGACATACAGTTCTGAGTCTGGGAATTCAGGCAGATGAGGACAATTAACACACAAAATGTGTTGCTCACAAAAGAAAACTCCTTTCACCCAGCCATTTAAAATTGTCTATATACTGTCAACTATGATCAGTACTACCAAAGAAAGACAGAGGAATTTACAAGTGTGTCTGACCTGAGAGGGGGGCTGTGATGGTTTCTCTGGTGGGGAGATGGGACTCTCCAATATTGAAGTGTTCAGCACTTCAGAAGAACTTCCCCAATCTGTCTGAGCAGTACCCGCTATGTCTGGAGAGGTAATAGGCACATCACTGGCATATCCTGAAGACTGGGGATCCTGCAAGGGACCAGAACCTTCTGGACCCTGAGTATGACTGTCCAACAGGAATCCTTTCTCTGGTTGACCAACAGCAATTGTTGGATTGCTGATACCGGCATCTGTGGATGGTCGTCTCTCTCCTTCCAGCACCTGTACTTTCTGAATGCCACCAATAACAGGAGACGCTACAGGTGGCTCCGAGTGCACTTCCACTCTTCGGTCGTGCCACAAAGGTGATCCGTAATCTCTTGGGTAGACAGTACGGACTACACAGAGCCTGCCATCAACTTCGCGAATATGAACTATTCCCTTCTGGTCCGTTTCTGAGGCATCATCATCCAACAGTTTGTATGGCCTACGTTTATCTTTGTCCTCTGGCTCTAGTTCCCCACTTTTGGCACTTAAAATACAGGGTCTCTCAAGAATACCCTGAACCCGGCCTTGAACCCGGCAGACTCTACCTCCTCCAGGTGTCATGCTGCCCAGGCTTGCCTTAGTTTGGGATTTCTCAATCAGCTTTTCTTCTGACTCTTGATGGAATGCCCCCATCCATGCTGGGCTAGGAGCAGGAGATAAAATAGCTACCCTGCTCCCTCGCAATGTCCCTGTGCTGCCTAAGATAGGTGCTACACCAGGAACTAGGACCACCTGGGTAGGAGATTCAGTCACTGTTTTGCTAGATCCTAGTTTGTTTGAAGCATCATCTGTGGTACTTACTATGGCCTCTCCCGTAAGGCTAACCTTTCCAAATTCATCCTTCTTCTCAGCCTCTGCTTCAACACCTTTCTGTGCCTTTTTCACTTTGCGCTTTCGCCTGAAGCGGAGTTTCCTCTTGGGTGACAGAGGAGGGACGCCACCTGGTCCTATTTCTCTAGGCTGCTTTACACAACCAAGAGAGCTCCCCATTTTCAGCAGAGTACAAAAAATGATATACAGTACAGAGTAACAGCAACCAGGAAAAACAAAAAGCTCTGTTACAGGTACGAAAGTAAGATCATGTAAGAAGCTTTATGTTGAACCTCTGGAGGTCAGTTCTACACACCTGCAGCTACTCCACCTGTTCATGTTCAGAAGACAGGCAATGGTGTTGTCAACCCTTCACTCATACACCAACATTACTGTGGCATCTTTGCAAGTCTCAAGGATACCAGCACTAAATTTCAGCCCCTCTCCTTATGAAACTGGTGGACCAGAGTATATGTCTTTTTAGTCTTAATCCCATTGTCCATGCAGATTAGATGTAGTGCTTTTTCAGGGAGAAGTCAAGGTCCTTCCAGACCAGGACCTTCTAGACCATTTCATAAGCTATGTGTTAAAGAGCAGGGATTTCTGTACAACAACCTTGCCTCACACTCAACATCCTCCTGCTGATATTCCTCAGTAAGAACAAGGCAAGCGCTGCAGTGCAGACATACACACAAGCTATCTCTCATGAATGTGCACACACACACACAGTCACTAAGACTGAGTCAGGACACCTGACCGCCAGCTTGGCAAAAGTGTCCCATTATTCGCTTTCCAATAAACACAAACCGGTATGGATTTTGAGCTGTCCAGGGAGTAATAAAAGTGTTCCTCTGTTCCAGAATCCACTAGTAACTATTACTGATAATCTTACTTGTGGACTGTTGTAACAATAGTATTTGTGATAGTAGTTATAATAGCACTCCAACATAAAATTATTTAGGTAGCATTACACTAGGTCACAGCTCAGCTGGTAGTCGGCAAAAAGGATGAGTTAGCTAAGACTTTAAATTTTGATGATCTGTCATTCACAGCCAATGACAGCACAGTGTTTTAATTCCCAGAGTCCCTTGTGTGTATGTGTGAGGCTCCAAAGGCGTGCAACATTAGAACAGTCTCCAGACATTAAAGAGTAGTAAAGGGAGGAGGGAGAACAGTGTGCCTTGCCTCCACTGCCACAGTAACTGATGTCACATGCACTGAGAGAAGACATTTATGTCAATAAAGAGGGCAAAGAGCATTATGAGTCAAGAGACTACACAACCATGCATGCACCGCATACACAAAAACGCCAAAGGTATACACACAACTCACTATCCCCCAACATTGGTAACTGTGGCCATGACTAATCCCATGAAACACCTTATGCTATCTGTCGACTTTAGTTTGGGGCACCCGTCTCCTCTTTGTCTCTCCATTGAAGATGTTCTCCTCCGCAGGCAGATTGCCACTCCCTTGTGCCGTTGGCCTCACTGGCTGAGGAATCTAATTAGAGCAGCTGTACTCGCTTCCTCAACCCGTTCTGGACAAAATGCTGTGCAGGGGAACACCAGGGAATCTATCCAGTTCCTGGATATGTGTGATGACTGTAGACAACTGCAGATGTTCCGGTCAGAGAGAAAGCAGTAAGAGCTCCATCGCTCGAGCAGTACACGATGGATCTGATTGATCTGGTCCTCCGACTGAATCAGACTACATAGGTGTCTGTAAGTGTAAGAGAGGCAGTGTGTGCGCCGGCTGGGTTGGGTAATCCCGTGATCCCAAGAATGTGTCTCATTGGTGATCCTACAAAGGCCTGAGATGAAGAGAAGCCAGGGACTCCAGTAGCAGCGTGCTGCCTGCCTCCTCGCTCTGTCGCTGGGCAACTTGGCTGCGCTCTCTCCCTTGCCGGCAAACAGAAGTCTTATCTCCAGTCTGCTGCAGCCTCGCACAACACACTGCTGCTGCTGTAGCTCCCACCCTCCCTCTCTTCTCTCTCTCGTCCTATCTGCTTCCTCGTCCCTCCCTCTCTCTTGCTTTCTCACTTGTCCTCGCGGTTGTGAGCTCAGAGCTTTGCATGTACACACACACAGACGCACATGCACACAAAATGAATAAATAAGTAAACAAGAAAGCCTTAATACTTGGCAGACTCTGAAAAGGAAATAGCCTAAATCTAAAAGAAAACCTCTAATGCAAACACTGCAAAGCAGCTGAGAAACCCATTTTTAATATCGCCAAATAAAGTGGAATAAGGAAACAGGGAGTCATGGAGGAAAAATACAAGTAGGTTTGTCAGCTGTCGAGTAGTCTGGAAGATCACTTGCTTATCAATTAACACAGACATGGCATTAACCCCCTATGAAATGGTATGGTTAACATGCAGGAATTTAAGACCCACAGACTTCGACATCGCGGCATGATTGATGGATTAATGAGTATCTACAACTGTAGACTAAATTAGCAATGTGAACAGGCATTTGTTTCAATGCCATCCTACCACCCCCACACTCATGAGAATCCATGCCTCTCACGTGGTACACAGATGAGATCATTATGTCAACATTTTAGCAATGGGAAGTTCCTCAGCATTCAGCCCTGCTGGGAGCCATCTGACGATTGACCCTCTTGCAGTGCCATTCTGGTTTGAGTAGACAGTTTTCTTGTATGATGTAAACAGGTCCTTTGGGAGAGCTGCACTCACGGTGCCTCAGCTGTAGACAAAATCCTCCATTACGCACATTAGCAACTCCAAAACTGAGATGAAAATACACAAGGGCAATACGAGGACAAACAGAGGACAGTTCAGTCCAGAGTTAGCCTAAATTGCAGCTGTAGTTTCCAGGGGACATGTCCCAATTTGAGTGCGAGAGACAGGATGATTAGCCTCCTGTGGCAGTGCAGAATACCTACAGGCTTTGTGGCAAAAAGAAGGATGGTGGAGATCATTTTAGGTGACAGTGGTGATACTGTCAGATGAGGGTACTGGATCTTATGAATAAACGATTGACCATGTTCATGTGCAGTTTTGATGCATATCCAACAGGGGTACAGACTAATATAAGGGTTCTGTTTTGATACAACCCAGCTCTTCCTTCACACAGTTCATCTAAGAAAACTTTATCACACTGAGTTGCACAGCCATTCAGAATTGTCCACTATCTGCCGTAACACTGCTCATTCCCATCATGCCCAGGGACTTTCCTTTCATCCCTCCTTCCAATGTCCTCCTCCCCTCCCCCCTCTGCTGCATCATGTCTGCAGAGTCACATAAAACACAGTCTCCATAGCAACCGGCTCCCTATGTCACCTTGTGACATCATCCCGCCTTTGAGATACACACCGCCCTCTAGTGGATTGTGCTTTAAATAGCAGCCCTTTCCTTAAAATCACATGATTAGCACATCATCTAAATCTAATGCAGCATATTGAAAACAAAATGAATCACATCATTAAACACACAGACAATTTTTTAATACTTTCAGACCTACAAGGTTCTGGATTTCACAAAGGAGATATGGAATGATATTAGTGTCCTACATTCTCCATCTCTTTCCTTGGTACAGAAATTGTGTCACTGCTCCTAATGTCAAAAGATGTAAATAAGTAACTCATTTCTGTTGAATTGGGACCAACTGAGTGCTTTTGTAACAAACAACAACCGGTGTGTAGCTGTGACCCACACTCATCATTTCTAACAACCACAAGCACACAAACACAGACAGAGACAGACATACAGAAGCAAACAGACAGACAGACAGTCACAGACTTACACAGACAGACAGACAGATACAACACATGCCAACAGATGCAGACAGACAGACAGACAGACACACACACACACAGGCAGAGAAACAGACAGATAGACAAACAGATAGGCAGACAGACACACAAACAGACACGTATCTAATTTCCCATCCTGCTCTAGCCCCTCATCCACACTGTGTCTAGGGAGCAAGTGATTAAGTTCATAAACAGAATTCATCTGGCACTGACCCTCCCTCTCTCTCTCTCTCTCTCTCTCTCTCTCTCTCTCTCTCTCTCTCTCATTCTCTCCTAATTGAGCCCTTCTTACTTTGCTTTTTATTGCCATCACATCCCTGCAGCTGAGAAAAGAGGACATAGCTGGCTAACAAACAGCAACTATTAGACCTCTGAGCACTGGCATATATATAAATAGCTCTACTATCTCCACATTTCTGACAAAGCCCCAGCAAGTAGTCAGCGGTTCTGTAACTGGAATAGAAAACAAGAAAACTTACCTGGAAATGGAGGATGATGGTCCAAATCAGGCCTAGAGTTAACTTTGGGTTTCCGTCTGTAATGTCATCATTTCTGATATTGACCAGTTTGACCTACAATGAACAACCAGATGGTCATTTAAAGTGGACAGCAAAAAAATGACACTAATAGTATTTTGCATGTTATGATGATAAATAATTTGTAGGATTATAAAATTATTGTATTTACTGCTATTTATTGTATATTTACTGTCCTGTGTATTTTTTTTTTCTTGCACTCGTCTCACACTGTTGTGTATTTGCACATTATGTAGTCTTGCGTACTGTTCTGTGTTGCACCATGGTAATGAAAAAATTACATTTTGTTCTGATGTACACAAGTTATATAGAGGAATGACAATAAAAACCACTTGACTTGACTTTATTATTGTATGTAATCCCAAGATCTACCACTGTTTCTATACTTCCAAAAGTATTTTCAACTTCAGCGACTTTAAAGGAGCAGTTTGTAATTTTCCAGACACTTCTGCTGCCTGTGAGGTGTGATTTCTGTTCACACAACTTTTACAAGCAAATGAAATGTAATGACCTATTTAAACAGACAGAACAAGGTTCCATACCTGTCTCTGCTTTAGGAAGTCCAAGGCAATCTGCACGTTCTGCAGTCGATGGAATCGCATGCGGCCCTTTTCTCTGGGCTGAAAAAGAAAATAAAAATTTAGAGTTCACAGCTTACAGGCAATGGGAGAAAGGAGAATGTCGCTTGCAAACCAAAAGCAGTGAAAGAAAAACTAGCAGAGAGGTTAGGAGCAAAGCTTCTCTCAATGTTTCAGGAATAGTTTATGGTCATTTGGCATAAAATCTCCCACACAGAAAACCTGCATTCATTATCACTCCATGCACTGACACACACTGTGACGGTCTCTAGATACCTCGGTTCCTTTTTCACAAAAACATACAAAAGCTCACACTCTTTCTGCTTAAATCACATCAGACACACTAGAAGGAGGCAAGGAAGCCACGCTAAGGCGCGCGCGCACACGCACACTGAGAGGGTTGCAGTGGCCTGTGTGCAGAATGCAGGTGTTGTTAGTCATCACTGCAGCAGTGGCAACAGGAGCAGCTCTACTGAGATGTCACTGAGCATGTGGAGAGGATCAGATCCACGACTGGGGCAGAAGAGGCACATTACCAAGTACCCAACTGCCTCAGAGTGGACACAGAGTGGACACAGAGTGCTGATAAGACAGCTGGTGATTACTGATCTGTCCTGTCTAGCTTTAGGTCTTTACATGGGATTAGGCTTGTGGAAAAGGTATGATACATTCAAAATAACGATAACGACATGTGAAGGCTATTTTTCGCTGCATAGACACAATCGTACATGATGGACACTTTAACAGCAGTTGAAAAAAGAAGTAAAAATGTCTTTGACACCACCTTGTGGCTGGCTGTGGTATACTTTTTAATCTCGACCACGTCCATATTAGAAAGCGTCAAACTGTTATTTTAATTTACACGTCCAAGTAATTGTGCATCAGTCACTCCTTCGTGTTAACATCCAACCAAATTATTTTTCAATATACCATGGTGTGTCTGAATATTCAATTCTGATTGGCTGGAAGGTGTGCGTTCAAAACCGTGTAACGCACAGGTAGTTCCAGTCAGTTTAATCACCGTTATAAATAAATACACTGCCTATAAACTTTATATGCCTATAAACTAATTTGTAACCATAGTAACGTACAGTTACAGATGCATACAGTAGTTAAACTCACAGCTTCATTATTAGTAGAGACGCGGCACAGACGCAGGTAATTCACACACGCACAATCTCTCTCTCTCTCTCTCTCTCTCTCTCTCTCGAATAACTATTTATTATAATTCACTCAAATAAATGTAATCTTATCGCACTACTTTATCTCTGTGTATGATTTGGAGTGGGCAGAATTCTAGCTCTATCGACCCGCATATAAAATAAAGAAAGTAAATGAACGGTTATTTTTTTATCCTTTCAGTGCAAACATCAATGACCGCTTTAACTTGTCAATGCTGGCAAGTGACCATGGTATAAGCGGGATAGTCCACGGCTATGTGTGCATTACACTGTTTTAATGCACAACGTGGAGGCAAAGAACCAGCTGGTTGCATCTGTGGATTATCCCTTATTTAACACTTCAAGAAATGTATTTTACAGAAGTTACTGCAAGTTACCAGACATGAGAATGAACAATGTTATAATAACTTTGTTAGTGTACTTATGGCTGGTTTGTAAGTATCTGTACTTTAGTTGAGTTTTTCTTTGACCTAATATTTTAGGCATTTCTTTACTACATTCCAAAGGAAAAATCTCTACGTTTTCAAATATCGTTACATTTCTCTATAATCAGACATTTGTCTGGTTTTAACATCAGACAGCTTCAAGGAATCCTGAAAAATCTAAACTCTCCCAGAATGCAAGAATGAGATCTAATAGCCATCACTGTAATCTATCCATTACTGCACACACTGACACTAGTTTGTATCATCAGAGTTATCATCAAGCTAGGACTAGGAATTAAAGTGCTGTTAGTTAGCCTTAGCTAAGTTTTTTACATGTTGCTTGGTGAAAGTGACACTAATTTACCATCGGTAACTAAAATCAGTGAGCGATTTGAGGTGGATGTCTTTGCCTTTTGTGTCTTTATACTTCTCTACTTCAACTTGTGTGAATAATTTGAAGCTGTACTTCAACTTTAAACATCCTGTATTTATTTAAAAGAGTAACTGCACACTTACTTGCGTAAGGAATTCGGGGACTTTTACCACCTCTGGATGTTTCTCATCCAGTTGTGGTTGAGGTCAGTGACAGCTGGATCTAACAGCATTGTAAATATGCAGGTACTAGACCTGACTGCTATAAGCACAGACTGCAGCACAGCATACCTCTTCTTCATATGGCAGTATATACAATTAAGTGCAAAAGTTTGCACCCCCCATGGTTTCTGGGTTGAGTGTGTGTGACTAAGAGGTGACGTTTAGGAGTCATCTTTCGCCCCCTTTTTATTTTTGTATCCTAACCATACATAATTTGACAGAACACCTGTAAACCCAAACACACTAAAAGCGCTGAAAAGTGTAAATCTGTCTACTTCATTTTATCCTAAGTGTAAGCAAACTGTTGCACACAACTGTATATTATGCAGTTTACCCTCAAGGCCCGTGCAAACTTGTACGGATAAAAATGCTTATTTAAAGTGTGTGCTGTTGTATGACTGTGATCCTGTGGGTGTGGCAACTTCTCGGTCACCGGCCACAGTAGTACTTATAGTTTTAGAGTACACAGCATTTATGTATATTTCTGGTTTATGGGTACATATAAACCACCATTAATGCATACAAAGATAGTGACTGTAAATTTAGCCATACGAATGAGAATCATGGAGTCAAATTGTCCAATCTATATACACTGATTTACCTTAAATACTTAATAAGTAACTGGACTGTAAAGCTTGCAAGAAGAAAATACCAGAACAATAACCAGATTAAATGTAAATCTGTTTCATATGAGCATATAAGAATACTCATATTGAGTGTTTGATATTTCATGGGGTTAAGTGCACATCACTCACATGCAGGTTGAGGACGTGTGTGTGGTGTTTAGGTGTGTGTGGGGGGTTATGAAAGGCTATTGGGGGGGCACACATACTCCCTGATCTCCATCCTCTTCATCTTCCCCACCCAGCAAGATGAGTGGAGGGGCGCGAGACACGCACAGCCTCTGCGGAGTCGACCCACCCTTGTGCTGATCACAACAGAGAGGGATGAAAAATGAAATGCTGAACAAAAGCAACGAGAGCAAGGTAAGACAGCAGTGGAGAGATAGAGTAATGGAAATTAAAACGCAACTCAGCAAGAAGTAAACCAAAAAAACATTTAAGACAGACAAGCAGTTTGCGTTTGCTTTCCGGGTGTATTAAAGAGAAAGGAATTATCAAGACCGAGAGAAAAGGAGGACAAGTGGGGAGAATGAGAGAGAGAGAGAGAGAGAGAGAGAGAGAGAGAGAGAGAGAGAGAGAGAGAGAGGAGCAGGGATTGAGCATGTGCAGTAGAATGATGGTAATTCAGAGTGAGCAGTCATTCTATTAAAAGCAATCCATCGACCCAGAGACCTCGCTACATTGTTGCTTCTGTAGTCAGTCTTTATGGTGAAGAAGAAAAAAGTGATGCTGAGATCATCAACCATTGCACTGTGCATGAGGTCACAGTGAATCTGTGCTGTCTTGCCTGACTGGGAGTGCATTTAGAGGAAGAGGATGCTGAAGTCATGTGAGAGGACAGCACGAGTAACCATGTCCAAAAAAAGATAGCCAATCGTGCTCTCCAGCAGTGTGTTTACCGTCGTGTGCCGTATCAGCTACCTGAGTGACAGCGTTCTCAAGCACGTAGAGAAGTGTAGAGAAGTGTAATGGTCCAGGAAAATGAATTCGGAACTGGTTTTGAGCACGTGTTTGTGTATGTGTGGTGACTCCATTTGTGTTTCCTCACCAGCGTGACTCCAGACAGCACCTCCAGCAGAGAGATGAGGTTGTGTCCATCTCGCAGATCCTCGTACAGATCTGTGATGTGCTTCCGCACCTATAGAGAGAGCGTGAGAAAATGAGACAGCGAGTTAATTTGGAGCTGATAAAATAAAACAGGAAAATATTTCCTATACTCACACCTAACTCACCCCAAGATCCTCACAACTGCCATGGAAACATCAATAATTGTACTGTACATCTGTGTAATTTAATATGTAGCGCAAACTGTCTGCTGTACCATCTCTATCCAGCAGAGGGCATCAGATGCATTGAAATATAAATTAGATACACTAGTCTGTAAGAGCTAGCAGTAATGTATAGACTAACATTAGATATAGATGTCCTGACTTCTGACAGTTTGTGTGTTAGAGCTTGTAAATTAGCTAAAAGACCATCCCTGAAATGTATTTGAATATTAATTAGGCTATAACACTATAATGCCACAGATAGTAGCATCGTGTAGTTTTTGTTTGTTTGTTTGTTTTCCATCTTCAGTGGTTGGTGAAAATGTGTTACTTTATTTGAGCAAAGAGTACACAGAAGGAAAAAGGCTCAACACAAAACTCCTAAAATGTTTTCCTGTCATTCATTTTTATCCATTTTTTTCCATTTGGCTGATTACCTGAGATCTATGTAGAAATCTGAGACATGGCAACCCAATAAGGTGTAAACGAACTAGGCACAACAGCAGCAACAACCAAAAAAGGAAAAAAAAAAAAAAAGGTGACCAAAAAACCTGTTATGTAAAGATGCACTGATACAAGAATTCTATCAAAAGTCCTAGGATTAAATTAAGGAATACAATAAATGAATCATCAATATCAGTATGAACTATCTGTCAAATCCATACATCAGTGATCACATGGCTATAAACAGCTATGCTTCAGCCATAGCATTTATGGTTTTACTACAGTGATATGGGACAGAGCTGAAAACTACACTTTCCTGCTTTTTCAGCAAAAGCAGTGGTCAGACCAAGCATGAATAAAATTCATCCAGTGGAAAAGCCAAGTTACTGGAGGGAAAAGGGCACGGGATATTAAGGATATGGTTACTTTTGTTTGGTTCTGACTTTGTTCTCTGGTTGATGTAACCCAAAATAAATAAATAAATAAATAAATAGAAATTGTTAAGTAGGACACACAGACATTTGCCTCACTGTTTTCTTACTGTTGCTTGCCACACATATTAAAAAAAAAAAAAAAAAAAAAAAAAAGCCAAATGCATCAATATAACTATCAAATGATCAGTGAAATTGTAAAACATTGACACATTTGGTTACAGCAGAGTGAGCTGATTAGCTGATGTCACCGAGTTCAGGATTTCTGTGACCTGCATATAATCACAGACACAATGTGGACAGGTGGCTCTTTCGATTGCTCCAGCGTGTATCTGGCTCCAAGCCGTTCTAATCCCTCATTTTCCTGTCAGTAACTCTTTACAGAGTGCAGATACTTTGATGTAGCATGATATAATATCAAGCATGAGAGAATGACCTTCCTAGTTACATGTGGTTTGAGCCTAGTTATGGTGCAAAGCAAAGCCACATGATTTGCATGCAGACATAATGTGTTATGCCACACCTGATCAGCCATGCCTGTACTTCCACCACTGAATCAACTTTCAGCGTGGAGGTCAGGACACCAGGGAAGACATTTCTGTGATAAACTATTGTATATGTCTCGTGAATCAATCAATCAATCAATCAATCTATCTATCTATCTCGATAGATATGCTAACAAACTCCCAGAAAAACAGTAGTGTTGAATTACAAAAAACAAAAAAAAACCTGTGTAAAGCTGTGTAAAGTTGATGAAATATTTATTTAAATATCTACAAAACTTTGTAAAAAAAAAAAAAAAGAAAAAGTATTTGACTCAAAATAATTAGGTTCAGAATAGGTCTTATTAAAAATAAGGGGAAATAAGTTTTGTGTTGCGGGCACAGTAAGGGTGCATTAACTTTGCGAACAAAATGTGATACATTTAAGCTGTAACAAAGACTGAAAGAAAAAAAAAAACATTGACTAAAAATGAACTCTTATCATTCAGATCAAACAGGTTCCACATTACGAGCCTCAGTTTCCTTCAGAATGAGGTCATGTTTATGTTGTACATGTGTACAGAACAAACACACACACACAATGTCTTCAGTCAGCAGAGACTTACAAACGTGTAACTAAACACACGCACGCTCAAACACACACACACACACACACACACACACACACACACACACACACACACACACACACACACACCCATCGGCCTCAGACACAAATTTCTACACACTGCCAGACACGTGACATCACCTGCTCGGTCCTGACCGTCATGTGAACCTGTGGTGTACATTTGCACAGACACAGCTTCTGATCTGCTGGCACTGTAGAAGACGACTCTACACTGTTGGTCACTACAGTATTTGTTGTGTTGTTATGTACCCTTAAGGTTATTTACTAAAGTTATTACTTTCTCACTGGATTTGAAATTGGAATGTAACCACAATGGTGACGTTGTGTTCCACGTTTATCTTTTTAATGGCTGCTTGCCAAACAGATGTGACCGTTAGCTAGCAATTAAACTTAAAATAGATTGCGTGCATGTTTTGCAGAAAGGATTTACCTCTGCTGCACATTCGCGCTGAATTTAATCATCTTACCGGAAATAAAAATCAAAAAAGATGCTTAAGATGGTGAATTAATGTCAAACGATGCTTGGTTTAAATTTCTAATAATTTTCAAAAGTTAATATGCAACTTATCATATTATGAAAATTACAAATACAAATTACCTAAAAATATGAGACAAAACTTTATGACTAAAAAGATTTCTGTGGGAAACATGCTGGTCAAATAAAGAATAATGTATGGAAGATTATGGATTAAACCACAGAGCAGCTGTATATTAACGGTCGATAACAGCAGCTCTGACATCAGCACTGGCTGGAAAATAAATATTAGGTTCACATTAATGTGCTAGATTTAATGCGTCATCGCTTCTATAGTAACAGACCATCACAAGGACTTCTGTGATGGAAGCGCCACATAATCCAAGGCTAATAATAAACAGGGTTTTTTTTTTGCTGTCCAACAAATAAAAATATAACCACTGATATGGTGAAGCTTTTGGTGGTGGAGAATTTAATTAAACATTTATGGAAATTTGAGTGTCAGCATTTTGTAACAGTCAGTAAGTTTTCCCACGTGGGAGTCTTCAGGACAGAGGAGTTTATACATTTCTGGTTTCTCAGTCACATGAGGAGGTAATGGAACAACTGTTTACTGTACGCAATAATAGGAACTAACTTGTCTTGTAGACAGGGGCGTAACCTGGCCTGGGCATTTGGGGATGTAACCCTGAAGATTTTTTCTTTAGCCCTGAATAATTCTCCATTTGGAGCGGTTTGTCACTACGTAACTGAACGTCAGTAAAAGAAGACGCCAGTGTTGTCATTTTGTATCTTCAGTGAACGACAGACCAATCAGACAGGGTTTACAGGAAAATATATGGAAATACTCGTAGCTTATTGACGGACAGGTCTGAATTCTGCCAAACGCTAGCTCACACAGTCAGTTACTCTGAAGGAAAAATGGATATATGCAGATTTTTTTTTTTTTTTTCCCAGTAAAGGGGTTGAAACTGAAACACTAACATTCTCTCATGCTGAACAGGACAACTAGATGTTTATAATATCGGTTCCACCGCCATCTTGTGGGCGTTTTGATGCCATGCGTTCAGAACCGCCATTGCAAGACTGCATCTGTTTTTTGTTTATATGTTTAGAATGTTTAGAATAATTCTATATGCTATAGAATTATTTTTATGTGCTTTATTTGTTTTACCTGTTTGTTTACCACATTGGAGCTTTTATTTAATCATAAAATCATAATGATTTTATATTACTGATATAAACTAACATGGTAGGAATCTGGATTATCTCACACCGACCAAACCAATTCATGACACTGTATTCATGAATCTATTATTATTATCGACCTCGCTGTTCTTCACAAAATGCACTCTTCTTTTTTCCTTCCTGACTGTTGACTTTGTCGTCCTCCATTACAGCCAGCCAGAAGGTCACACGACTCCTCAGTAAATATAACTCAGTGTCCAGCGTATGTGTAACGTTACAGCAGCGTTGTGCCAAGGTTTGCGCTCGCCGCCTGCAGTCTGACCCACATTACAGTAATGCAGCTTAAAGTTATGAGGTCACCAGCTCCATTACTCTGTGAACTGATTGGTCCCTGATCCTGCTCTTAGAATACCCAGCATTCCTCATGTCCATGCCTTGGTGTGATTAGTGAGGCTGGCCAGACAAACTCCAATTTATATCCACTGCATAGGTGCTTCTGTCTGCCATCACGCCCCACAGCAACCAAAAAGAATGTACAGTATATACACCCTCATAAATCACAATCATAAACAGTAATGATAAAAAAAAAAAACTATCCTCAATTGTACAATATAAGTACTGTTCAAAAACAATTTCTAAAATTTTGAGTAAATAATCAGATAATCACAATGCTGTCAAATCATACAAACACACACACACACACTATATATATATATCTCATTCAAGAATTCAGTAGTAACCTAAAGGAGTAATTCAAGTTCATCAAATAAATTAAATACAATTTCCCTTTTGCTGTTACAGAGTGCCATGGTCCTGTACCATGCAGTTTATTATATTTTGAGGTGTGTGTTCCTTTTACTCACCACCCACTGAGTGTGTAGAGCTGTGACTGCACATACCACTCACTGCCTGCTTCGGTGACATGGCAGTATGCCAGAAATAGTCATGAGAAATAGCATTCTGTGCATTTCATGCATTATGCTGAACATTTTTATCTTTTCTAAACTCAATAAATCACTGATAATCTGCTGCACAATGCCACTGCAGTCTCTTACAACGTGTTCCATGGCTGAATGATGTGAGGTTACGGAGCTTCAACAGAGACACAGCAAGTTTAAACCGCCTACAAATTGCATGCATTGGGTTTAAAGATCTGTTACGGTCCACTGATAAACATCTGTAAGGTTTTGCTCAGGCAGGCAGCTCAAATTTGACTTACAGGGAAGCTTATCTGACATCAATACAAATGACAAATAAACTTGAAACTTGAAATTGAACAGCACCCATATTTGTTTATATTATGTTTTCATTTCCAAATTCAGTTATTTCTTACTAATGCTGTGTTCGTTCTTAGTTCTCTGAGGACAATTTCCATTTGCATGATTTCATTGCTCTAGGGAACAACAGATGAAATGTGACACACTGAATTAGTCGCTTGTCAGTTGTATGACTGCCCTTGAGTTTTTCCAATAGCCAGTTATTCATTCTCATTAATAAGTATTGCGATGAAAATCTGGTTTGTCTGTTTTCGTTTATATCCATGTATTTCTGTAAATTTGGTAGATTTGAATTATGAATTAACACAATATTGCATGGTATCGTGACACTACTTGGTATCGTGATACTTCAGCTGGTATAGTATCGTAAGGTACGTTTATGGTATTGTGACAACCCTAGTTACATCTACTGTCAAAAAATAAATAAATAAAATTTTAAAAATACATGTTTCATCTAGGTATTTGTTATTCAGTATACAGCGCCATGTAATCTCAGAGCTTTGCAACAAAAACAACTTAACATAAACCAAAATACTGCATTTGTATTGTATTTGTATAGGCTTTATCGTTAACATAAACAAACCTTAGCTTTTTTTTGCGATTACACTACAAGTAATGCTAAGTGTTCAACGCTCATTAATTTAACTATTCAAATACGCCATATAATAGATACCTGTATTAAACAATGTTTATTCCATCCATGTGTTTAAGACCAATTCTGCTAATATGTAACGAATAAAATATGACAGGGTGTGCTGTTAGAGGAATATAAATCAATGACGGGGAGGTGTGATAAGGCCCCAGCACAGAGTAGACTTATTGTTACCACCCCAAGGTTGATTCTTTTCCAATAACAGCACATTCCAAGTGTTTTATTCCTCTATACCACAGCAATTTGCCAACACTAACAATTCAGTGCGTGTCCATCTGAGATTCTTCTTAGTGCAATGTCTCAATGTTTGTAGGATTTATATGGAATTATCATTGTAACAAGAAGATGAACTAATCACATTTTAGAATTTATCCAAACAGGGTCAAGGTCACAGCAAGGTTAAATATATGAAGTAGTTTTTCTTCAACAGCTTCCTTCCAGTTTGAAGAATATTTGAGGCATACAAATTTGTAACAAGAAGAACTAAAATGGCGGCGAAGACTTCCCGGTCAACACCACTGACATCAAGCTCTATCTGCTTCATTAGTACATCAGCACATCATACTTTTTATCCACTTATAGTTACATTTCATGTTGTGGAAAGTCTGTAAAACAAGCTAGTTCCCATGACAGCTGTAAACAGCTGTTTCCTCTACAACCTCTATTTTTCTCTCTCATAGAAGTTAATACAGCAAAAAATGCGGTATGTCATGTTACTGACAAACCACAAAGTCCTCTGTCCTGATGATTTTCTTGTGTCTGAAAATGTAATGTTACAGCTTTAACTCTGACTGTTAGAAAGTGCTGACACTGGAGACTCCTTCCATAAAGGTCTCCTCATAGAAAAGCACATCGTTGATTACACATGTGCACCATACTTACTATAGAAATCGTAACATATTACAAAGATCACAGTTAATACAACCCTGTGATTTGCTTTGCAGACAGAGCTGCCGTTATACAGAATGAATTACTCTTTCCAACCAATCAGATTTGAGAATTCAACAGCACTGTGAAATAAGAACTAATAACTTAATGTAAATGTTTGCAGCACCTGAACAAGCTGAAGAGAGGGTTCCTGCTGTAATTGATCTATGTGGGCTTATTTTTAGTCATTGTTGGAATTATCAGGTGTATTTACTTACCATTAAAATAAAAGTCAGCCAATACACAAGATTGCTGTGTTACTTTGTTAGCATATGATTTGGTTTATTAATGCTTGCCTTTAGGGTTTGTTAACAAAAACAGAAAATAATGTTAGATAATAAAACATAGTTGGATAATAGAATCTCAACTGTGGTGGTTTGTACACTAATAGCTTGAAGTCTCGAAAGCTTATCCTAAACATGTAGCTCTGTTTGGCCGAACGGTAACGGTGCTACTTTTTTATTCTCTACGTTTGATACTGCAGGCTTTAAAAGGTTCAAGTCATTAACTCGCTGGACAATGTAGGCCCCTTTGGGGGAAAAAAAATAATGAAATGTCATGTATGCCCTAATATCCTGTGCTTTGCAGACTTGTGCTTTGTCACATTTATAAAACAGTTTACCTAAATCAATACCGCTGTGGCTTGAATACGCATCTGTTCCACACATTTTAATCATCAGGCAATTCAGTGGTGCCAGTCCTTATCTATATTAAAAGCAGAAAGCCAGGAAAATAACACGGCATCTTGGACCGTACCTTGATAAGGTGCTTGTTGACCCATTTGGTGAAGGTTTTCTTCTGCACCCTGTCTCGCTCATCTGCAAAGGAGGACAGATAAAGAGGGGAGAGAGAATAAAAAGAGATTTAATGCTGGAACAGCAAGAGAACTGCAGTGTCATTATTGTGGCTTGTATTATTTAGAGAGGCTCCTCCCCATTCTCTTGTTTTCAGACCAAGTTCTAAAAATATACAGCGAGGAAAACTAACTTCTCCAATGCTTATACAGCAGATGACGTCACAATACGAATGTTTTACTAACCCCAACATAGAACAAGCTCCCAGACTAACAACATTAGCCATATTAAGCTGTACTTGATGGAAGTCAAAAATAGACAAGTTTGATAAGGGACTCGCAGCAGTTCTGTTTTAGACGACCTAAATATTCGCTGACCTTGAACATCTCCACGTGGAACAATTAGACTCATTAAGCCAAACATGATACACGCTCATTTTATCTCCATCTCCATTTACAACCGTGTGGAAGCTTGGATTTTCGGATACTCTGCATAAACACAAATGCAACTGTGTGTAATAAAACACACTTTATTAGCTACGTCAGGCCTACTTTCATTTATATAGTACGCATTTAAACTGCATTAGGGCATTTATGGAAATCTAAATGCTTCAAACCCATAGATGAAGTACAGGGAGCTCAGTGTTCTGCACCAGTGACCAGAAGGTTATACGTTCAAATGCTGGATTAAGCAGAACCCGTAAATCTTCAACTCTTTCTGCATGTATTGAATTCTACCTCAACTATAAGCCACTTTTTAAAAAAGTGTCTCCTAAATAAGCAAATGTAAATTATATTAAAGAAGCAGCATTTCAACTACATATGGCTGGGGCCTTTTCCTAGTAAAAAAACAATTCCAGGTTTTTTAAAAATATTTTCAATGGTGAACTTTGAACTTGTATCATTAAGAAGGAAATAAAGGTATATAAATTTGTTAGAGCAGAAAATAAGTAAATGTCTAAATACTACGACTTAATAATAATAATAATAATAATAATAATAATAATAATAATATCTGGAGACTTCATTACTGAGAGCAACATCCATACTTTTCTGGGCCATGAAAAAAGTACCTTTTGATAACAAGCTTTCTAGTCTGGTTGAGACTGTTCTGACTTGGGGAGAAGCTTATTTAAGGGATGCGCATTTTCAGTATAGTCCTTTCTCTAATCACTTGTCAAAGTTAGGAGCTTGAGAGCATATATATATATATATATATATATATATATATATATATATATATATATATATATATATATATATATATATATATATATGGGGTTTTACGGTAACCATCTGGCACTTGGAGGGAAAAACCTGCTGCTCGTCTTTTTTACTTACGTTTTAGACACTATAAAAATTTACATGCACACATTCTTTCTTCCTCTTTTATAAAAGGGTGTTATGTACAGCAAATAATTAGAAAGTGTACATGTAACTAAAACAGACAAGCAGCAGCTGGTGGTTACTGTAAAATCCCCTATATATGCGTAGTTTCTACTCCGACATAGTGTTTGATTTTACACTGTTAGATTCGGCATGGAAATATTGCTAATGTGAGATGGGGGAAGGGGGCGGGGCTTCCAGGATGTCAGTTAATATCAAGTTCAAAACACATTTGGCGCACGTTTTGTGTGATAACTCATAGTAGATTTCAATGTTAAAATGCAGACCTCAGACATTAAATGCTTTACGGTGAAATTAAAAAGACAACAAAATCTTGTACTGTAGAAAAACCTGTGTGAGTGCACAGAGCATATTAAGCAGGTCTGAGCGATACATCGCTGCGTCAACACGCCAGAGCAGTGAGGCAGCTGGGCCCAGAATAGAGCCTGATACCACAGAGTGTGAATTTCATCCATCCCAGACTCCAGTGTTCATTTTCTCTTCCCCCTCTTTCATTCTCGTTCCCCCTCCTACTATTTAAGCTGTTCGGTTGATGGGGTTGCTATGACAACTTAGCGATAGCGAGGTCATGTGGTGTGGCGTCTCGATGGCCTATTTCCTTTCTGTGATATACACACATATTACATCATACTCACAAATGCAGGGTCAACATGGACACGGTGAATATTTGACTTTTCAGTTTCTTAAAAAAACACTAGTCATCTTATTAACATAGGGATTATTAGCTTTGGTTTGCGAAACAGGACTTTGGATGCAAGAATTTCGTAGAAGCACCTAATTATGGAGCAGAGACTACATTTCTAAAGACAAGCAAGCAACACACACCCGTTCCGAATCATTCACACACATTTGCTCACAGGGAATTGCAGTGAATTGCAACACATGCAGTTGCATGTTTTTCACCAGAGGACATGTTTAACTGGTTTGTCATCCTAAAACAGCTTTGCCTTCACGCAAGTATCAGTGTGACTTTTCATTTGAACTTACCGTTCAGTGGCACCAACAGGTTACCTTTCTGTAAGTACAGCACCCTAACAATCTGCAGATCATTCAATATGTAAGACACTAACATTTCAGTTAAGAGCAGTATCTCAGTCCCATAATTTTGGATGTCCACCGTTCTGTAGTGTCTAATTTCGCAGTGCGTAGTCATATTACCTTGAAAGTTCAAAATATTATTATCTATAGTGCACCATAAATCCAGAGTACCACCACTGCGAACGTCCTCGCAAAAAAATAAAAGCAAAGCATAGTGATTTCTTTCAACCTGAAACTGCTTTCAACTTTTGCTTATACATGCAAGCGATAACTATACACTACTACACCTGAATTGTTAGTTGTGGGTTTAATCCACAACCTTGTATTTTAACCCAAATACAGATTTGTGTGGTTTCAGTGTGCTAGCAAAATAATAGGAAATTTGTAATGTTATCTGCCATTAACTATAAAATAAATAAATTATATATATATATATATATACACCTAATAAATCATTACAAAACTCATACAAAACATCACTGAACAGTCTTACCATAATACATCTTGTAAGGGTATCACTAGCCTAAATAATAGAGGTTGACTGATTGATCAGTTTTGCAGATTAATTGGCACCGATAACCAATTGCTGGAACTATTGTTTTCCCCCGGCTGTATCCGTTGCAGGAGCGGCTGAGAAGGGTCTGGTGTCATTATACAGAACGAGAGCAGCTTCTAGAGGTGAAATAAAACTATCACTGACAAATTTTGGTGTTATTTGAAGTGTTTTTGATTCACTTTTATTTATGTTTTTTATTCACATTTTATTTTATGTTACTTGGAGTGTTGCTTTTTGGTGCATCCTATATATATATATTTATATATATATATATATACACACACACACACACACACACACACACACACACACACACACACACACACACACACACACACACACACAGGTGCATCTCAATAAATTAGAATGTCGTGGAAAAGTTCGTTTATTTCAGTAATTCAACTCAAATTGTGAAACTCGTGTATTAAATAAATTCAATGCCACAGACTGAAGTAGTTTAAGTCTTTGTTTCTTTTAATTGTGATGATGTTGGCTCACATTTAACAAAAACCCACCAATTCACTATCTCAACAAATTAGAATATGGTGACATGCCAATCAGCTAATCAACTCAAAACACTTGCAAAGGTTTCCTGAGCCTTCAAAATGGTCTCTCAGTTTGGTTCACTAGGTAAGCCACAAACATTCATTGCCAAAGAAGCTGGCTGGATACAGAGTGCTGTATCCAAGCATGTCAACAGAAAGTTGAGTGGAAGGAAAAAATGTGGAAGAAAAAGATGCACAACCAACCGAGAGAACCGCAGCCTTATGAGGATTGTCAAGCAAAATTGATTCAAGAATTTGAGTGAACTTCACAAGGAATAGACTGAGGCTGGGGTCAAGGCATCAAGAGCCACCACACACAGACGTGCCAAGGAATTTGGCTACAGTTGTCGTATTCCTCTTGTTAAGCCACTCCTGAACCACAGACAACGTCAGAGGCATCTTACATGGGCTAACGAGAAGAAGAACTGGACTGTTGACCAGCAAACTCACCAGACCTGAACCCCATAGAGAATCTATGGGGTATTGTCAAGAGGAAAATGAGAAACAAGAGACCAAAAAATGCAGATGAGCTGAAGGCCACTGTCAAAGAAACCTGGGCTTCCATACCACCTCAGCAGTGCCACAAACTGATCACCTCCATGCCACGCCGAATTGAGGCAGCAATTAAAGCAAAAGGAGCCCCTACCAAGTATTGAGTACATGTACAGTAAATGAACATACTTTCCAGAAGGCCAACAATTCACTAAAAATGTTTTTTTTTATTGGTCTTATGAAGTATTCTAATTTGTTGAGATAGTGAATTGGTGGGTTTTTGTTAAATGTGAGCCAAAATCATCACAATTAAAAGAACCAAAGACTTAAACTACTTCAGTCTGTGGCATTGAATTTATTTAATACACGAGTTTCACAATTTGAGTTGAATTACTGAAATAAACGAACTTTTCCATGACATTCTAATTTATTGAGATGCACCTGTATATACACACACATATATATATATATATATATATATATATATATATATATATATATATACACACACACACATACATATACATGTGTATATATATATATATATATATATATATATATCCACACACACACACACATATATATATATATATATATATATATATATATATATATATATATATATATATATATACACACACACATATATATACGTACGTATATATATATGTATGTGTATATATATATATATATATATATATATATATATATATATATATATATATACACATACATATATATACATATATATACACACATATACATATATATACACACATATACATATATATACACACATATACATATACAGGTGCATCTCAATAAATTAGAATGTCGTGGAAAAGTTTGTTTATTTCAGTAATTCAACTCAAATTGTGAAACTCGTGTATTAAATAAATTCAATGCCACAGACTGAAGTAGTTTAAGTCTTTGGTTCTTTTAATTGTGATGATTTTGGCTCACATTTAACAAAAACCCACCAATTCACTATCTCAACAAATTAGAATACTTCATAAGACCAATAAAAAAACATTTTTAGTGAATTGTTGGCCTTCTGGAAAGTATGTTCATTTACTGTACATGTACTCAATACTTGGTAGGGGCTCCTTTTGCTTTAATTACTGCCTCAATTCGGCGTGGCATGGAGGTGATCAGTTTGTGGCACTGCTGAGGTGGTATGGAAGCCCAGGTTTCTTTGACAGTGGCCTTCAGCTCATCTGCATTTTTTGGTCTCTTGTTTCTCATTTTCCTCTTGACAATACCCCATAGATTCTCTATGGGGTTCAGGTGTGGTGAGTTTGCCGGCCAGTCAAGCACACCAACACCATGGTCATTTAACCAACTTTTGGTGCTTTTGGCAGTGTGGGCAGGTGCCAAATCCTGCTGGAAAATGAAATCAGCATCTTCAAAATGCTGGTCAGCTGAAGGAAGCATGAAGTGCTCCAAAATTTCTTGGTAAACGGGTGCAGTGACTTTGGTTTTCAAAAAACACAATGGACCAACACCAGCAGATGACATTGCACCCCAAATCATCACAGACTGTGGAAACTGAACACTGGACTTCAAGCAACTTGGGCTATGAGCTTCTCCACCCTTCCTCCAGACTCTAGGACCTTGGTTTCCAAATGAAATGCAAAACTTGCTCTCATCTGAAAAGAGGACTTTGGACCACTGGTCAACAGTCCAGTTCTTCTTCTCCTTAACCCAGGTAAGACGCCTCTGACGTTGTCTGTGGTTCAGGAGTGGCTTAACAAGAGGAATACGACATCTGTAGCCAAATTCCTTGACACGTGTGTGTGTGGTGGCTCTTGATGCCTTGACCCCAGCCTCAGTCCATTCCTTGTGAAGGTCACTCAAATTCTTGAATCGATTTTGCTTGACAATCCTCATAAGGCTGTGGTTCTCTCGGTTGGTTGTGCATCTTTTTCTTCCACAATTTTTCCTTCCACTCAACTTTCTGTTAACATGCTTGGATACAGCACTCTGTGAACAGCCAGCTTCTTTGGTAATGAATGTTTGTGGCTTACCTAGTGAACCAAACTGAGAGACCATTTTGAAGGCTCAGGAAACCTTTGCAAGTGTTTTGAGTTGATTAGCTGATTGGCATGTCACCATATTCTAATTTGATGAGATAGTGAATTGGTGGGTTTTTGTTAAATGTGAGCCAAAATCATCACAATTAAAAGAACCAAAGACTTAAACTACTTCAGTCTGTGTGCATTGAATTTATTTAATACACGAGTTTCACAATTTGAGTTGAATTACTGAAATAAACGAACTTTTCCACGACATTCTAATTTATTGAGATACACCTGTATATACACACACACACATATATATATATATATATATATATATATATATATATATATATATATATATATATACACACACACACACACACACACACACACACACACACATTTAAAAAGTACTATACATTTCCATGGTACAGTCAGTACTGTTTATTTTTTAGAGTCTGTAGTGTTTTATTTATTTTATTAAGTTCAGCAATATTTTACTTTGAATGTCATGTTTTCATTCAGTATCCATTTTAAAAACTATCGAGTGATTAATCGGTTATCTGTAGGTACTGCCCAACTTAATTATCGGTATCAGTAAAATCCACTATCGGTCAACCTCTACTACATAATATGTTTGACATTCCCAAATTAATGATGCACTTCAGGTACGATCTCAAATAAGTGTTTATATAAAAGAGTCTATATAGTTAATAATGAATCAATGAGTGAGAGTATGATTTTAGTCAAAGCCAAGAAGTAGATTAGCTTGCTATGCTAGCTATCGCTAAGAAAATCTACCTTTAGCTAGGCAGCTGCATCAGTCTTTCCTTATTAATCCAAGCTAAGCGCACAGTAACTAATTATCTTACACTGCTACAGATTTACCTCAGCTTCAGCAAACTTTTTATTTACAAAACATTTGACAGGTAAATATAGCTACAATGCTTATTCCCTGAATGGAAACAGCTATAAACTAGACACAGCAAAAGAATAGGTATGTACAGAGTAGAAAATACATTACTGCTATATAAAATGTACCGCTTTTGTGAAGAAGTATGACATTATGGCATGCATGGTATACTGATATGAAACATTAGATTAATGAATATTGCACAATATTGAGTAATTTATTTCTGTTGTTTAAATCTATGAAAGAAAAATACATTTTAGCTCAATTTGACTACAAGCAATCAAAACACTAATAAAAAGTGAAAATACGGATGTCCCAATCCCATTTTTCCCACAGAATACCAGTATCCGAATGCTTAGTATTGACTAATCCCCGATACTGACCTGATACCTAGTTCTCACAGTAACTGAGCTTCAGTTATCCAAAATATCAGACACAATTTGACAAACATTAAGATAATTTGTTATCTGTGTGAAATGTGAAAGATCTGTGCTGGACCCACAACATAATACATCAGTGACTCAGATCAGAAAATAAGCAAATCCGATCCGAAACCCAGCATTTCAGGACGATGTTGGATGCTTAATTCAACAATGCAAACATTTGAGGAGGCATGTCCCTCTGCCCCTGTTAATCTACTCTTTTTGTATGGTACTCTTGTTACACAAGGACATCCCCTTACCCACAATATAAACATAGATATAATACACACAGAGACCTTGGCAATTCAGCCATACAGCTGGAGTGACAGTCACAGAAAGGCACACGTTCCTCTATATACAGAGAGACATTGTGGTGCAGTGCTACTGGTACACACACACACACACACACACACACACACACACACACACACACACACACACACACACACACACACACATAGCCAATAACAACCCTGCACACACACTACTGTAGCACTAAGTAAACAACCAACACCAATCAGACTCACACATACGCGATCATACACGTGGTTCCTCACACACCCACAAACAGGAACTGACCTGTGCAGCACATGAGCGTGAGCAGGTGAGCATTGAGCCTCTGTTCATTATAGTAGTCCGGCCACATTCTTTCACTTCGCTTTACTCCTCTTTTAGTCCAGAATGCGTGACCTCTCCCTCTGTTTTTTTCTCTTGAACCATGTCCTCCTTAATCCAGTCGACTCTAGATAAAGGTCCAGAGAGAAATCTGAGCACAGGCTAAATCCCAGCACCTGAGGGAAAGCCGGGGAGTGTGTAACTTGCAGTTGCTGCCATGGCAGAGCTCACACTCTGGCTCCCACGTGTGTGTGTGTCACGCACAGACTGGAAGCTCCTCCCCCCACCAAGGTCTAGAGTTCCCCTCCAAATTCACGGCCTCGTCAGCAAGGCTTCACGCACAGCTGTCCACAGAGGTAGGGAAGCACGTGCGCTCTCACTTCACACCTCACTCACAACTTATCATGATAAGATCATGTATACTTATAGTGTATACTTCACCAGGCTCAGCAGTCCATGGAACTTTCTAGTCAAGTCGGGCTGAACAAGAAAAAGCAGGAGGAAGACGTTTCTAAACACTTGGGTGTGATATTGTTTCCTTTGTCACAAGCGTCATAAGGAAGTCCAAAGAACAGTCGAGCTAGAGCAGGATGCGTCCCTTTTCGATGATGTCATGCACCGTGTCTTTCAGGAGCCCAGTGACTTAACAGCAGTTAACCACAAAATCAACAACCTGCACCTTGTGATGTTCTGCATCTAATATGAACACGGAAACAGAACGTGTGTGTGTGTGTGTGTGTGTGTGTGTGTGTGTGTGTGTGTGTGTGTGTGTGTGTCTGAGAGAGGAGTAAGGAGCTCTGCTGAGGCAGTAATGCAAGCAAAACAAAAGTGAAAGTGGGCACTCAGGAGAGAAGGACCTGGAAAACCAGTGGAGTTCCGGGAAAGAGCTGATTTTTATTAAGACCTGAATGAGTGGGGTATGAGTGGACCCCCAGGCTCTGGATCTTGTTTTGAAGAGCATAAAGATGGAAAAATACTAGATAATACAGTATATTGATTCACGTGGTATGTTAAAAATATTATATAATAAATTGCTTCCACAGTTAAACGCATAGAAGCATGAAAAATTTGATCAAGACTCTTGACTAATTTCCACTCTAAAGCATTCTTCAGCTTGTCCCTCTAGAGGAACTGTTGATGGTACCATGTAGAATCCTATACCAGAAAGAGTTCAACGTAGAACCCTTGACAAACATGATCTTCAATGCAACTCAAATTCACTTCCTATATTACAATTTTCACACGTTTGTTGAGTCAAATTAATTCCCCTGAAAGAAATTAATAA
Source organism: Cranoglanis bouderius (assembly GCA_023630585.1). Taxonomy (NCBI): domain Eukaryota; kingdom Metazoa; phylum Chordata; class Actinopteri; order Siluriformes; family Cranoglanididae; genus Cranoglanis; species Cranoglanis bouderius. The sequence continues at coordinate 11,025,893 of CM042551.1, forward strand.
AAAAAAATAAATAATAAAAAAACCCACACATATTATAATGTTATGGGATGCAGAACGCTTCATTTTTTCCAACTACAAAAATCTGCCTCTGAACTAATCAATAAAACCACTGGAGAATCAATCAGAGAACACTTGAGTCAGCAAAACAGCATAAGTCAATCACACAGCACTCAGCATGACATCACACATAATCACAATACACTGGTCACAGACGAGTCAATCAGCAGAAGCCAGTCAGGAAGGACGTTTGGCCTGCACCCTTTTTAATCAGTCAGAGATCAAAGGTCTACTTTTAACCAGAACACAAGCTGACACACAAACACAAACTCCCTCTATCAGAGCTCCATCTATCGTCACTCCCTCCTCCTCTTCCTTGACTGTAAGCGTCACGCTATCCATCGTCCTGTGTTTCTTTCCCTTCTTCATCCTCTGTTCTGCTGTCTCTGCAGTTGTCGGTGTTGTGAACCTCTCCCCGAAATTTTTTGTGCGCGAGTCTTGTTGCGTAGCTCTGTTCTCCTGCAGTCCTCCAAACTATAAATATCAGAGCTTACGCTAAGAGCTAATGCCACACAGCATGCTTATCCCTCTCCCTCACCCCTTCACTCTCTCTCCCTGTCTTATCTCCTCTAATCTCTCTGAGAGTCTGGAGTCCACTGTCCAGTCCTGCTCTTTTACATCCGTCCTTCATCCATGCTTGTTTTGGGTTTGTGTTTCAGTATCACTCTTTTTCTCCCTCTCTCTCTCTCTCTCTCTCTTTCTCTCTCTCTCTCTCTGTCCATGTGCGTAGTGACGCTTTGAGGCTGGCACAGTGCACATCCTCCACCCTCCCACTGCACTCTTCTCTGTGAGCAGAAGAACGAACGAAATCTGTGGGAGTCCAAGGGAACTTCCGATCAGGCGGCGATATTATGAAACGGAGTGACTGGGCGCGCTGAGTTTGGGAACAGGTCAAGACCGGAGAGACAGATGGCTCATATTCAGCTGAGGATGAATTCCTGTTACAGGCAGAGCTCCTGCCCAACAACCAGCCTCCATCATCCCATTAGCTTCTATTACATTTATGCTCCTTGTGACCATGGAGCACGGATTAACTGAATTAAACCAAATTAACACTGACACATGTGGAGCAGTGCTTCTACCATACTTCTGCAGAATGTTCAACAACACACACACTAATATATATATATATATATATATATATATATATATATATATATATATATATATATATATATATATATATATATATATATATATATATACACACACATACACACACAGGTGCATCTCAATAAATTAGAATGTCGTCGAAAAGTTCGTTTATTTCAGTAATTCAACTCAAATTGTGAAACTTGTGTATTAAATAAATTCAATGCACACAGACTGAAGTAGTTTAAGTCTTTGGTTCTTTTAATTGTGATGATTTTGGCTCACATTTAACAAAAACCCACCAATTCACTATCTCAACAAATTAGAATATGGTGACATGCCAATCAGCTAATCAACTCAAAACACCTGCAAAGGTTTCCTGAGCCTTCAAAATGGTCTCTCAGTTTGGTTCACTAGGTAAATCACAAACATTCACTGCCAATTTAGCTGGCTGTTCACAGAGTGCTGTATCCAAACATGTTAACAGAAAGTTGAGTGGAAGGAAAAATTGTGGAAGAAAAAGATGCACAACCAACCGAGAGAACCGCAGCCTTATGAGGATTGTCAAGCAAAATCGATTCAAGAATTTGAGTGAACGTCACAAGCAATGGACTGAGGCTGGGGTCAAGGCATCAAGAGCCACCACACACAGATGTGCCAGGAATTTGGCTACAGTTGTCGTATTCCTCTTGTTAAGCCACTCCTGAACCACAGACAACGTCAGAGGCATCTTACCTGGGCTAAGGAGAAGAAGAACTGGACTGTTGCCCAGTGGTCCAAAGTCCTCTTTTCAGATGAGAGCAAGTTTTGTATTTCATTTGGAAACCAAGGTCCTAGAGTCTGGAGGAAGGGTGGAGAAGCTCATAGCCCAAGTTGCTTGAAGTCCAGTGTTAAGTTTCCACAGTCTGTGATGATTTGGGGTGCAATGTCATCTGCTGGTGTTGGTCCATTGTGTTTTTTGAAAACCAAAGTCACTGCACCCATTTACCAAGAAATTTTGGAGCACTTCATGCTTCCTTCTGCTGACCAGCTTTTTGAAGATGCTGATTTCATTTTCCAGCAGGATTTGGCACCTGCCCACACTGCCAAAAGCACCAAAAGTTGGTTAAATGACCATGGTGTTGGTGTGCTTGACTGGCCAGCAAACTCACCACACCTGAACCCCATAGAGAATCTATGGGGTATTGTCAAGAGGAAAATGAGAAACAAGAGACCAAAAAATGCAGATGAGCTGAAGGCCACTGTCAAAGAAACCTGGGCTTCCATACCACCTCAGCAGTGCCACAAACTGATCACCTCCATGCCACGCCGAATTGAGGCAGCAATTAAAGCAAAAGGAGCCCCTACCAAGTATTGAGTACATGTAGAGTAAATGAACATACTTTCCAGAAGGCCAACAATTCACTAAAAATGTTTTTTTTTATTGGTCTTATGAAGTATTCTAATTTGTTGAGATAGTGAATTGGTGGGTTTTTGTTAAATGTGAGCCAAAATCATCACAATTAAAAGAACCAAAGACTTAAACTACTTCAGTCTGTGTGCATTGAATTTATTTAATACACGAGTTTCACAATTTGAGTTGAATTACTGAAATAAATGAACTTTTCCACGACATTCTAATTTATTGAGATGCACCTGTATATACACACACACATATACACACACACAGTATATATTATTATTATTTAGGGGGGCATGGTGGCTTAGTGGTTATCACGTTTGCCTCGCACCTCTGGGGTTGGGGGTTTGAATCCCACCTCCGCCCCTGTGTGTACGCGGAGTTTGCACGTTCTCCCCGTGCTTCAGGGGTTTCCTCCAGGTACTCCGGTTTCCTCCCCCAGTCCAAAGACTCTAGTAGGATGATTGGCATTTCCAAATTGCTCATAGTGTGTGAATGTGTGTATGATTGTGCCCTGCGATGGGTTGGCACCCCATCCAGGGTGTCCCCCGCCTTGTGGCCCGAGTTCCCTGGGATAGTCTCCAGGCTCCCTGTGACCCTGTGTAGGATAAGTGGTATGGAAAAGGGATGGATGGATATTCTTATTAGGCATGTTCATAATACACAATATATACACTTTGCTGTTAATGTGTCAACAAGGGCCTCTATACGTTCTGAGATTTGTGTCTAACAAATTTAAAAAAGAAAAATCTGAGGAAATAGCGTAAACAAAACCCACAAAAAAATAGTTTTGTACTTAGAAAACAGTACTAAGAAAAGTGTATCATCATATATTATCATGTTAATTATTACCATGTTATTTATCATCATGTTATTTGATTCCAATATCAGTATCATATTGTCATAATACACAGCCTTAATTATTACTAACACTATTATCATTATGATAATTGTCATACATATTCTTAATCCTTAACCATATGTACAAAGAGAAACAAAAAATAGGTCAATTAAGAAGAAGTGCAGAATTAATAATCATAAATGAAATACGGTTAATAGGAAGTTTTCCCACAAAAAAAAAAAAAAAAAGGCACCATTTATCAAAAGTGTCATGAGCAAAAGTCCAAACCATGTACACACACCTCATTGTGGTCAAAAGTGGAAAATGCAGGCACTAAAATGAACATTTTCAGCACATTGAGTTCCTGTCATTAAAGAAGTATTCCTTGTGACACAGAAAACTAGGAAAAGTTAGCGAACAAAATTTGTCTCGTTCTGAAGCCTAGGCTTCACTGTGACACACTCAGAGGTGTCACACGAGCCAGCATCCTCAGTGAAACACATTCAAACACCAATACTCACAGATCTAACTGCTGTGGTGTTGAGCAGTCACGGTATGAGCCTGAGTAATAATAAAGCAGTGAGTAACACACTGTTAGGACTGCTGTGATCAGACTGTTGCAGCTCAACAGTGAGCACAATGAAGAGAAAATCACAGGAATTACACAATGTATAATAAACACTCTCACAACTGGTCAAAAAAGGAGATGGCCATCAGGAGAGTGCACAGAAAGACAAAAGATCTCATTTACTAGGACCTGTACATCTAAAATAAGAGCGAGCACACCCACACATACACACACACACACACACACACACACACACACACACACCACAGCTGCTGGCTCCACCCAGCCTGACCCAATGTTTTACTTCCCATTTTAGCTAATAATAAACTATACTGTACTGCATGGTGCGCACACACACACACACACACACACACACACTTATTTATGCAGCAAATGAATGCTCTGCCTAACCAAATCTAACCCTAACATTAACCTCAGTAACCAAAAGGAAACATTTTGGGCTCCATCCATTTTCTGTACCGCTTACCCTACACAGGGTCGCAGGATGCCTAAAGCCTATCCCAGGGAACTTGGGGCACAAGGCAGGGGACACCCTGGACGGGGTTCCAACCCATTGCAGGGCACAATTACACATACACACACACACTACAGACAATTCGGAAATAGCAATCAGCCTACAATGCATGTATTTGGACTGGGGGGAAAAAAACGGAGTACCCAGAGGAAACCCCGAAGCACGGGGAGAACATGCAAACTCCGCACACACAGGGCGGAGGCAGGAATCGAACCCCACATACACACACGACTAATATTAGGGTTGCACAATAATGACTAATCGCAATTTTTTTTTGCTCAGTCTTACACTTGAGATTATTTAATACAATTATCCAGCCAATTGCAGAACTAGAGTTTTATTTAAAACATATAAATCAATCACAAAACATGTTAATTTTCCGTTTCAATTAGAAACCTACAATTCTTCTAATGGATAAATCTTTGAATCTATATGACAGCTAATTAAAACCGTAACTAAGTAAATAAGTAAATAAAACGGTAGTGATGCCACCACAACGTGCAACAAATGTTCCCAAAATATATGAACGTGAAGCTCCAGAAGAATCAGAGTCAACAAAACACTACTAAAGAACATACAACACAGGACTACTAATTTTAGCTAAAGTCACCAGTATCACAGTCAGTTTTCTTTAGTTAACAGAGGAACACAAATCATCACAGCCCACAGAGGGCACTAAACTGTTACCTAAAGGATCACACTTCCCTGTTTCTCTCTCTCACACACACGCAACATACAGCACCTCGACTCTGCTGCTCTTCAGGCTTTTCTGCCAAGATTAAAAGAGCCAGGTGGCTGGATAATGTCACGTTTCATCATTTCTCATTCTCTCATTCATCAAGCTGATTTCAACCAGTCAAAACCTGAGTGTTTAATCCAGTCTGCTTTCTCATCGTCCCACATGGATACCATAAAGATTCACACTTTTTAATAACAGTCTACGCTCACTCTTGCTTCAGCGGATAATCTCACCTGCGTACTCTAGATTTATTCCTAAGAACTGCTGCTGTGATCATAAAGATTAAGATGCTCATACTAAACATCCTTTAAACACACTCAGACTACCATTGTTTTTTTCTTTAATATATAATCCCTCTATCGTTCATCACTCAGAAGTGCAACTTCCTTTTATCTGAAGGTTTCTTCCTCATGTTGTCTCGGAGTTTTTCAGCTCTGGGTTGTTCATCAGGAATCGAAATTTACAAGTACTGTGCGAAAGTTTTAGGCACCCTATTTTTTTTTTTTTAGTACAATCTTTGTTATAGATTTTTTTACTTTATGACTTCTACATTATCGAGTCGGTACAAAAAACATTTTAGATTCCCAAACATTAGTTTTCTAGCACAAAATTAAATGTTACAGAAAAATCTTTGTATGTCATTAAAGAAAGCAGCATATTACATAAGAGACACTTTTCAGACAAAAAACACAATGAAGGCTGCTGGGTTTTGCTGCAAAAATAAGAAGCAAGTGTGAAAGTCTCCAGAAGAACTGTGGCTGGTTCTGCAAGATGCTCAATAAAACTTACCAGCTCATTTCCTTATAAAACTGCAAACATTGTACCGGAGACTACTATTTTTATTTTTTTGTCATACCAAATATGGATTTTGTTTTATTTACTACTGTTTACTGCTCTTTATGGTATTTTTTTTAAATGTAGAAACTTCATTATGAAGGCATCTTTGCTCTACAGCATTTCTTTGCATGTGCCTAAAACGTTTGCACAGTACTGTACACTGGAGTCACATGGATGAACTTTTTGGAGCTTGAACATTTTGGTTACATGGACTGTAAACTGAGGGACAGAAATCTCCCAGGTTTCATTAAAAATGTCTTCATTTGCGTTCTGAAGATGAACGAAAGTCTTATGGGTTTGGAACGACATGAGGGTGAGTAATTGATGACAGAATTTTCATTTTTGAGTGAACTATCGCTTTAACTTCGAAGTCAGAAGTTGGAATTACTCTGTGCATTCGAACTACAACATGGGGGGGGCACAAATGTTGCTAAGAGAACATGTCGATATCAGGAGAAAATTAAGTTGTGATCATGAGAAAACAGGAAAGAAAAACATATAACAATGTAACAAAATAACAATGCATGGCCTCTTAGGGCTTTGATAATATACAGCATATCTCATTTTAAAGTAAATAAGTGCTACTTTGTTTACTGTTGACGCTCTGAGCAGCCACGTTGCTTTTGGTGAACTTGGAGTTGAGGACGCTTTCCCGACTTTCCGAGTAGGAACTCCAAGTTGAGGGGGCGTTTTCTTTAGTTTTTTCTAGTCGGAGGTCGGAAAGTTAGTTACAAGTTAACAATTCATGAATCGCACACAGCAATTTCAGGGGAACACTTGTGCTCACAGCTGCAAGGGACTTTCTCAAGCAAGTAGCAGAATTTCTCCTATCTATAGCCCCATGTGTAGTTCTCTCAAGTTATCGCATTTGAGATAGCTCTGATCTGCCACAGGAAGAGGAAGAGGAAGGGCCTAGAGAACAAACTAGCTTGGAACTGGCAGAGTTCCTTAGTGAGGTAGAGAGACAGAGAGACATGAAGACAGAGAAGTATACCGTCGAGAGCTGCAGCTGCTCGTCTGATTCTGCGTCTGCGACACATCCACACGCCGGCCGCTGTCACAAAGTGCACAGCCACAAACAGCACAGACGTCCACAGGGCTGGATCCGACAGCTCCATCACCATCGCACGCCCGCCTTGCTTACAGATGTGTAAATCTCCTAATGTATAACTGAACCGTGATAACCGGGAGCTGGTACACACAAAGCCCTGTGTATTGTCAGTCACGATGCCCAGAGCGCCATGTCCACGCTCCTTCACTCGCTGGCTCTCGTTCTCTCTGAAGACGAGAGGTCTTCAGCGCGGTGGGACAATCACGGGAGAAGAAAAGAGGATCTCAACGTCACTGAAGTTTCTGTTTAAATTTATTCTGCTATGAATAAGTTAACTCTTGAGCTGCATCATCCCTGCTGTGCCGGTTCACTCACACACACACACACACACACACACACACCACTCTCTCACATACGCTTTGACTGAATTCCTTTCCTCTGAAGCAAGCGCCTGATGTTTAGCAGTTGCTAGACAGAAAATGACTAAAATAGGAAAATAAAGCGATGCTCACAAAAATCTATGCTCACAGTTTACCTTCCTGAGCCTCAGTGAGCACCACTAAGTGTGTGTATGTGTGTGTGTGCACATATAAGCGTGCCAGTAGGTCTTTCTGTTTATACTTGTGTACCTCTGTTGCTATGAGCGAGCATTTCCCTTCACGACCATATTCTGTGGGGTGGCGTCCCCGTCTTCGGCGTGTGGCGAGAACAGCTGGCTCGTTCGACTCCTCCTGAAGCAGCGAATGGTGTTGAAGGGTGTGTGACGCACACATGTGCTCAGGGAACATAAGGACAGGCAGGAGACGTTACAGAGTTGTGTCCTGCCCTCAGTGGCTGTGACTGGGCTCAGTGTTTGACAGTAAGTATGTGACAGGACACAGAGCTAGGAGACATGTATGTTGTATTAGGCCTGGAGCTGCTCATTATCCTGCATTAGCCCTGCTGAAGGTGTGCTACACAGTCTGAGACAGTGGACAGACAGTACATATGCAATGAGTCATGATGACCGTACATACTGGGGGTCTTAGTCACACTATGGGATAATGGATAGAGAGACAAAGAAGCACAGGAGCATATAGACTTTCCACACGATGACTGGGTGGTTATATCCGGTAATGAATAGTAGCGTTCTGCTTTGAACATTGTTGAGGTACTGAAATGCATTAGTGGCAGTGAATCTGAACAGTCTATTAGCAGGATTATTCCTAATTAATGGAAGCAGTAAACAGCTAGCTACATATATTCACACTTGGCCAGCTATTAGCTAGCAATCAGGGCATGTGTGCGACATGATAAAAACTGTCACGCTATAGTATTCGCAACCTATATTAATAGTTAGCTCAGTTATCTGGAGGAGGAACAACTGCGTAGTCGTGGTATACAGCTGAAGCAAGTCCTGCACACACTGCTGGATTTTCTGAGTTTGTATAAAACATTTTTTTCCAGACAACAGATGTTTAATCTGTCCATTCAAATCATGATAGTGCAATGTTTTAGGCTTTAAAAGCCAGTGGATTTTTGAGTGGTCCGATTCTTTGAAATGCTGGCTACGCACGTCTGTGCTGCCTCTTAAGATTTTTAAATGCTCACCGTTATCCTGGTGAATATCACAAGCACATCAGTGGGAAATGAGTTATCTGTCTCACAGGAAGTTTTGAAATGCTTCTAATGAAACATGGACGTGGGGAAAAAGGTCTTTACAAATAGGCCTGTCACGATAACTAATTTTGTTGGACGATATATTGTCTCAGAAATAATTGCGATAAACGATATTATTGTCATTTTAAGACCATTTTATGCCACTGATATAATTACAATTTTCCCTTAAATATTATAGGATATATAGGATATATAGAATTATATTCGATTTCTAAAGACATTATTTCAGTGAGGGGAAAATACTACTGAACACCAGATTTTTAAATCAACAGTCCACATGAGGGCGCAACGAATAAATACAAACCAAACAGCAACGTTTTATATTGTTTACTGTAAAGAACAAACCTGGCTGTGAACAAAATGCATTTATTTTTAAAATAAAGTGCATAAACTTATAAAATCACAAGATTTTACCTAGGCTCTCAGGCCAGTTCCAGTGTTAATTTTCACACTGTTTTTAGTCACAGTTTTCATCTTCTGACAAAAATATCCTTTAAATTTAGTCAGTATTTCATCATGTCATATTTATTCACTTACCATTCTACCTGTCCGTTACTTGAGTTCAAGTTCACTTGTGCATTCTCTTGATTTTGTGCAAAAGCAAGTTGTAATATTAGGTGTATTTTGTGTAGATGTCTGATTAATCTCATATGTGCATAGGATGCATTTGGGTGAGTTAATTAACCTGCTAGTAAAGCGCTTCAGTTTACTGGTGTTCAGTTCAGCTTCAGCTCACGCATCTGTGGCTCAATCCCCGACATTATTGACTACGACTGGATTATCTGAAACACTAGAACTATTCTTTCTAGACATTTCTTCATCAAAAAACATTGTTAGTGCATTGTTAATACCTTGTGTGTCGCTTCTTCAGCTGTATGTTTTAATTAAAATCGGTGCGAAGTTTGAATTTTAATTTGACCGCCCTAGAGCAGACGAGAGGACAGGAGCAGTGTGAATGGCTAAGATGTTGGTGACATTCGTTCCTATGTAAACAAACACGCAAGTAAACACAATGGGCAATATCGAGGTCAGTAAATAATGACCGAGGTCATGTCCACATATCGTATGATAAGTTGATAACATAATTATCGTGACAGGCCTACTTACAAAGGCAGAAATAAAATCTGCATTTGATCGTTTAACTAGCACAACCCTGTTGAAAGCCAGGCTTCGTAAACTTATTGACCCAGTGACTCTTGTGGTGCTTGATGTAGGACAAGAAAAAAAAACAAAAAAAAAAACACATTTTTTAATATGCAAAAGTTGCTTTGCAATGGGGAAAATGATTAAATGATGCTTAATAGCCAAATAATGATTTTATAAACAATCTAAAGAAGAGTGGGAAGCTTGTATGACCTCTAGTGTTAATGGAGTTAGTAGCTAAGTCTCTGCAACATCCAGGACACTGCAGACAGTGTGTGCCGAGGTGGGTTGAATATCACAACTGAGAAAAACCAAACATTTCTCACAGGACATGGAATACACTGGAGGCAATTATAAACGCAAAAGGTGGTGATGAGAGTTACTAGAGAATATTTTATAACTTTCAGACAGAGAGCTGCAATGTTTTAAAGTGATATGACTATTGTTTGTTAGAAACCTCTGGGAACTTTGCACACGTCTTCATTTTGGCCTAAGGCTATGCAAACTTTTGCAGTCAAGTGCAAAAAAACAAACTATGCCTCCTTGAAATCATATTACACTCAAGTGAGTAATTTCTAATAGACACTCTTTTTTGGGTGAGTGACTGGGTTCTGTTGAGAATTATAGTGCACATATTATAGTTTCCTATGAGGTGAACATATATAGTGAATATAAAGACCTTCAAGCAATAAATTTTAATTTACATTTGATGATAAAATTCTGATAATGCTTATGCAAGTAGCATCTGTGCTACAATACGTCATTATCCCAGGACAAGCCAATGAAAATCTTGAATAATTAATGAGTGTGTGGGGCTTCATCCAATCAGAGAAAAGCTAGGTACTATAAAATTACATATACAGCTAATTCATATTTGTTTAATTACTGAATATTTTCTGTTGTTAAAATTTAAGGCTGGACATGAACAGTGTGAACAAATACGTAATCGAGGACATGAACAGAACATAAAGCTGCAGTCTCGGTGGTTGTGCTGTGACAGCCGGAGATATAACCGTCATTTTACTCACTGAAATCTTCATCAGGGGACTTCCAGTGTCAAGTTATCCACAGTCCTCTCTGCCATATCTAGTCATCTCTAGATCTCGGCCTTAGCATCCCCTCTTTTAGAAGAAGGACCAGAGTAAGACTGAGAGATAAGATCGTGACAAGAAAGTAGGAGAAAAAAAAAGCACAGTGTCGTGACAAGTAAAGGCAAAAAAAGAAAGGGTGGGTGAAGATGAACAGCCACAAATCTGTGGTTAGCTGTGTGATCTCACTGTGGAAGAGAAGCTCTGCTCTGGGTTTGCATGTGTAAGAAGAAGAAGAAAAAGAAGAACATGTAGAAAAGGGACAGAGAAGATGAAGAAGGTGAAGAAAGATGGTAAAGAAGAAAAAGAAGAAGAAGAAGGCGGCAAAGAATAAGAAGGTGAAGAAGAAGGAGGAGGAGGACGACAGACAAGAAGAAGAAGAAGAAGAAGAAGAAGAAGAAGAAAAAGGCAAACAAGAAGAAGGTGGAAGAGGACAGAGGAGAAGAAGAAGAAGAAGAAGAAGAAGAACAAAGAAGAAGGTGAAGATGAAGAACAAAAAGAAGGAGGACAAAGAAGAAGAAAATGGAGAAGAAGGTGGAGAAGAAGAAGGTGAAGGAGAAGATGGAGAAGGTGGAGAAGGTGGAGAAGAAGAAGATGAAGAAGGTGAAGAAGAAAGAGTGCATGCACTGAGAATGCTAAGCTATGCCTTGGCTAGAATCGTATCAGAATCATGAGCTTTGTGCTTCACAGTTGAGTATAACGGTATAACATGCCCCAATTTTACTTCTGCAAAACAGAAGCATCTAAAATAGGGGTTTCCCCAGCTATACACATGAACACCAACACACACACACACACACACACACACACACACACACACACACATATATATATATATATATATATATATATATATTACACACACACACACACACACAAACATCTGAAACAGATGAATATGAACAAAACGAGGGAAATAATTCTTTTTTTTTTTAACTTACATGCCAAGGTGAGAAAGTACAACTGATCATATCTGCAGACCTTTAGAAAAACTACCTACACTTTTTTTTTGGTCAAAACAAAACTATGGTTTGCAAACCACAGTTACTATGTTATGCATGTCCCAGTTTCACCTCTATGGTTGCTATGCCATCCATCTAAACACAACTGACACGGACTAAACTCTAAACAAAATATGAAGGGAGTTGCAGTAATACACATACATCATGATACATATCGTGTATCGTAGAAATCTTTGTCATACTTTTGTCGTATAACCCACCCTTAATATCAACCATAATGCCCATAAGACATGAAAGTAAACCTGCAGTATCGTGAGTAAATGTGTAATAAACACTGTTACCCTACAGCACTGTAAAAGAACCGTATTAACCTCATGACTCAACCATGAAGCACCATATAGAACTTTCTTGCTGCCGTCATGACACACAGACCAGGAACAGACAGAATCAACCTTACACAGGGACCAAGAAAAAAACTTCAGAAGATAAAGTGAGAATAAAAGTGAACAGAGATTGTGTTTTTGATGGATATATTTTTACTCAGGCTATAAAGTGTAGTGAGAGAGACTGAAGTGTTATGAGACTGCAGTGTTATTGCACAGCTCTGCGCCTTAATGGGTGCTTGTGTAGAACTGTGAATGTATCCATTCAACCACTGACAAAAATCTAGCACCCTCCACACACACACACACACACACACACACACACACACACACACACACACACACACACACACACACACCCACACCCACATGCATCCACACCCACACCAATATTAACTCACTCCAATATTAAATTCCACTCACCTTCTGTAAAATCTGCACAGTAAACTCTTAAACCTGCTTGGTGTTTAGTGTCATCTCTCATTTACTAGCTGTTTGCTGCAGTATGATGACTCAGCACATACTCAATCCTCTGAGCTTGTGGGTAAGGTCACGCTGACCTTCACACCCTCGCTGATATACGATCCTTTCACTAAACATTCTTCCTCTAGCACTTATACGACAGTCTGTAGCTAAACGCACAGACGTAACCATTGATAGATAACCTTCATGAAGGCAGTATAGTAGTATTATTATATATATTATTATAGGAGTATTATAGTTTTAAAACACCGTCACTGTATCTGCATTTCCACTTGTTCAAAAGTCAATAAAAAAAACAGAAATGCAGATAAATTCATTCGCTCGATCATTTTCAGTAACAGCTTTATTGCGGTAGAGCCGGATCCTATTGGATCCATCACAGTGCACCATGCACACATACATTCACACATACATTCACACCAAGGGGTAATTTAGACTCTCCAATCCACCTACCTAAATGTTTCTGGAAGGTGGGAGGAAACCAAAGAAACCCACATGGGCACGAGGAGAACACACGACAGTTCACACAGAGAGAAACTCAAGCTCAGGCTCGAAGCAGGGGCCCTACAGCACTTGTGTGACCCCTGTGAGGCAGCAACGCTACCCTGTGCACCACCATGAGGGCCACAGAAATCACCATCATGTTCCTAGTAAACCTCTAGCAAGACTTCAAAAATGCTTAGAATATTAATAAGTCTATTGTTTTGTACTGAAACGGACTGCTATGTGATGCTAACGCATTGCTGTGTGTATTTATAAAGCACATAAGTTAAAAACTGTGACACTTTCATAAACCAAAACACAATATCACAAGTTTAACACAAACTTTAATGTTGCGGGTTGGTTTTTATTCATTTACCCACAATAATGGTTTACACACAAAAAGTGGCTTACTATTCATTATATATGCTCACTACATAGTGTATAATATACTGCTCTTGCAAAATATACAAAGTGCACTATATACTCGACTGAACAACAATTCAGATTCAGCCACAAAGTAAATTCGATGAGTGTCTATTGGAAATGAACCACTTTTATTATTTGTTTGCTTTCATATTCAATTGTACAGCTGATAGATTTTCTTGTTTTTTTTTAAAGAAAGAAAGAAAGGAAAATGTTATAAACGACACGTATGATTTTATGCCATTTTTCCAACATCATTTTGGACACAAAAAAATAAATAAAAATAAAGTTTAGAAAACAAGACTAAAAGTAGAACATGGAAACAAACTTTTTGGCTTTCAAATCTGTAAAACACCCTGAAAATTCCAATAGCACAGGAACAGTGAACTTTATTGTGACGGTCCTACTAGCCACCGAGTCTGATGATGTTTTAGATTAAATGACCGTGTAGGTGAAGAGCACTGAGATGGATGAAACGAGCTGACGGGACAGAGGCAGACTGAAAGGGCACATTAGGACACGACAAGAACAAGAACAGATAAATCAATTGGCCTCTCTTCAGCACAGAGCACGTCCGGTTTTATCGCTCCATCTACGTTATTAAATAACTTCATCTCTTTCTTCATCTGTACTTTTCAACAATGTCGTTGTTCCAACATTTTCAGGTGTTCTGACTGATGTCAACTTTATACTTTATGATTTTAGGTCTGATTAGGTGACGAAAGCGCGGTCCTAATCAATTCCATATGATCTAACCATCACTGGTTTCCTGACCCTGTGCACACTGCACAAAAATACACACGTACACGAACACTCAAAGCAGCAAACTACATTTCTCAGACACTGTATGTTCACCAAAACAGGATGTCGGTCCTGGCACAAAAGCTTCAGAACAAATAATCACACAAAATCAGCCACTTCCTCAGCTCTTTTCCCAATAGCACCCACTGAATATTCCCTGCAACACCTCATCAATCAGAAAGGGGGCAGCCTGGTATCATGTACAACATTATCAGGAGCGTGTGACATGCACACACACAGTCCTACATTCCCATAATTAAGAAAACCGGCAGCTGTACACATGCCACTGGTCACACCTCACAGGAAGTGACTGCTGAAAATAAGTGTGATGCCACAGGGTGACCCAGGACAGGGATCGGGCTCAGATCTGCTGACAGTGACACAGTTGTCTGTCCGCCTGTTCTTCCTTAATGGTTCCTGACATGCGTCCATGTACACGCTACGCTAATTACCAGCTAAACTGGGCAACAATGTTTAAGTTTAAGGAAACAGAGCAATCAGGAAGGCACTGTAGGAATAGACAGAGCGCTCAGAGGAATACGTGTGTGTGTTGACATGGTCAGTGGACAGAAAATAAACACGTCTGCCTCCGCCTTGGTTTGAATATGCGCTTAGGTGCCATCCAGAGATTACAGAAGACTGAGCTACAGACTGACAACACGCAGACTGAGCTGAAAATGCCACCAAACAAACCGCATCCTGCAAACAGCCTGCCTGAAATACACATATAGTAACCAACCGCAGGGTTAAACTGGGCCTGTGCTAATTCTGCCATGAGCCGTCCATCTCTGTTAACATGGTGAACGTTGGTGGGTTAAACAAATGTTATGAGAAACACAGAAGAATTTGCAGGAAATTTTTCTTTTTTTTTAAACACCATATCAAACTTATAAGCTGGAGCAATCACTCCCATACACACACAGACACACACACACACACACACACACACACACACACAAACACGACAACTTTCTTTACAGTAATTATGGCTTTTTATGTTCCATCCCACTGCAGGCTGTAAACCAAAAGCAGCATATCAAGAGCCATTAAAGGTCAAAATAAAAGACCCTCTCACAACCAAGCCATTTCCAAACAGTATAAATACATTAACAGTTCAACCAGCTCCTAGCTTTAAAATACCTCAGAACCTGTCTCCATAAAGATAAAGTGTGTAGAATAATAATGTTTTAATGCCCATGGAATCATTCCACTTTAAATAAAATGGCAAAACCAATAAAATCAATTAATATACAATTTGGAAACACCCTCATATTCGCCTACCATCCAAACCAACTAGCTAGCTAGCTTAATAACCGCTAGTAAGCTAGCTCACATTTGTCACAGATTCAATTCTCACATATTTATTACCAGCAGCCAAACCCGTCACTATATACCATAACAACCATTGTTTTAGTCATCACTAATATTCACCAAGGTGTCTAGCTAGCTTAGCATGCAGATTCTAGTTTTTAGCTAGCATGAAGGTGTTAAAAGTTGTCTACTGTACATCTTTATATCACTAACTGAGCTCTAGGGTTGTTACGGTTAGTTATGATTTATGTAGGACAGATACCTCACGAAATACTGGATAAAATCCTTTACCTTGTATTAGCATCTGCCCATTTAGTTCATTACTCCGTTGGTTCTCTTCACTTTTGTGTCCGATATGACTCCCCAAAAATTTCACAACCCCATCCTGCTGGACTCGCCACAAATCATACGACAGCAACCTCCGTTTCTCTGCGCAGGGGACATGGACTGCACTGAAACCCCTTTGTCTGTGTGTAATGCACTACTGGTGTAAACATGCTACATTGCTACCACTGCAGCCACTCCTAGTATGCTCAGAACGTTATCATACACAGCAGCAATCACAGAGCACACAGAACATGACATAGTTGACCATAAATTAATGAAACAACTATCTATTTATGACTAATCCTCATTGCGATACTGTAATACCGTGATATATTTAGACGAGGTTATCATCAAACCATAACACTCCTACTGAGCTCATCTGTAATGCTCCCTGAATTATTATGTTTTTTCCCCAGAATTGGAAAAATCGAAAAATGTGAATTTAGAGCTGCAACCAGAAAGTGAAAGTGGAATTGACATGTGAAGGCCAATGAATGGTAAACCATACTTGGAATTTGTCCTCTGCATTTAACCCATCCCACAAACCGTGAACACACCCGGAGCAGTGGGCAGCCATTTTTTGCTGCGGCGCCCGGGGAGCAGTTGAGGGTTAAGGTCCTTGCTCAAGGGCCCAACAGTGGCAGCTTGACGGTGCTGGGATTTGAACCCATGACCTTCCGATCAGTAGCCCGATGAGCTACCACTGCCACTGAGCTTTTTATGTTTTGGGATAGTCCTGAGCAGTTAAACTGCCTGCTGTTCTTCAGAAAAATCCTCTTCTTAAAAAACATTTATTGATTCTCAAGAAGGCAACATGATACATTAAGAATTCTGAACAGGATGATTGGTGTAAATTGTTCTTATTTTGACTTCTGGGAAACATGTAAATATCGTATGTAGCTTCTGAAGGGCAGTACTAAATGAAAAAAATAAGAACTTTAAACAAAAAAATTATTTACACAGACCATCTTGTTCAAAAGTTTACACCCCCCTGGCTCTTAATGTATCGCCTTCCCTTCTTGAGCATCAGTGAATGTTTGCACCTTTTGTAATAGTTGTGTACGAGGGCCTCAGTGTGAAAAGATGGATCTCCACTTCATATAGCCACTGTTGGAAAGGGGTCAAATATGCTGAAGATGCAAATAAAGTGCACGATATGGAGGATTTTTCTGAAGAACAGTAAGCAGTTTAACTGCTCAGGACAAACAAGGGACTCATGCACAACTATCACAAAACATAAAAACAGTCGTTGATCATCCAGATAACAACACACAGTATTAAGAATCAAGCGTATGTAAACTTTTGAACTGGTTCATTTGTGCAAATTCAGTTAGTATTGTGTCTTGTGGACTACAGTTGCAATCAAAATTATTCAACCCCCATTGCAAATCAGGTTTATTGTCAAAATTTACAGACTTTCAGCTGTTTGCAATGAACAAATCAAGAAATAGTTCAGCCCATCAAATGCTTCAAGTGGTTTCCCCAAATTCAACTGAAAATGCAACTTATGACTTCTCCAGTCTCAAAATTACTCAACCCCCTGAATAGAATCCCTCACAACAGCACAAATATGCAAAACAGGTGTTGTCTCAAGTACACTTGATGCAACTAATCAAGGGCTTCATTAGTTGCACCAGGTGTGCTTGAGCTGGAACAAATGAGATACCCGAACTGGCTAGGGGCAGAAAATACATGAAATACCTGGACGGAAAAAGGAAGCCATCAACGGCTGCGACCAGATTTCTGAGAGGGCAGGTTGTGAAAAACCCTCGAGTGACTGCAAAAGACCTGCAGCAAGACTTGGTGGCAACAGGCACTGAGGTTTCAGTGAGCACAGTATGGCGCGTACTAAACACAGAAGGTTTCCATGCCAGAACTCCAAGACGTACACCACTACTGACCCAAAAGCACAAGAAAAGTCGGCTCAAAATCATATAAATAAGCCACAGAAGTTTTGGGATTCTGTTCTGTGGTGCGATGAAACAAAACTGGAACTTTTCAGCATGATGGATCAGCGGTATGTCTGGAGAAAGAAGAATGAAGAAAGAACACTCTGTCCACAGTCAAGCATGGTGGTGGCTCGGTGATGCTCTGGGGCTGCTTTGCATCCTCTGGCACTGGAAACCTGCAGCGTGTGGAAGGCAAGATGGATTCATTGAAGTATCAGGAAATCCTAGGAGAAAACGTCATGCCGTCTGTGAGGAAGCTGAAGCCTGGGCATCATTGGACCTTCCAACAGGACAATGATCCCAAGCATACCTCAAATTCCACCAAGACTTGGTTGCAGAAGAAGTCCTGGAAGATTCTACAGGGTCATCACAGTCACCTGACTTTTTGATTTGAAGAAGGCGGTTGCAGCACGCAAACCCAAGAATATTATTGACCTTGAGGCCATTGCTCATGAGGAATGGGTTAAGATTCCTCAGGAACGCTGCCAGAAGCTGGTGTCTGGCTATGCATCTCATATGGAGCAGGCCATAACAGCAAAATAGTGCTCTACTAAGTACTAAAGATGCTTGCCATGAAGGGGTTGAATAATTTTGAAACTGGAGAAGTCATTATAAGTTGCATTTTCACTTGAATTTGGGGAAACCGCTTGAAGCATTTGTTGTGTTGAAATATTTCAATCGCTTTTGTTTGATTTGTTCATTGCAAACAGCTAAAAGTCTGTAAATTTTGACAATAAACCTGAATTGCAATGGGGGGTGAATAATTTTGATTGCAAGAATGTACCACATTTCATAATCCGAATCCAAGAGGTTTTAATCACACACAAAAAGAATTAGGTTTTGGAGTGCAGGGAGCCTTTAAACTGCTTAAAAAATAATAATAATAATAATAATAAAATAAAATAAAATAAATAAATAAATCGAGGACATCCCTGTTAAAACAGTCAAGCTAATCCCAATCCCAGATCTCCCCTACAAAAACTTCAGCCATTAACTTCAACTACTGCATGGACAGAGACATTTGTAAAGATTTATCTGACCACACTTGTGAGAAAGTTGTGTTTGGGTGTGTGAGAGAGTGTGTGAGAGAGCGGACACCGGCACGACAGTTACATCACAGGTGACAGCTTCAGCTCTGCTGTTTGGACTCGGTTCAAAACGCAGGGTGATTTAAAAGGAGAGATTTATCGAAGCCCTTTGCTAATGCCATAACTCTCTGAGGAGGGAACGAGGCTTTCACTGTGATGGCACAGAAAACGTCACTGTATAACGACAGGATTGTGAGACAAAGCTAGATTTACTCTCGCACCTCCACTGAGAAGGAGTGTCTCTGTTCACTCTCTTTCAGCTTCAGAGATGAATGACGAAAGATTTCCTCAATCACAGTTAAAAGTGGGTGGAGTGGAAAGGGGTCGTGAGAGAGACAAATTTAGGAGCAGGTCAGGGGCTGGGAAAGGACAAGAAGAGAAAAAGAAAGAAAGCAGAAAGAAGAGGTGGAATGAGCAGAGGCTACACAAACATAGAACAGACAGAAAGTCGGTTCGCTGAGCTACCATTTTCCTTCAGCTGTCGTCGTCACCAGGGCAACCTATCAATTAGACCTTGACCTTAGCCTCTTGACCTCAAGCTCCCAAAAGCCCTTTTTCAATCAGCATTAAGCCTGGATCATCATTTGGACGTTTCACACAGCAGGTCGAATCTAATTTATTTCTTAAATAGAAATTTAAGAAATAGTGTCTGTAATGCAAATTACAAGTGATCAAATCTGATTTTTATTTTTTTAAACTATAGTTGGATTTGCTCACTGTGGTTGTTATGGTAATGACGCAAGCATGCACACTCTAAGGCTATGTCCACATTAATCCGGATAAATTTGAAAACGCATCTTTTTCTCTACGTTTTGGCCATCCGTCCACACAGAGACAGCGTTTTTGTCCAGCGAAAACAAAGCTTTTCGAAAACTCTCTCCCACGTGGATAAATCTGAAAATGCCGTTTTTGCGTTGTAGTGTGGACAGAGAAAATGGAGACATTCAAAAACAATGATGAATTTTTAGTCATGTGACAGTCATGTGACCCATTCGACTCAAAACATACAAGACTGCGGATGATGATGTTGTTGTGCCTGCTATCCAGTTTGATTGCATTTTTAAATAAACGCCTGACGGAAATGACGCAGGCCAAAGCTTCTTACGTTTTTACACACGCGCAGTATAGGGATGTAAGCATTTTCAGATGTCTCAGTGTGGATGAGCGATTTTTGGAAAACGCTTGAAAACATGTTTTAAAACAACAATGCAGTTTTTGGATCTATCCGGATTAATGTGGAAGTAGCCCAAGTAGTGCCTCCCTACTGGTTTTTGTCTAGGCTGTTGTCCTTGTTGTAAATTTCTGACATTTTGGAGCATGTAGTCCGTTTAAATAAAACCCTGCTGCATTTTCCCCTCTTGGTGCAGTTACTTTAGGCAGGTGAGAACACACGAATCACACTCGGGTAAGGACCAAAATCTGAACCAACACCAATCTGAGAGCGTCTGAGCAAGGTCATCTCTGTCAAGCGAATTCTACTATGGTTTAATTGCAGTGAGAACGTGATTCAGCTCTGAATTGACCAACTGCAGGACATGAACCAAATATGTATAGTATGTACACTATACTATACTATACTATTGTGTTGCATGCAACATTTTGTGTAAATGCAAGCTGCTAAACTAAACCTCGAGGAGCAAACTGAACGGTATTCGGGATATTTGGACCAATGGAAAAAACAGAAAATAAAAGCTTGATGCATACACAAAATGTTTTAAACTAGTTATGGATCATCATTTAGCACCAGTGTTCTCCGTGCCTGGATGATGATTGTGGTTTCTACACACACTTGGCAGAGGTTTGTTGACCTTATTTCATTGCTGTATGTCTGACCAATAAATGAATTAGTTTTACAAGGACATTTTCAGCCACACAGGCCCCTCAGCCAAGGTTTTTGTTGTTGTTGTCATTGTTGTTGGTCATTTAATTATGTGCTGTATGAAACCAAACCCAACCAAACCACAAACAAACCAGAAGAATCATTTTCATTATTATTCAGATTCGGCAAACTGTCTAATGGGTGTGAGAACGCCCTAAAAACACCACATACTATATAACTAATAACTAGTCATATGTCCAGAACTCAAATTGGGCAGATTTAAAACAATGTAGAATCCGACTGCAAAAACTGGCTAGATTATGTTCGGAGTGCAAAAAGTCTTCCCTTCCCTACTTATCACATTTGCCAAAAAAAACAGAGTTGTCTACATAAACAAAGTCTTACTTTGCAAAAGTAAAGGGAAATGTGTCAATACTGTTTACTGCTTTACTCATGATACAGGCTTAAAGTCCAGTTGTTCAAAGTAAATAATGATTGTAGGTCAGACAAAGGAGATGACACTGATGTTCAATATAGCATGTGAGCCAAGACTTTTTATTCACGTTTTCTTAGACATAATGTGAAACGACCACTGGAATGACATGTATCAGGTGCTAGAACTTGAAGATGAAACTCTCTAACATGCTCTGGTGCTCTCACAAGCCACATTTTGCCCTTTCCTCATTAATGTACTAAACGGTCAGCTGCAGTGCTAATGAGTGCTCCTGACTCAGGGTCATTAAGGAGCACTAATCCGTTTTTAATAAGCCACTCCAGGTCTGAGCTAGCTGTGGTCCAGGAGCACTAGGCCCTGGAAGACTTCGGCTTGTTTGAAGTGAGTTAATGTGGAAGGTAGGAAAGCTGACTATAGAGGACGTGAAAGAGCAAACTGGAGAGGTGAAAGGAAGTACCAAAAGAGTTTTAGTGTCATGCTCCATCAGCATTAAAATTAAATCATGGTGTTCACAAAGATAAATAAATGGCCACGCAGGAGTGTGGGAACTGGGGATATAAAAAAGAGGAGTTAGGAAAAGAAAAGAGAAGAGAGTCTGAAAGCCTGGAGGCTATGAGGGGAAAGTAAGGGAGAGGAACTAGGGCCCCACAAACTGTAGGACCAACCGCCAGCTGCCAATCAAAACAAATATACATTCTCACACATGTCACTAGTCAGATGTACTATCAAGGAAACTCCTTTATGATGTAAACACTTTCACTTTTGCCAACCCTTTCTGTACAACCTGCATTGAAACATACATAATCCATGTTCATGTTGCTTTACACCATTTTTTAGCTGATTTTTTTCACAGCTTCATTGTCAGTATTGTTTGTATGAACTGTACAGTTCATGCCAGCTCACAAACTGTGCAGCCCAGAGGCCGGGGAACAAACAGGAAGTGACAGGCCATCTCTCCCATCACCACTGTCTCTCTGTCTCTCTCTCTCTCTCTCTCTCTGCCACCCAGTTTATAGTATTATAATATAATATTTCATTTATACCATTACATTTTTAGCCTGGATAGCTCACTACCATTCTGGTTCATACGGGGTTTTCATACTATATAGATAGGAGGTTGTTTTTCTATCAGGTTAAGACTGATTGTTAAGAATGACCTACCATCTCCATATAATAATTTTTTTTTTTTTTTTTTTTTTTTTTTTTTTACAACTGATAAAAGAAAATCTAAGCATGCTTTCACTTTTTATTTGAGTCTGCTTATAAAATGGATAAATGTTTCACTTAGATTGTTTATATCTACTCCCAGTTCACATTAGCTTGATACAGTTTCAGATAGCAAACTCTTTCAGGTTACATAGGTGGTAAATACTCCTTAATGATCCATAATCCATATGTAATCCATTTCAGGGGTATATCATTAACTAAATCAATTACAGCATGCAAGATATCGTTCAGTTCACGTCAAGTTTCACGTCAAACTGGAGCTTGAACCTTAAATCTTAAAAATAGTGCAGTGTCATTTAAACCGACTCAGAAGAACCAAGAGTAATGACCTTGCAAAAAAAATAAAAATAAAATAAAAAAACAGACAGAAGGTTAAAAACTAGAAGTCTCCAAGATAAGGAGCAAGTGTTAGCATGAGTGAACGATGAGATGAAAGTGAGTCACAGCTGCAACTGACAACTGACATCACGACTGTGTCTTTTGAGTCAGCAGAGAGAGAACAGACTTTCACAATGTTAGGCAAAGCTCCGGGGGCCAAGCACTGAGTTCTTACTCACACCCACACACACATAAAATACACTGCCAGAGCTAGAACAATACATCGCTACACCACACTGCACAGAGCATAATTGCACCATAACGGCTCTCTGTCATTAGCGAGATAGCGCCCTGTCAAGCCGGCAGCCGAGCAGCTTTTAGGCCAGGCTTAGAAAAGATCATGAAACGGAGCTGCAGAGTATCAGTATAGATGTATACTAGAATACAAGACCTAGTGCAATTCCTGGGAAGTTATCCAGAGGGCTCATGTGTGAACAGAAGAGACACATTACCAAAGATCAGGACCTCTTGATGGCTATTTATCTTACAACATGCTTTAAAACAATAGTACAGTAAAGAGGCACCAGGAGGAAAAGCCTAACGTGAACAAAGAAGAAAAACAATAGGAAACTGGAATTGTCAGGAAATTGGAGCAACTCACAAAATTGTCTGTCAGATACATCAGGCCAGGATGCAGGATGTATCATTTATGACTGAATCACAAGCATATACCAAGAGCACTGTGTAAGTGTTCAGTGGTGCCGTGGGTAGCATTGCTGCCTCAAAGCTCAAGGGTTCAGCTCGTGTTACTGTCTGTGTCAGGTTTCACATGCTCTCCCATGTTTCTGTGGGTTTCCGCTGGGTTCTCTGGTCCCCCCCCCAATCCAAACACATGCAGGTAAGCAGACAAGTGGATTGTCTACTCTGGATTGCCCCTAGGTGTGAATGAGTGTGTGCATGGTGGATTGGCATCCCATCTGGGGTGAAATCTCCCACCTTGTGCCCAGTGTGTACCGGGTCGTGGATGTGCTCCAGATCCGTCCTCCATCCACCTGGATGGAGCAGTTACTGAAGATGAATGAATGAAGGGTGGAATTTACATCATATCCAGGGGGATTAGTTGTTAGCACGTTTGCCTCACACCTCCAAGGTTGGGGGTTCAATTCCAGCCTCCGCACTTTGTGCGCGGAGTTTGCATGTTCTCCCTGTGCTTTGGGGGTTTCCTATGGGTACTCTGGTTTCCTCCCCCAGTCCAAAGACATGTGTTGTAGGCTGAATGGCATCTCTAAATTATCCATAGTGTGTGAATGGGTGTGTGTGTGTGTGTGTGTGTGTGTGTGTGTATGTATGCAATTGTGCCCTGGATGGGTTGGCACCCCTTCCAGGGTGTCCTCCACCTTTTGCCCAAAGTCCCCTGGGATAGGCTCCAGGCTCCCCCACAATCCTGTGTAGGATAAGAGGTATGGAAAATGGATGGATGGATGGATGGATTTACATCATATCCTGTGTAACAAGAGTTGTATGCCAAGTGAATGCATGTATCCTGGTAAAATACTGTTTGTAAAGGTTGCAAGAATAAATAACAATAAAGGTATGCTGATGATGTCCTGAGGGTGAAAACTGATTATCCAGTTAACTTTCCTCTGCTCTGCAGTAGCAGCGACAAGATCAGGGTGGGGCATGCTCGGAGTGAATGCCACATCATGACGCCATCAGTTGGTTTCCGTATCCAAATTAACTCGGCCTAAACTCTCTGCTCAGTCCAACTCAGTTCATCACCGAATCCATCCCTAGGGAGCGCAACAGAGCTGTCAGATTATTTTGCCTTGTTTGTGTCTCACTTCAGAAGCAGCCACACCCTGCTGGCACTATCGTGATACGCTGGCCTCGGCTCTTATCTCTAACACTACACATGTTCTGTCGCTACACTGTCACACTGGGCTTCAGTGTGTCCGTCTTACTCTCTCTACTCGTACTGCTGCCTCTACACATATCTGTTTACCCTGCTACCTTATCCTTATCATTTAATCAAACGTCACACAAGACTCATAACAGGCAAAGCCAGAGGCAATGCACTTAGAATGTGACAGACTTCCAAGGACATGTGCTGTTTAATCTTTTAACATAACGGTTATGTAGTGTTTTTGATTAGGTTTCACAACACTGTATCCGCTCTCAGTTTATGAAGAGCATGTCCATGAAGTCCATGAAGGGCAATGCCCCGGCTCCAGGCAAAGCCTAGACAGACAATCTTGACCATTTGGATTGTTAAAACAAGCCCGAAAAAAAGCAAGCACAATGTGAATAAAAGAGCTGGAGCACATCGTGTATATGAAGAATGGTGGTGAGCAGTGTGATACTCTGTAGCAGCTGTCTAATGGCAAACCTGTGAGCAGAAAGTTGCAACTGCAGTGCAAACTACAGCACAGTCAAATCTCCTGCAACATCAAATTCCATGTCTAATTTAAGAGCGAAGCTGTAGTTGTGTCTTTGTAAAAGTATGCTGCCCGTTTCAGAGCTACTGCAACTGGCCTTGAAAAAAGCAAAGGCCAAGGCAGCAAAGAATTGTGAGATTGTGAGGAATGTGTGTGAGGAATGGACAAACATTTGTGTATGTGTATCTCTGTGTATCTATTGCAGGTCATGTTATAGAAGGAGAATGCCTTGTGTTTTCATGTCACAGTTCTTTATGTCAAGCTTAAACTCCAACATCTCCACCTGCCATCTGTCTTCTTACACCAGGCAGGTGGACCCAGCTGTAATTTCATCCTCACCTGCTCAAAGTTTGCAACACCACATGTCTTCCCCTCATACACCACTGCTGTGGTCGAATGATGAAACGTACGCAGGGTGCTTCAGGAGAGAGAAACATCCGCGGCAGCCATTTGTAGTGATGCGCATCATTTAGTTCAAACGGCCTTTAAAAACGGTCATTTTGTCACTTTGCTCCTGAGATTCTTGGGGCTGGCTTTATGCTGAATGAAGAAATGACTGTGGCATCAATGTAGCATATCAAACATGTAGATCAGATCTAAGTAAGAAGCCTTGTATACAATAATATTAAACTGTAACTATATTAAATAAAAGCTGAAAGTATTACTGTGCCAAATAAGCTCTTTGATGTAGGGCTCATATTTGCATCGCTATGTCATGGCTTACGTGTTTGTATTTGTTTGCCTTTGAATATTCACAATATGAAGCCTCATACGTCTGGGGTTGGGGGTTCGAATCCTGCCTCCGCCTTTTGTGCACGGAGTTTGCATGTTCTCCCCGTGCTTCGGGGTTTCCTCCGGGTACTCCGGTTTCTTTCCCCAGTCCATAGACATTCATTGCAGGCTGACTGGTGTTTCCAAATTGTCCGTAGTGTGTGAACGTGTGTGCGATTGTGTCCTGCGATGGGTTGTTCAGGGTGTCCCCTGCCATGTTCCCCGAGTTTCCTGGAATAGGTTCCAGGCTCCCACGCGACCCTGTGTAGGATAAGCTTTATGGGAAAATGGATTGATGCATGGAACTGTTTACATAAGTGTCAGTAAAAGTACGACAATAAAACACTGGCTTTGGTGTTTCGTTACATTCCAAATGGCTGCGTATTGCTTCAACTGCTATGGGGAACTTTCAGTGTTCTCACTTTGAAGGGTGTAGGTTTATAGGGAGTAGGGCGCAGTTATGATCACTTCAGAATGGACCGCAGGCTATAACCAAACAGACACATACACTACATGGACAAAAGCATGTGGATACCTGACCACCCCCATATGTAGGCCTTCTCCAAACTGTTGCCACAAAGTTAGAAATACACAATTATATAGGATGAACTGGAATGCCAAGTACACACCAGGCCTCCTCACCCGACATCAGTGCCCAACCTCACTAATGCTCTTGAGGCTGAATGAACACAAATCCCCTCATCCACACTCCAAAATCTAGTGGAAAGCCTTCCCAAAAGAGTGGAGGTTATTATAACAGCAAAGGAGGACCAACTTTTATTAATGCCCTTGGTTTTGGAAGTTCAACAAGCACAAGCACAAATTCTACTGCTCACATTCAAAGCCATTCATAATCTGGCTCCCTCCTACCTCTCAGATCTTCTTCATCCTCATACCCCCGCCCGTTCTCTATGATCCTCCTCAGCTGCTTCACTGTTCCAGCTTTTAAACTCAGCACTATGGGTGCCAGAGCTTTCAGTTGCTCTGCACCCAAACTCTGGAACTCCCTCCCACTGCATATTCATCAGCTGGACTCTATTTCATAAATCAAATCCCATATTAAAACAGATCTGTTCAAATTATCTTATTCATTATAATGAACTCATCTATATTATTGCTTCATCTATATTTATTTTGTACATCTATTTTAACTATGCTGTTCTTACTGCATGTTGTCTTTCTGTAAGGTGACCTTGAGTCAGGCGCCAACAAATAAAATGAATTATCATTATATGTGTGTGATGATCAAGTGTCCACATACTTTTGGCCATACAGTGCATCACAGACTAACAAAGAGATAAAAATCTTGAGCATATTTTACCAAAAAAAAAACAAAAAAACAAAAAAAAAAAAACACACA
Organism: Cranoglanis bouderius; assembly: GCA_023630585.1. Classification (NCBI taxonomy): domain Eukaryota; kingdom Metazoa; phylum Chordata; class Actinopteri; order Siluriformes; family Cranoglanididae; genus Cranoglanis; species Cranoglanis bouderius. The sequence goes on from CM042551.1 coordinate 11,053,496, forward strand.
AACCCAACACACCACCCTCAAACCTAATCTTATTAAACTTTAAACTCCTACAGTGTGACTTTTTTTTTTGAGAAAGCCGCTTTAGCCTGGACAATAGGCTCAGTGTGTGGATATTAGAGAGGTATTAAAACACCCTCTCCTCCTTTCTTATCCATATGGTCAGCACACACACGCCTGGTGCCATCCGCTATCCAAATGGCTGTCCCATGATCCAGGATTGAATTACAACACCGAAACTTTATGCCACACCATTTCATTCAAGATGTTAAAAGCAGAGTGTAGGCAGATAGCAAAACAAATGAAATGTAACTAATTTTGAAATAGAAGACCGCACACAACACACAGGAGAGAAAAATGCATAGCCCTCGCAGGGCAGAAAGAGATAGGAGAGGCTACGCCCCTTAAACAAATCATAGCCATTCACCTCAGTCACAGCAGTGGTACACCCTACACACACATTCTCTCCATCACTCAGTCTTGCCTTTGGGCAGGATTATATGATAAACACACACACATATATATATATATATAAACACATGAACCATTACCTCGTCAAACATTTTCATTATTCTTTCATGCTTAATTAACAAACAATGGTGAAGATGCATTAGCATGACACCACTCGGTAAAAGTATGCCCAGGAGAAAGGGTTTTCCCGACCTGCGGGGAGGAATTTACAGAAACACAGCTGACTATGGCCTAGGTCTGCTACAACAACAGGTGCCAGCTGCCCCAAAGAAGCATCAACACCCCACCCAGTGAGTTACAGTAATTCAGAACTCTCTAAAGTGACCACGGTTACAAAGCTATGATTTACTGTGTTCACTTCAATGTACAAGATTTTTCTGTTCTAATCCTGACATTCACTGAGTGCCAATCGAACATGTACCAAACACTGGATTCAAACAAATTCATCCGAACCATCACTATGAACTGAAGTGTGGGAATCTCTAGACACATCATGTTTCATATTGATTTAATTTAGTCAAAATGTGATCAGAAATTGATTCTCTATGCATCTTAATGCATATCAAGTTGTGACTTCTATATCCTATTCCTTTCCATTTTAAGCAACTACTATACTATACTATACTATATTCCTCTTGCATGCATCTCAACCACAGGTTAATTACAGTATAAAATCTTGTTACCCCCCAAGTGAAAAGGGAGAAAATTGCATTTAAAGTTTCCACTCCTGCTGCAGCGCAGAAGCACCACAGATATTTTGAAAGCCAGTATCTTAGCTAGCCAGGATTTAGACATCTTTAGGCAGACCACCGCATTTAACCAGCTTTTTACCAAACATAACCTTTGCTGGAAGACAGCCAAGGCAAGTTTATAAGGTAAAGAAACCCTTCCACACATCCAAAATTAAAAACTTCCACTTCCAAATGTCCACATATTTTTGGTAAACTACATTAAGGTTTTCTTAACACTTATTTTCTGTTAGGGTCAACACGGCCCGTTTAAAATTGTACTTAAACTGGAACTTTTTTTTTTTTTTTTTTTTACCCCACCAAGAAACTCATAGTGCTTGGCTCATTTTCTCTACTGAAAATGAAAAGAAAATAAATAAATTACATTTTGGTACATCTGCTATAACCTCCAATCATTCCATTATGACCAGCACCTAGTGTTAGGAGCATCCTCAGGCATGAGAAGAGGTTTTATGTATCTTTACTGTTCCCCGAAAACATAGACATTCTAGATTGGTCATTTCAAATATTATCTATCTGTCTCTGCTACCCAAAGTCGATAAGACTCGTGAACAGTACAGCAATTCCTAAGCAGTGAACAGAACACAAAGGGTTAATGCAGAGGTGTCAAAGTATGCTGTAGGGAGAAAAACTCAGTTTTGGTCCGAAACTATTTTTTTTTTGTCTTGTTTGGCTATTTACCCGAATTCAGCCACAATGACATCTAACAGGTAAAAGATACAAATTAGGACATACAAAGTATGTCCAGTTGCAGGTACCACACCAAACACAATGCATGGTACAGTTATGTGAAGAGACAACCGAGATGCATCTAAAACTACTCTTTTACCCATCCCTAATTAATGAGCCTTGTAAGCCTTGTAACAAAAACAAATAAACAAACAAAAAAACATATGCTAACTATTAAAGAAAAGAACCAACCTCTTTTGACTTCAAGGTCCTGAAGATATTGTCTGTATGATGCTGCAGCACTCATATCAACTTAGCCATATAAAAACCACAAGAAATAAAAAGAAGAGAAAGGAACTACAAACTGTGAGAGGGTTGAAAAGGAAGGAAAGCAATAATGTGAAAACAGTAAGAACTGCCTTTCAGAGAACAAGCAAAAAAGGAAGAGGCCTCAGTTCATCTGTAGGCTCTATGAAATCCAAGAGGTCAAAGATCCAGGGTCGTTGTGGAAATCCAGGTGTCTTCCAAGTCAGTTTTCTCTTTTTGGTTGCGTTTTGTCGCGTCAGTTATAGTCTAACAAAAGCCCGCGGATTTGTGTGTGTACCAGTCAGCAGCCTGGTAGCTCTGAGCGAGCAGCACGCTCTGAGCCGGAACTGTACTTTGACCACAAGGCAGGTGATGTCACTGCTCGAGCCGGAGCACGTGCCTTACTCCTGCCATGAGTCAGACGTATACGAGCATGCGTCTGTGGGTGTGTGGTGGGGGTGTGTGTGTGTATGCGCAGTTCAGAAGTTGAATGACTGATAACGTACATACGTATTCAGTGTGTGAGAGGAAAGAACGGAGAAAGTGTTGCCTCGCCGAACACCAACACCCTTTTCTGTCTAACTTTGTGTGCTGTGTGAATGAACCATATGTTCATGTGTATATGATGGTTGCTTGGTGCTTCCATAGAACATTTCACACCAGAGTATTCAGTGTGAAACCTCTCCTGATTCCACAATAATCAGGATGGAGCAACGGATTAAAGCAAGAAGAGAAATCCTTACTGAACTGCTCTATAAACACTGGCGATATTAACACTACACTGCCAATAAAGATGATAGCAATGGTTTTCCTATTTATTTACTTACATTAATATTTTCCTGTCACTACTACATTAGATTTTCCTTTTTATACACTACGTGGGATCCACATCCACAACATCCACCATCTTTGTCTAGTCTCAAGATATAATTCACAGTTAGGCTGAATCCCAAATGGCTTCTTATTCTTTATTATTATAATGATAATTTTCCAATGATTACATATTAGTAATTAAAGAATGACACATAATACCTTCAACCTGTTCATAATTACATTTCATGTTCTGGAACATCTCCGAAACAAGTTAGTTCCTGTTATAACTTGGGTAATAACAGCTATAAACAACCATTTCCTCACTAGCCTCCCTTTTTTTCCCTCTCTAGCAACTTTTAATTTTACAGAGAAGCCAGAAAGCCTCTGTCCTGAAGATTTTCCCGGGGCAGAAAACATGACTGTTACAAAGTGCTGACACAGCAGATTCCGTAAACATGAAATAAACATCTCCTTACAGAGTCCTTCACCATATTAAACTACTATAGGTTTTTCTTTGTTAAACACCAGCACCTTTTTAATCTGATTATTATCAGTCTTAGGCGTCCACCACACAAATATCTGTGCAAGCTGTTACTATAGAAATGTATTACGGCAAGCGCATTAATATAAACCTGCCAGAACTATGGTCAGAACTGCTGTTACTGAAAATTAGTAAACACCTTCTGACCAATCAGATTAAGGAATTCAACAGAACCACCTAGTGGCAGAAGCATAACCATATGAAAATAAAGTATGCCATAAATTATATGCATTTTATTCAGACCCTGTTCCAACATCAAGTGGCTCAAAGAATCATTTAGCAAGAAACATTTCCGAGCGTTATTTCAGCACACTTCTGCTAAATGTCTAAAAGTAGAACATTCAAATGTAGATATTTTTTTTTTCTCTTCAATATGTAAATCTTACATATCCAGGTGACATTTATTCTACCAGCCCTAACGCATCCATTTTCATAATGAGCATTATAAGACTGTGTTTTATAATCAGCGAGTGGTCATACCACAAAAACATCACAATAATAAAGAATATAGAACTTGATACATTAAGATGCATCTTGTATTGATTTTATATTGTATGGTGCCCTGAATCGAAATCGAAATCGAATTGTGTGATCTCTGGAGATTCGCACCCTTACACTGCAGCATCTAATCTCATCATCTTTACTCAGTGCTATATCCAGAAAGTCATGCCTGCTTCCCAGCCCCCAACTACTATTTGCACCTTCACTTTATGGCACAATATCATCTGACTAGCTTTGGGGTGTGTCTCAGTCAGCTCCCTAGTTCAGTAGTCAGGGCACTGAGCAGGGAGTCGGCCGTTTTAAGGGCCGTCTCAATCGCAAAATCCTTATAGCGCACTGGAATGTTCGCTCCCTAAAAAAACCCCACAATGCACCGCATGCGGAGCATCGATGCTCACTATGTTCCCTTACTGGAAATGACGTCATATATTCAGAAGCCTCTCCGCTTGAAAAAAAAAAAAAAGCAGACGAACTCTCAGCCAACTTTGTCTACAAATGCAAGTAGCTTGTTATAGTTGTTGTAGTTCTCAAATGATTACCTATGCTAGCGATTTTTTTTATTTGATGTTCTTTATACGGTTTGTTTGAGTCTAACGACTTTTAAATGTTTAATGATTTTAAAAAATCCACTTGCTGGCCTATGTTCCTGCTTGAACTACCATGACAGAAACGCGAACAGCTAACAAATTTATGAGACGTCTAATGTCAGAAAGTTATCGGTCCCGCCTGTTGTTGATAAATGCCAGTGGTCATCAGTGTCCCAATTTGTAGTGAGCCAGTGTCCTTACCAGTGCCCGAACTCGTGTACATGATATACTGATTCATGACCTAGGGAGCTGGGGAGCTGATTGAGATGCACACTTGGTTTATTTATCTATAGGTCCATTATGCTGCTACATTCATAAGTGTTTAATGATGACAGTATCATTTGCACAGTTTTGCTTAGCTTTTGCATATTATACAACTGACTTCATCCTCATGATCCTCCTGCTCTGTGCTGTTAGTGTGTACCATGGAGTGTCTTATGTGTTTACCTCATTGGTTCTCAAAGTGGGGTCCAGGCACGCCCAGAGGACCATGAAACATAGCCGAGGAGTCAGTGATTTTATTTATTTATTTATTTTACTTCACATCACATGATTGTCAACGTTCTTTAAAGTTATTAGCCTAGTGGACGGGCATCTGACCGGTCTCTTGAATTGAACGGGCTTAAATCAAACGCAAAAACAAGTCACCTATAAACAACATGCCAACTTGGTTCTGGCTGCAGAAATTTCAGGAATGAAAAGCTCCAGAATATTATTGTCCATGTGCAATTAAATAATGAGCCTAATAATTGAATAGTTCGATTATCATCAGAGGGGGTCTGTTTAATATTTTACAGTTAAAGGGGTTGGGCTGTTAGCTTACAGGTTTCACTACTGCTGAAGAAAAGATATGTTGCCGCAACATTTCCTCAAACCTTCTAACACACAGTTTTTGGTGGCGCATAAACGCACGTCGCACACAAACACGTTTCCCATGAGAACATGAACTGCATGCAGTGCTTGGGTAACAGACTGTAATTAGCAGTGATCAACAAGAGGATTGAGAAGAGCTCTGTTTTTGAGAAGAGCACACAAATAAGCCAGGAAGGAGGTGAGCCTGTGGTGCAGTCATGCTGGCCAGCGAGTCCTCCGAGACACAGCCGGAGGTGCTACAGACGCCTAGACATTGATCTTCTTTACAGGATATTAAACCATATTACCTGTTTAATCCACTCATGAAACTCTTGTATTATTATTCATGGCAATCTGTTGCTAAGACTAATGGTACTTCACTCCACAGTGGTACCATAGTACACTTTTAGTCCGAGTCTAGGCTTCCGACTGCCTGACTGCACTCATACACTCAGAGGACAAAAGGAGGGCAGACAGAAGCCGCCAGCTCCAACTGACAATTACATGAATCACACTTCAATATAAAGCCTCAAGAGACTGAACATCTAAATGATGTAAGGAAAAAAAAAAAGAAAAAAAAAAGTCAGGTCATGATTGTTCCTTCAAAATATATATATATATTTTTTTTTTTTTTTTTTTAAGTAAAATATTGCATAAGATATAACAGTCTGTATAGGTTTTTTTTGTCATTGTTGCAGCCAAAAATGCTCGATTTTGCTGCGGCTTTTTTCAAAATTTCTGTTTTTCATGCTTTTTTCTTGAAAACTTCTTGAATTGCCGAAAGTGCAACCACACGAAATTGTTTTGCATGGTCTTTCGCAGTGATGTTTGTTGGTAAATGAGACCTTTTAGCTGTACTCATGTTTGACGCACGTGAAGTGAAGAGGGCTTTGGCTGAATGCACGTTGTGATGACGTCACATGACGTGTTTTGGCCCAAATCTGCGGAAAATCTGTTGTAATTTTGAAAAATTGCAAGCTCCTCCGAATATTGCGGATTTTGCTTGATTTCGAGTTAATTTCTGCGATTTCTCTTATTTATAATTATTTGTTTTTATATTTTTTAAAATATTTTTTTAATTTGTGGATTTATGTTATGGATTATCTTACAACAGGATGTATGGGCATTCATTACATTTTAATATACTGAAACTATTTTGCAGATAACTTAAATAAATTAAAACCCCCATTAAAAACATGGGCAATGCAAACTTTCCTCTCAACTGTTTGCCACTACCTTACCACTTTACACTCTACTGAATTTATATCTATTATATTTTTTTCATATAAAAGGCAAAGAGAAATTATTTAAACTTTTTCTAGCATTTTCCCTAATCTCCTTTGAAAATGAGATGTAAATGGACGACATCACCCTGTATGAGCTGCAATTGAGTGTTGAGACCTAAACATATATGATACTAGCAAGCAGCAAAATGTTGATGAGTCATGAGTCACTCGTTATATTTTTATTGCTAGTTATAGAATTCTGTAAGTGCTAATATGGCGGGATTTTAACCAGGTCTGTGAAAACTCATCACTGAACATGATCACTGAATAACAAAAGAACAGTTTGATGACATTTTGTCATTTCCAGCAGTTTTTTTTAAACTATAGCCTAGCAGCTAGCAACATCACCTCAGGCGCAATATGTCCGACAGCTTCTTTAGTGAGTGAGCTAGCAGGAAGCATGGTTAGCATACTTTCCCTATGTGTTTGAACAGTATGTTTTATTTCCAATATTTTAGGCTCAAAAGCAGAGAAATTAAATTAAAATTCTAAAATGTGTCTCTGCTAAATGTCATTTTCTAATCCTTTATCTTTCTGTTTTAAGTGATCTCGCACTGTAACTGCTGCCATTTTGAGGACTGAAGTGGAGATAATGTTATTGTGTCTGTGCTTCATTAATGAGATTGATTTTCATTTATACTGACAATCGACTGCCCTAACATACTTCGCTACATACAGTACATCCTCTACAAGCAGCAGAGCAGTGAACCCTCCCTGTCATGCTGCCTCGTACCTATATTAGCTAGCTAGTTAGGTTATGGGACAGCTGGGAAGTTTTTCTCAGCAGCAAATATTGCTAACATTAGCAGAGGTTAGTTAGTTAGCTGATATCAACAGGTTTTTTTTTCTCCTCCTGATGAAACACCCTGGAATCCTTTATCTATCCAGTCAGTCAATTTTATTGACTGTCAGTGTACCTGGTATTCTCTTCTGAAGTAAGGGGAGGAATTTATTTTAGCTAACTTTCACCTCTAGTAATGATCACATTGTGCAGCAAAGCCAGAAATTCTGGCCCCAATTATAGCAACCGCAACAGAACAATCAGGTGACTTGATAAACTTGGATAGCGAACATCAGCTGGCTAGTTAAAGTTACAGGCAGTCCCTCCTGGATTTTGTGCAGTCGCAGAAATTAACGCAAATTCAAGGAAACTCCACAATATTCGAAGGAGCTTGCAATTTTGCAAAATTACAGCAGATTTTCCGCAGATTTGGGTCAGGACGGGTCATGTGACGTCATCACAACACGCATTCAGCCGACACCCTCTTCGGTCCACATGCATCAAACATGAGTACAGCTAAAAGGTCTCATTTACCAACAAACTTCACTGCGAAAGGCTGTGCAAAACTATTTCGTGCAATAGCAATTTTCACCAATTCAAGTACTTTCCCACAAAAAAAGCACAAAGACCTCTTTTTTTTTTCAAACTTTTTTTAAAAACTGCGAAATTCTGGGTATCCTTAAAATAAAGCTAACTGATACTGTAACACTGGCTTGTACAGCTATAACACCATGGCACAGCTATTCTTCACCATGATCTAATAAGTCTTATATATATATATATATATATATATATAAACAGATCCAGTAAAACGGTCACTGTTAAAACAACCGTTCCGGTTACAAGCCAAAATAACAGAAAACCACAGTGATTGAAAATGTGTTAATTACCTACGAAACAGTGGCAGAATATTCCAGAATAGCAGAAGAAGTGATGTTGACATGGAAGAGAAAGAGAACAAAAATCTGTTAGTTCACAGTCTGAGAGCTTCGCTATAAGAAAAAGTCATATCATGGGAAAGGGCACTACAGGGATATCAAAAGGGATTTAATCTGGGAAAAACACACAAGACCAGAGTTTCCCCATGTCTGCTTTTTACATGAATAACAGTACTATAATTTGATGAAGATGCAAATCATAGAGTGGCATAATCGTGTGCGTGTGTGTATACGACATTAGTAGTAGTAAAATATATTGATTTTATTTGACTGATTTTACTTCATCATGTATCTTTGCCAGAAAAGAACACTAAAATATATTTTGGATTCATTTTGATGAACTGAAACAAAAAAAAAATACTGAAGGCTGAAGTCTGACCAGCAAAATGTAGTCATGTAAGCTGAATCAGATGAACTACAAGCATGGGGAAAAACCAGGACCAGGATTGAGAAACACTGTTTTTTGTCTGTTTAACAGTGCACAACATGAAAATTGATACATTAATATCAAGCAGTCTTCCTGGCAGTATTGTGGCTCTTTTTTTTCTGCAGCAAGATGTCCACCAAAAGCTCATTTAATGTCTGAATACTGTACCAAAATAAAGAATTCACGTTACAGCACACAGGAAGGAAATGTTTTGGATTCTGGTGTAGTACACAAAGGACTATACAGATCGTCCATGCAGTATGTGACTGTGCTGATTCGGGGAAATTTTCACCTACAAATCACCCCCTCTCTCCCAGCAGCCTCTGCTACTGATGCTGTGCTGCAGTGAAACACTCACACAACGTGCATCAGCTGGGCCACAAATCTGCATGTAATCAGAGGTACGGATACCATCACAAACACAAGCTGGCTTCATACCACTGAGACCACACACTCACGCACACACACTCGGGTAACTTATGGACAAACGGGCAGGAAGCCATGAAGGAGAACAGCTAGACTGTGTTTAATGCATTCAGATAATCTAATGCTTTAAATGAAATGCATAATCAAAGTCAAACCTCACACACTGGTCTATCTGAATCGAATTATCTCTACGTCCTGTTCCATTTCTCTACCTGTGCAGGTCTATAGCTTTCACAAATACATCCATTTTCTATACCGCTTATCCTACACAGGGTCGCAGGGGAGCCTGGAGCCTATCCCGGGGAACTCGGGGCACAAGGCGGAGGACACCATGGAAAGGGTCCCAACCCATCGCAAGACACACACACACACACTATGGACAAATTTGGAAATGCCAATTGGCCTACAAGACACAGGTCTTTGGACTGGGGGAGGAAACCGGAGCACCCAGGGGAAACCCCCGAAGTACAGCATATAGGCTGGCGGTGGGAATCGAACCCCCACTCTGGAGGTGTGAGGCAAATGTGCTAACCATAGGATAAGCGATATGGATGGATGGAAGGAAATCAGCTGCTTCCCGTCAGAGTTTGAACAGGATATCACGATACCTGCAATATCAAGACTATACTGCTGTATTATCCAGACCTAATAAAACAAGTGGGTCTGGGTTGTGAGGTTAAAAACACATGTATAAATAGAAGCATACACAAACACACTCTTCAACAATAAGGCATTCATCTACAGAGAGAGGGACAGTCAGCTCCAAGCAAACACAGTCATGCAGGAAACCAAAAAAGAAGCAGAAAGAAGAGGGGAAAACCACTGGCTGCTGAACAGACCTCATGATGAGGAGATTATGAAAGGACAGCACATCAATGCTGATTTCATAATGTAGGTCACACACAGCACCGAGATGAAGGGTCAGAAGATACTGGTTGAGAGACTAAAGATAAAAAACGAGGCCAGGAAATTCTTACGTTTTCACCTGTACACAGATCCTAAACAACCAAGCAAGAAGTCATATTTACACTGTAGACTTGCATCAGAAGATATTTTGATCAACTGATGCTATAATATTTATTTAGCTGTATATATCTTTGGACATATATGATATGAGATATGTTGTGATAAAGTTGGCATACATGCGGAGTAGGCGTGGAATGCAATATCACTGTGTGTATCTGTTCAGTGCTCCAAATATTCATAATTACTGTACATTTTTCCCCTTTCTTCTCCATTTTTTGAAATAGAGATGTGTGCATGCTTTTTTTTTTTTTTCATTCCACTGCACACTATTATTATATTATTTCTGTTTATACCTGCCCAAAATATTTTCGAATTCGGTTGGTTCCATTTCCCATAATGTATAAATAAACTAGCAGCATCATTCAGTAATCCTGACCAGGCAGTCACTAAGAATAAATGAATGAACACTGTAATGGCACTGCTGTAAATGCAAGTTCATGGTAATGAATGTGGTATTGCTTTGTCCACTTCACATATGAGTGCTCACCTACATGAAAGTAAAAACCTCTAGCCTCAAAATATGTCTGGCAAGCTTTTTTTTTTTTTTTTTTTTTTTTTTTTTTAAAACAAAAAACAAAAAACAAAAACCACAGACAATGTGCCTCCTATCACTATTTGTATCTGTCTAGACCACATTATCTGTTCATTCAGAATAATGTGTACATATTTGATACAGGGCCTACACACACCCATCCAGTGACAAATATGGTTTAGTACTCAGTATCAGAATAAAAGCTACTGTTGCGTCCTTATTACAGTCCCATATTACTGGATATATACTGATCACATTGGCTTGCCATGGCATGAGAACCCGAAGGAAGCTTCACTCCGAGCCGAGCATCTTAAAAAGAAAATTATTTCTTCGAACACCGTCTAGGTTTGAAATTTCAGACGCCATCACCCTGACATATTCATCATCATTTAACATCCTGTACCCAGTAGCATTTATAAGCTATTGTACGAAGGCAGAAAGCCAAGAGACAGGAGAACAGGGGCGAGAGAAATACATCTCCATTTCCAGCTAATGGTATACTGCAGGTTTAGGCTATAAATTACCAGCTGTTATGGGGGAAATACACAAAGGCCATATATAAAGAGAGGTGGGAGATATGGCAAAACTATCAGATCACACCACTTGGAAGATATTCTCACAATACACCATAAGTATCACAAGATTTAGCAGAGAGCTCCAAATGTTTGGGTGCAATTTAATAAGTATTACAATATTTTAAATATAATGGTTCAATACTGTGGGTTTTTTTTTTTTCCCCCCCTTCACTTTTTTTGTCCTAAAAACAAATGTTGAATTTGTTAATTAACCTGCTATTAATAACAGGTCACATAGTAGGCATATAGAAATCTGAGTCCATAGTAAACTTCCTGTTATAACAAAGCTGTTTATTTCTTTATTTGTTCATCTAAAAATAGATTCATAAACAAACATAGCACAATAAGAATCACTATGTCCAAGAAACAATTTTTAATTTATGTTTAACAAGCCTATAAACAAACAGGTTTAATTGTATTGAGTTTTGAACATAAACTATTTTATAAAGAACTTTAATTGGTCAAAAAGAACAAAAGAAAGCCGTCATAGCTTCCTGTCAATCACTGGATTCCACAGTTGGGTGTGAAAATAAACAAATTATGAAACCCAGCCATCATTTAGTAAAGACTCATTTTCACAGAGCTAAAGCAGGCTTGCGACTGCAGCGGCAGCTTAATTATTATTTCTGTCTTCACTGTTTGCTACTGAACTTATTAGGTTAAAGATACGTAGAAATGAACTTAGGTGATTTGCCTAAAACACTGCACTGCCACAATAGCAGCAACATTTTTCAGGCGAGTCACAAAGCAGTCCTTCTCTGAACACACTAATACACTGTGTTCAGTTGTACTGACAAGAAACTAAAGTGAATGTGTGCTGAACGTTTCCCGCTTGCTCTACAACAAAAATGCTCAAATATCCCCCGATCTACACAAGACATGACGCCCACCGTCTGACGAACTGAACAGTGTCTGCATCTCAACACCGGCAGCACATGAGAGCAAAAATGTATTTATAAATAAATAAATAATACATTTTAAAAAATAACCACAACACACACACGCACAACATGCGAAGTAATATCCCCATACCCAATAGAAAAGAAAAGACAGACAGAGAGACAATCCAAAACAGAGACAGACAGAGAAAGATACAGACAGGCAGAGACACAGACAGACAGACGGAGACAAAGACAGAGACAGAAACAGACAGAGACAGACAGACAGAGACAGAAACATAGAGACAGAGACAGACAGAGACAGAAACAGAGAGACAGAGACAGACAGACAGAGATAGAGACAGTGACAGAGGCAGAGAAACAGACAGACAGATGGAGACAAAGACAGAGACAGACAGACAGAGCCAGCGGAAGAAAGACAGAAACAGAGACAGAAACAGATAGACAGAGACAGACAGAGACAGAAAGACCGAGATAGAGACAGTGACAGACAGAGGCAGAGAAACAGACAGACAGACGGAGACAAGACAGAGACAGAAACAGACAGAGACAGACAGACAGAGACAGACAGACAGAGACAGACAGACAGAGACAGACAGAAACAGGGAGACAGACAGAGACAGAAACAGAGACAGAGACAGTGACAGAAAGAGGCAGAGAAACAGACAGACAGACAGACAGGCACATGTTTAGGCGCCGGGGTCCAGCCAAGGTGAGTGAGACAGATGTCTACAGCTAGCTCAGACAAGGGGCTAACAGGGTGGCCTTCTGTTCAGTAGCATTTTGAGAAATCCATTTCGATTCGAGCAGCAGCTCCTGTTCCAAATCCCCTACAGCAGACTGTTTAGTCCTGTGGAGAACTTTCTGAGAGAGAATGAAACACAACCTGGCTGCAAGCTTTTGTGTTTGCGCAAAAAGTCATGGTGTTCTTGATCCAGATCATTTACCTGTGAGGCAAAACACGGCCTCCTGCAGAGCGCAGATTAAAGGGGAAAATGTCACTGTACACTGCAATTAAATCCTACTATTGGAGCGTCAATAGTTATGTGTCTGAGTGCATTCTGACGGTTTTATTTTTCTCACCTGTACAGGTGTAAGCAAATACACACAGGAAACATACCCAATCCCTCCTTACTTACACACACACACACACACACACACACACACACACACACACACACACACACACGAGTATTCAACATCACAGTAAGGGTGGACAGATCATAAATCCATTAGCTAGCCCACAGGGAAAGTAAAAGCTGCTCAGTTCCATGTTTCAGTTGCCTTGAAACCTAAATTAATATAATAACAAGTAGTAGTGGCTAACGTAGTGTAATACTGAACAACAAGCTAGTTAGCTAGTTAAGTGTATTAACACAGACTAGGTCACAAATGAGTATATGATCATAATTTTCTGATGTAGCACATTGTGTCTGCAAGCCACTGGTCAGTGTTTCGACTACGAGCTGTGGTGTTCTCTTCTCACACTGGACATTATCGGAGTCTGTCTAGCATCTTTATTTTCCTCTCGATATGTTTACTCACGAGGTGACTGTATATAAGCAGGAGAGCTATACGGTGTCTTTGATCTGGATTTTATTCCGCTTGATTTCTCCGCCCAGTAAAAGTCTTCCCGGCCAAAGCGGCAGGATTTGGAGGCAGTCGCTGTAGTTACAGCATTGAGGTACAAGAAGTGCATTCAATTTAAACTTATGTTTTGGAAAGTCATTAAGGAGTAGCCGTTTTTCCATTTCTGGTTGTCTGCTGCACAACTATGCAGTCCCTCCAGGATTTCACGATTTTGTGATCAAGCAAAGGCTGTAATATTCGGAGGAGCTTGCAATTTTTTCAAACTTACCGCTGATTTTTCGCAAATTAGGGCCAAGATGCATCATGGGACATCATCACAACGTACATTCAGCCAAAGCCCTCTTCGATTCACATGCGTTGAACATGAGTACAGCTAAACGTTCTCATTTACCAACAAACATCACTGCGAAAGGCCGTGAAAAACTATTTCTTGCAGTTGCAATTTCGCCAATTCAAGTAGTTTTCTGCAAAAAAAAAAAAAAAACTCAGCAAGTTGCATCGCACTTTTTGAACAAAGCATTTTTGGCCGCAACAATCACAAAAAAACTCAGTGAAATCCTGTACGGATTGACTGTAGATAAAAACCTAAACGCCTGTGTTGAAAATCTTGTCCCGGGTGCCCAGGATAGTGATTTGTCCACCCCTGCTACAGTACCGAAATATGGAACTTTCTAGTGGAAGGCTTGCAGCAGGGTATGTAAGGAAACTATGAGATACAAGATCAGTAGTATAATAATATGGAGGACTGGTAGAAATAATAATATTAAAAAAAAAAAAAAAAAAAAAAAAAAGCATCATAATTGCATCTTCTCAATCACCTTGAGTAACAATACATCCAATACTAGCAGACCCTATTCATGTTCACATAACATGAAAAACATAAGTTTCTTTAACAAAAAAAAAAAAAAAAAAAAAAAAAAAAAAAAACACACACCTGTCCAAAGTGAAGGATTCAAGCAAATGTCAGAGATGCCAGCGAGTCCCTGAGGGGAAGCTGACCCATTTCCATACACAGCAGGGGAGCAAACCAACGCCCCGGCGGTCAGGACACACCAAAAGCGCAGCACAGGCTTAAACAAGTAATAAACCCCTCAGGCAGGAGAAGAGTCATGTCTGCCGTCTCACATAATGTGGCACATTCCAGGTGGAGACACTGGTGAGGCAGCTGTTTAGGGGAATGCACGACAGTCATGTACACGCTTACACACCTGCTTTTGACATGGTTTCCTGTCGATCACTGCATTCCACAGCTGCGTGAGATAAGTAACGGGACTGAAGACTAGTCTTCATTCACACTCTACACAAAGCTGAAGTCTAATGATGTAACGTCAATATGAAAAATTGGTGGAGCAGTGGTAGCTCAGTGGTTAAGATGCTGGGCTACTGATCGGAAGGTCATGAGTTCAAATCCCAGCACCGCTAAGCTGCCACTGTGGCAGCTTGAGCTTGTTCTGTTGCCCTTGAGTAAGGCCCTCAACTGCTCAGATGTATAAATGAAATAAATGTAAGTCGCTCTGGATAAGGGCGTTTGCCAAATGCATTAAATGTAAATGGTGTCGTCATATTTTCTTTCTGGACTGTTAATTAAAGTGTAACTCAGCAGTGGTTTAGGGTTTTGTTTTCTTTTTTTAACAAGAGGAACTGATTAGGTTCATGTCCTTATTGCAATGGCATGTAGTTACCCAAAGATGTGACCAAATCATGAGAAAAATCACTCATAGCTAGAAAGGTTTCAGACCGTTTGCATGCCCTAAAATTTATGTATTAATCTTATATTTCCACATCATTTTGGGGAGAAGAATATGTTACTGAAAAAAAAAAAATATTATGATACTGAATTATTTTAAATATCTTTTTAAGTTTTAGAATATAGAATATAAGGATTTCAGCCACAGCAACATCTGACAGGTTGACAAATGGCTACATACATTCATCTCCAGAATTATTGGCAGCCGTGGGGTATAAAATATATATATATATATATACACATTATATATATATATATATATATATATATATATATATATATATATGCCAGTAATGCTGGAGCTCACTGAACTTGCATAATTACACTACACTTATGTACAAATTACGGTGGTGCTTGAAAGTTTGTGAACGCTATAGAATTCTCTATATTTCTGCATAAATATGACCTAAAATATCACCAGCAGTTCATGTGAGGAAACCCACCAACATCCCAGAGTTGAGGCTGTTCTGTACTGAGGAACGGTGTGCAGGACTGATCGACAGTAACCGGAAATGTTTAGTTGCGGTTATTGCTGCACAAGGGGGTCACGCCAGATACTGCAAGCAAAGGTTCACATACTTTTGCCACATACATACAGGTGCATCTCAATAAATTAGAATGTCATGGAAAAGTTCGTTTATTTCAGTAATTCAACTCAAATTGTGAAACTCGTGTATTAAATAAATTCAATGCACACAGACTGAAGTAGTTTAAGTCTTTGATTCTTTTAATTGTGATGATTTTGGCTCACATTTAACAAAAACCCCCCAATTCACTATCTCAACAAATTAGAATACTTCATAAGACCAATAAAAAAAACATTTTTAGTGAATTGTTGGCCTTCTGGAAAGTATGTTCATTTACTGTACATGTACTCAATACTTGGTAGGGGCTCCTTTTGCTGTAATTACTGCCTCAATTTGGCACGGCATGGAGGTGATCAGTTTGTGGCACTGCTGTGGTGGTATGGAAGCCCAGGTTTCTTTGACAGTGGCCTTCAGCTCATCTGCATTTTTTGGTCTCTTGTTTCTCATTTTCCTCTTGACAATACCCCATAGATTCTCTATGGGGTTCAGGTCTGGTGAGTTTGCTGGCCAGTCAAGCACACCAACACCATGGTCATTTAACCAACTTTTGGTGCTTTTGGCAGTGTGGGCAGGTGCCAAATCCTGCTGGAAAATGAAATCAGCATCTTCAAAATGCTGGTCAGCTGAAGGAAGCATGAAGTGCTCCAAAATTTCTTGGTAAATGGGTGCAGTGACTTTGGTTTTCAAAAAACACAATGGACCAACACCAGCAGATGACATTGCACCCCAAATCATCACAGACTGTGGAAACTGAACACTGGACTTCAAGCAACTTGGGCTATGAGCTTCTCCACCCTTCCTCCAGACTCTAGGACCTTGGTTTCCAAATGAAATACAAAACTTGCTCCCATCTGAAAAGAGGATATTGGACCACTGGTCAACAGTCCAGTTCTTCTTCTCGTTAGCCCATGTAAGATGCCTCTGACGTTGTCTGTGGTTCAGGAGTGGCTTAACAAGAGAAATACGACAACTGTAGCCAAATTCCTTGGCACGTCTGTGTGTGGTGGCTCTTGATGCCTTGACCCCAGCCTCAGTCCATTCCTTGTGAAGTTCACTCAAATTCTTGAATCAATTTTGCTTGACAATCCTCATAAGGCTGCGGTTCTCTCGGTTGGTTGTGCATCTTTTTCTTCCACACTTTTTCCTTCCACTCAACTTTCTGTTGACATGCTTGGATACAGCACTCTGTGAACAGCCAGCTTCTTTGGCAATGAATGTTTGTGGCTTACCTAGTGAACCAAACTGAGAGACCATTTTGAAGGCTCAGGAAACCTTTGCAAGTGTTTTGAGTTGATTAGCTGATTGGCATGTCACCATATTCTAATTTGTTGAGATAGTGAATTGGTGGGTTTTTGTTAAATGTGAGCCAAAATCATCACAATTAAAAGAAACAAAGATTTAAACTACTTCAGTCTGTGGCATTGAATTTATTTAATACACGAGTTTCACAATTTGAGTTGAATTACTGAAATAAACAAACTTTTCCACGACATTCTAATTTATTGAGATGCACCTGTATATAATATTGGATCATATTCCTTAATAAATAAATGACCAAGTATAATATTTTGTGTCTCATTTGTTTAATTGGGTTCTCTTTATCTACTTTTATAACTTGTGTGAAAATATGATGTTTTAGGTCATATATATGCAGGTATATAGAAAATTCTAAAGGGTTCACAAACTTTCAAGCAGCACTGTATGACTAAATTCTGAATAAAGTCAAAAGAAAAGACAATTTGTTACTTGGAATTATTTGTGTGGCAATCAATCATCAGACAAAATTTCATAATCATGACAGGGCTTTTTATTTATGTTATGAACCCTCTACCTCTTTCTAACTCCTAGTGGAGTCGAAGCATCCTCATCACATCACTCCATCTCATGCATATCTCACACACACACACACACACACACACACACACACACACACACACACACACACACACACACACACACACACACACACACACACACACACACACACACACACACAGACTATGGGGTTCTGAGCTGCGTATAAAACGACAGCTGCTCCAGAGACTGAATATGATACAGTGTGATGGAGGGAAATGGAATTTCAGGGCAGGGCTGTAGTTAAACTGTTGCTGGTGTGTGTGTGTGTGTGTGTGTGTGTGCGCGCGCGTGTGTGTTCCTTCAGTGAGTCCCGATCCAAGTACACACTTAAAGAACAGACATGCCCTTGAATCCAAGCGCGCACACACACAGGACAACTGTGAAAGCAGCTGAGGACAAAAAAGAAAAGGAAAAAAAAAAAGAACGGCATTGAATTGCTATCGAACCCCCCCCCCCCCACACACTCCTTGCCCTCACCACCCAGCTCTTGAAACTCCGTCCTTTTTTAAAAACACCTGTCTCCTACCCTGTCTCACTTTCCTCTTAACCCTTTCAATCTACTCTATCCTTTGTCTCTCCTTTAAAGGGCTAAAGGGTTAAAGTAATTATGCGTAAGATGGATCTTTACATAAACATTGTTCTGAAGACACGCGGGCCTATCGGGGGCCACTGATGAACCTTTCCTCTATAGCTCAGAGTCCTCACTGTTTTCTCTAAGCCTAGAGAGGAAAGTCTTTTCAGACCTGAGCTCAAATCAACACTTCAATCCGACAGCAGAACTGGACTGGAGTGGCGTTAGCTTAGCGAGGCTTTGATATAATACAAAAGATTATTCTAATAAAGGTTTATGGAATAATTAAATAATAAAATAAGTCCAGTGTAACAGAAGTACAGAACAGTGTACTTCCTTTCCATACTGATGTGAACAGGGTGCATGTGTCACTCAGCAAAACCACACAACACACGAGGAAAGAGATGAACACACTGGTAGCAGTAATCCATTACTAATATTACTGATTCTTATCTCCCATAGTTGCCTTTTCCTGGCCATAGTCAAATACATTGTGCTGAAACAGATCGCTGAAAAAACAAACAAACAAACAAACAAACAAAAAAAAAAAAAACAATGACCCCCCTCAGTGCAGATTTTATTTCACAAACATGAACCAACTATCCAAATATTAGTCATAATATTTCGGCTGTTTATTAAAGCCATTTTCCCCCCTGAAATTTACATCCTTAGGGTGTATTTTTTATTAAACCACAGCACAATTGAATTCTCAAGTCTGATTGGTCAGAAGGTGCGTGTTATTTTTGTGTAACAGACACACCACATAATCCAAGACTAATAATGAACTGATTTTTTAAAAACCTGCTGAGGATTAACAGGAAAAAAAAAAAAGTAATCGTTGAAGTTAACAGGAGACATTTATCTCATATTTATGGCTGGAGTCTCGAGTGTCAGCACTTTGTAACGGTCACAGTGATTTGCTGTGTTTTTGAGAGAAAGAGAGAGAAGGAAAAGATGCTGATGAGCAAATGACCATTTATCATTGCTATAACGTATGTGATAACTCGCCGTCCACAACATTATATCTAACTATAGCCGCTAAAACGCACACTCACTGACACCTAGGAGCAACCGATCTTTGCCAGTTCAAGAACAATTTACAGCAATGCATTTAACATTTTTTTAATCAGCCGTCTCGAGTGCTATATTAAACCTAATATAAAAGTTGATAAGATACACACATTTGTTAATAGAGAAGCTGATTTATTCTGTGGTATTCTATGGTAAGATTTATTCTGGTTCAACAAACACTGCTGATTGATTGGGGGGGGGGGGTTATTGTACACAGGCCCTGAGGTTTGGATATTGTAATATTTTTCTCTAATCCCATTATGTCATTTTCAGGATTTTTGCTGAACAGGAGCTGATGGCAACCCAGAGTGACTCACATTTTATTTTGCTGACTTTTAGGAAATTTGCTTAAAATTTAGACGTAAAAACATAATATTCTAAAACAGAAATACACCTAGTGTGCGAGTGAGAGTTGAAGTCTGCTGCAGCACCAGGAGCGATATTTTCATTCATTCACTACACCGGTGCTTTCTGCGTCTCCTCCCCCTCTCCTATGGGTCTTTTTTTGCTCTCCACTTTTGTGCTCCCCCACTCTCTCTATTGATGTGTGTGTGTGTGTGTGTGTGTGTGTGTGTGTGTGTGTGTGTGTGTGTGGGGTAATAGGCGGTGTAGGAGTGCTATGATGTGGAGTGAGGCTGGAGTGAGGCTGCTTCATGGCCTGTGCTTCACTGGAGCAAAGACTTCACTCTGAACAAGATGTACTAAACACGCCTAGAGCTGAGGTTTGAGGTGTTTAAAACTGGCAACCTGAGTCATAGGCTAAATACCCACAGCAAAAACTGCAGCTAAACCCAGCACCATGTCCAAAAAACATCAAGTGACCTTTATGTGTGGAATGAGAAAATCATCAGAAGGGTTTTTCCCCCCCTCACCCTGACTCATTTTAACTGAACATCTAATCAATTCCTGGCATAACTGGCATAACATAAATATTATACATACTGATTTTCTATTGTAGGCTACGATAAACACAGTGAGGCTGAAAGCTTAGACACCTAACAGTAAATCAGGGATAGGGAGGAGCTTAAGTGTGAAACACTATACACAGTATACACTGGCGAATGCATAGGTTTGCACCTGCCATGGTTTCTGGATGGAGGAGATGAACGTAGATCTTTGCTGAAGTGAAAATAACAGTCTCTAGGACAACCTCAAAAACAAGTCCCTGAAGTTTACATAGAATGATGTGAAAAACAAACAAAAATAAAAACATCCGGTGAGCAGCAGTTCGGTGAGCCTTATTGATGAGAGAGAACGTCCAGGCCGCTTCAAGCTGACAGGAAGGCTATGGTAACTCAAATAAGCACTCTTTACCAACGTGGTGAGCGGAAAAGCATCTCAGAACACACAACATGTCAAACCTTGAGGTGGATGGACCACGTCGAGCAGAAGACCACATCGAGTTCCACTCCTGTCAGCCGAGAACAGGAATCGGAGTTTACGGTGGGCTCAAACACCGAAACTGGGCAGCTGAAGATTGGAAAAAGAGCAGGAAATGTTTTTTCCCCCCCAAACGTCAATAATATTTTCCTGAAATCTATATGTCTATGACGTGGGCGCGATTGAGCTGCTACACTTCTTGCTTCAGACTGAAATAACAATATTGCATGTAAACAGTGATTAAGCTTGTATTGCATTCATTTTACTGTACAGTAGCTTATCAGATTGCTTTATTTGGGCTTGGCTTAAGGAGAGTCAGTGAACAAAAACACAGCAAAGAAGAGGATTTTTGCTAAGACTCTTCACTGAATGTCTTGTGGATACACTGCAATTAGGAGAAATCTGAAAACGTCTGCTCACAGCGTCCACACTGTGCAAAGCTTTTCGTATTGTGAAAGTTAGAACGGGATGGAATGGGGACCAAATGCATTTTAAGAGAGGAAAAAAGGTTTCTGAAGTCTCGCTACAGATGGGCGATGAATATTGCACTTTCATTTGAGAATCAATGTATCCACACACACACGCACGCACACACACACACACACACACACACACACACACACACACACACACACACACAAAGCCATGAATGTCACTGGGGCCCCTTGGGACACAGAAGCGTGCATGTCACCAACAGTGCTGTGTAAAGGGTCAAAGGTGAGAGAGGGGGATCAAACGTTCTCCTGCTGGCCCACATCAATCTTAGTAAGTCAGACACAAATTCAGTCCAATCTGAAAACAAGTGCCATTTTCAAACATGATCAGAATGAGCCACATTCGATTGGCGCTTTAAGGGCTTAAAGAAAAGCGTTAATTAGTCAATTATTTAAAGTGCCACTGAACCCAAAAACACGTTTACAAATGGATAACTCCTCTTATATGAAATGATTCCAATTACATAGTCAGGTGTCTGTGTAAACTAGCTAGCACAGTGCTAAATTCTTATTTTATTTCATTTGAAAGCACAGACTCTCAGTATTACTTGTTACATACAGTATGATCTCACAAAATAGCCTCATAGCTTACACCATGTATTATAGACAAATTATTAGTGCATGATGACATGTTAGCCAGAAACTTTTAGCACCAGGAACTTGTATATTAAGCTAGTCAGTTAGCTATCATAGCTAATGCAACAATTTCAACAAACTCAAACTGGTTTATTAGCGGTTAACTAGCCAGCCAGCTATTTGGGCCAGGAGGAGGACTTTTCCCAGCTCTATATTAATGTATGTTGATGGTAACACTGCAACACTGCTGATGGTAACACTGCAACGACTAATCAATAAAATAATCAATTATGAAAATCATAGTCAACAAATCTCATTATCGATTAGTTGGTCTGCGCACAGCACGGGGCATGTTTACTCACTGCGTTACCTCCGTTCTGAAAACACGTCCCAAGTGACGAACTACACACTATGCACTTACACCATGCACTATGTACTCTATGGTCTAGTGTATGAGTTTTAGAAGGGTAGTATCGTCTCAAACAGTTGTGTTAATGTAGAGTTTTAGGGTGTAAGCACACTAGGCAATCTGCACCGTGACCAAGCACGTTTGACCCACAAGATGTACCGTGCCCAAGATGGGACAATCGTGCTTAGGCAACCAGGCCTAGTGGGAGTACGCTCCTAGTCTGAAGTTTATATGTGTAACACTCAGTTTGTGGATTTAATTTTAAATAAACGATAAAATGATTCATCGCTAGTTGCCGCCCTAACTGATAGATTATGGCATCTTTCTAGTAGTGTCTAGGGCATTATTTCACAATTTAATTAGCTACAATGACACATTCAGGGATATTTTACCTTCTGCCCTGCCCTATCCTGAGGCCCAAACAAGCTCAATAATCATTTCTTCTCCATTAAATGTTCTTAGACCTTTCGCCAGAATTTTTTTTTTTTTTTTTAAATAAATAAATAAATCTCAGTCACTTCAAGGCAGAAGGAATGCGATGCTTTTTCCCCCCCAGTCACAACAGAGTTCCACTTTTCAGAAAAGTGCCAAGTGATGTCAAGTGCTTTTTAATCACCTGACCAATCAGGACGCAGCTCGGGGGCCACGCACGAAAAACCCAACATGGTGGACAGAGCACTGAAAAATATGTCTTGTTAGAGTGTGTTAGAGACTTATGTGAAACTGAAGATATTTCCACACACACACACACACACACACACACACACACACACACACACACACACACACACACACACACACACACACACACACACAAAGCCTCCTCCTCACTGTAGTTAGCCTTAATATTGAAAACTCAATCTAATAAATCTGGATAGATAAGCTAGCAAATTAGCCAATAGAATCAGAAGGCAGAAGTAGTAAGAGCGTTGTTATGGTTACAGTGTGCACACTGTGTAAGCCCACAAGGAGCAAGTCAATTTTCTGTAGAAAAAAAAAAAGCCTAGTGTGAAAGCAGCTTTATCTGTTGACTAAAGAGAGAGAGAGAGAGAGAGAGAGAGAGAGAGAGAGAGAGAGAGAGCGAGCAAGCGAGCGAGAGAGCGAGAGAGAGCTGTGCTAGAGTAAGCAACTGCTCACAAGCACAACTGCATTTCTCTCATAATCTCCCAAACACAAGTTACACAGTGTGATGACAAAAGATCCAGGTGTGCCGTCTACAGGAATATCACATGTCAGGTGTCTGGCTCATGCATGATTTACCACACCAAACACCCTCACTTTAGACTTGGCAACCCGAACGCACACACGCACACAAGTCCACACACGCTCTCTCGAAAATCCCATCTTAACCCATAATCATTACAGTGTCTATAATCCTAACAATAACAAAACCTAACCCTGAATCTTGATCTAACCTTCAACTCTGTAATCCAAATAAAAGATCTGAGTTTTCTCTTAATTTACAGCCACACAATGAGCCATGGGGAAAAGCATACAAGCCTTTCCCTAAAGGAAATCAAAGCACCACGTGGCTGCAGCCAATCAGTCCTCATCTCCTCGTTCTACACTTTAACTCTACGGAGTTCAGACACCACGGTGGGGCGCACGCTGCCTCAGACTTGTTCAGACATGATCCTGGGAAGCAGCCAGAACGGTCTGTTCTGTGAATATTGAAAAGCATTTTCATAAAAATAGACTGACGACCTGAACGACCTACGATTCTGTGTGACGGCTAGTAGCAGGAGACCAGCATCAATGATTAAACAGGGGACATGAAGCGAAGAGGGAAAAAAAAAAAAAAAAAAAAAAAAACCACACTCCAAAATGAAACTGGGACAGCATTCGGCTGCTTTATTTAACTGTAACTCCAGTTATACTATGGTTTATATAGCTGGAGTAAACATCTTGGACACTATAGTGAGATGCCAGTGTCCAATGTTGCTTTGGACACAAATGGTGGAGCGAACACTTGCTAAACAAAAACTTTATATCGTTCTCTAATTCAGAGGACCAAACACGGCTAACAAGAAAATCACTGCAGAGGAGAGGAAAAAAAACTGAAAGTTTTCACAAAATTCCTATCGCATGTCAGTGGACGAGATGGCTCCATACTAACGGAATGAATCATAAACAGCACAGAGAAAACTGAAGTTCGTAAATTCAGAGGTTCCTCTACAGGAAGTCGGCACAAAGCAAAAGCAAACGCGTTTTTCACATCCCATGTCGTTTCGCCACTCAGTGAATTGTTTTGTTTGTTTGTTTTTTTCCAACAGGCGAATCCACGTTTGGTCGGACCGATGATTTAGCTAAAAAAGGAAAAACATAGTTTTCATGTGGCATGTTTTTATTACCCAACCAATCAAGCCGCAGCACTGGAGTTTAGCGAGAAAAACAACATGGAGGACAGAGTTTGTCTTGTCATAAATCTATATATAAAATCGAGCAAAGGCCGCAATATTAGGAGGAGCTTGCAATTTTTCAAAATTACCGCAGATTTTCCTCAGATTTGGGCCAAGACGCGTCATGTGACATCATCACGACGCGCATTTAGCCAAAGTCCTCTTCGATTCACGTGCGTCGAACATGAGTATGGCTAAAAAGGTCTCAAGGTACCAACAAACATCACTGCGAAAATACAAGCCGCAGCAAAATCAAGATTTTTTTGGCCGCAACAATAACAAAAAAATAAACTCCCGTACAGACTGTTTTATTTATTTATGACAAGATGTTTATTTACTCTTACTGAAAGAAAATGAAAAACTGAACAGCTAACCTGTAAAATTCCCACTTAAACCTCACCGTCTGCTGTAAGCGTCACATTGGTGGCCGGCATGACTCCGTTACCGTCATGCTCAAACTCGGAAAGTTGTAGCTTATAGATAAAAGAGAAAATATGAGTTTCCAAGCTGTAATTACAACACTGTGGAGATGTTCCCGTGCGTTCACCTTGTTAAGATATTTCTGATAGGACTTGAAGGCAAAGACCCCGTCCTCTCTTTTTCTCTTGGTTTACACCACGTTAAAGTCAGTGTGAAGTGATATTACCCACCACCAGAAGATAATGTGTCGTTCTTGTGCCGTTATTTGACTATCATAAAATGCTACGGAAATGCTACGGCTAAAACACACGTTGTAATCTCTGCTAAATACACATACCTGTAACCCTGTTTTATCACAATAGTCCACTTCATTAGCAAGCCACTATAAAACAAAGTAACATAATAAAACAGCATTGTATTAACAATCACATTTGTTTGTGTTATTCCCAATGCAGCCTAAAGTGCCCAAAGGCATTTACTAACTAAATAAAGCACTTCCGGTCCATAAACTTATACAAGGCCGCTATGTCTGCAGTGCCTGAGTATGAGAGAAGTGGAGCGATGCTCGTCGCTCTAAAGCATCAGCAGAGGAAAGGTCAGAGCTGAAAGTGGGGCAGAATGATGAGGAGGAACAGCGCACTTGGCCAGGCTCCATTAAACAGCTCTATGAAACGCAGGGCATGCCACAGCCAGTGAATGCACTTTTCATCAGCTGAGTATGTGATGGAAATATCGGCTTTGGGCGGGGCTGCCCTGCCTGTTAGGTTCTCGTTCTACTGACTTTATTGTCCGTTAGGGAAGCATGACACAATCTCAAAACAGCATTGTGTGCGTGTAGAGTGAGATCAGCTTTTGGTTCCTGCATTTCCTGCTTTCTGAATAGTTTTGCTGCATGTTCAGTTACTTCCTCTTTCCCGGCTCCTCCCTGAAATCTCCATGCTATTTCAGGAATGTATTTCTTGCTTTCTCACTGTCTCTCATGCAGACACACACACAAGCGAGTCTTCACTTTAATCACACAGCTCACTTACTGCACTTTACCTTGTACCACTTATATATTATTCATTTATACATTGAATAAAATTTTTTTTTTTAAAACTTTCACTTTTAAGCCACTGCTGCCAAATGGTCCTGAACCAAGTTCCTGTTTACTGCCAGTCACAGCACTTCAAACCACTTTACGGAGATTTGACTGGGGGTAAAAACAGTCCTTTATATTATGTGACATGATATACAATAACATTACACTGACTTTAGCACCAATACTAAGTACAGTATCACAGTGCCTCATACCCAACAGTCTGATATTAATCACACTGTGTTGTCACCCACAACTGCTTCATGTCAAATGACTATTTTGCTCAAAGCTCAAACTGTAAAAAGAAAACTCTAGAAAACCCAGAATGAAACCCATTACAAATTTTGTGTAGTTATAACCATCAGAAGTGTTCTCATTTATAATAAAGCTCAAAAGTGACACAACTTGCCAAAACCATGGCCTAGTCCACAGCAACCCATGTAATTTTGAAAACGTCTTTCTATTCACGCTAAAGTGATGTGTTTCGACCACTGAATAGTGTGGATAAGGGAAAACATAGCCTTATAAAAATGCTAACGTATATAACTGTCATGTGACCTCCAAGATGGACAATTCCAAGATGGCCGAAGACCCAGTATGATGCTTTTTTTCTGTATTAGGTACTGAAAAATTAGGATTGTGTGTTTTATGTTCATAGTCTGTTCGCAATCTAGTTATTTATCTAGCTATTTACACACCATGCAACTGCCATGACACCAACACAACAAACAAAAATGGCGGAAGGTCATAGGTTCTGTTTTCTATTCTTTTCATGGTGCATCGTGAACAACAAACTTTTGGGAAGTGGACAAAGGTGGAAAAGGCTAGTGTGACCAAACCATAAAAACAGCTTTTTCATGTTCATGTGTACTAGGGATTGTGGGTTGGAACCACTTCTATAGCCACTGAATCAGAATTACTACTTAAGTAATACAAATACCTCCAAGAAGCACACAAAGCTCTGTTTGAACAGATCAGACAATGCATGCACAGATCACACCCTGTAACTCTGCTTGCTAAAAACTACAACTAACAGACTTTACTTAAAACTTCATCCACAGTAATAATTCATTAACATTTTCAACCTCTCTTCTTTTCTCTCATTTGATGAGCAAAGTCATTTCCTTTAACAATGTCTAAACAGTTTTCGCTCTGCTAGTTACTGTATATCCATCCATGTTACCAATCATTAACAAAATGGAGGGATTAGGGGAATTACAGGGTTAGCAAACAGCAGATTAGGATTGGGCCAGATTACCGCAAGAGGTGACATCAAGAGCTGCTACTCCAAGAAAATATGTGAAGATTCTAAGAGACTGAATTTCTAACAGATTTAACATAACAAAACATATAGCAAGACATAGAGAGAGACAATTTTCATGTACTCTTGGGTGACGAGTCAATACACAGCTTTGGGGCAAACATGATGAGCTTAGCACTGACAGCCAAGAGCCACAATCCAGCCTCATCTGCGACTTGGACTCGAGTCGCACTTAAGTGACTTGCGATGATTGCAAGAATGAAAAAATGACTTGCGACTTGACTTGGACTCTTGAATAACTGTTCTCAAGACTTGACTTGGACTTGAAGACAGAGACTCGTGAAAAACACAAGTCATTTTGGTTTGGCATTCCTGATTGCATTCTCTCTTTACTACCCCACATGACAGCATCAAACACCACATAATTCTATTCATTCCTCATTCATTCTTTCCCAATCAGTATGGCAACAATTCATCTCTAAACGCACCAAGCCAGCATTATTATATACACACATGACGCATCTGAAGGCGTGTTCATCACCCATTGGAAAAGTGCTGTTATATAAATGAACAACAAAGAATAACAATATAGCCAAGCCTTACCTTGTACAAAGTACAAATGTTCCCATGTCCTTTCCATATTTTTCCCCCCTCCAAGTATTAGCTACCATATGCATATAATATCCAAGTTTACCAAGTTAAATTGCATCTATACAGGGGGGGTTTTGTTACCGCCGGCGCTCACCGGAAGACTACCTTACCCATCGTTGCTTGAGAACTACAGCAAACTACAGCAACTCAGATAGCTCAAAATACACAGCACGTTTTTTTTCTCGTGGTGACGGTCTCTACGTTCCAAATGGTATAAATCACCCTCCTAAGGGAGATTTGAAGGGAGAGTAATCAAGCTAGTCATGCTGTAAGATTGCTTCAAACAGAATTTCCAATAAAAATGACTTAAAAACTGAGTTCCGAGTGACCATTATTTTTAAGCGCCACACCTTTTAGCCCTCCAAAGCTCTCACAGTGGATGGTAAAGTCTCCAAAAGATTAGGGATGATCATTTCTGAATGGAACGCACTGTGTGAATTGTAGAGACTCATTGATATTTTATCTTTTAAATGAAAATTCTATGAAAATTTCAAATGAAAATTTTATTCATTGTTGTTTACCATATTTCATAAATATGAGAAGATATTTGCATGTCTTGTTAGATGATAGAGCGCTGACTTTTCGTTTAAATTGATTAATTTAGTACAATGCTGCTGTACAATACCAATTTCTCGGTTTCTCCGCATGCAAAATATCAAATCCTTCAAGTACTTAAAATTATATTTGAGCGCAATTTGTAAAGAATTTGACCCCGCCTTTAATAATTACCTTGAAACCTTAGTAGTTAAGTGAAAATGCTGCCTATTCAAACAAGAAGAGAAAGTACTCATGCTTTTTGGCTTCATTTAGTCAAACTGATCTAAACATAAATATTTATGGTTCAGGACTATTGATGAAAAGTGCACAGTCGCCCAAGTCCCCAGCCCTAGGCCTCTTCCCTCCCTGGGTTTATTTTCCTCCGTCCTCGGCCACAGACTATCTGACAAAAGGAGCGGAAAAGTGACCAGCTGGACGCTGAGCATGCATAAAGACCACTTGATTACTATTCCTTTCACACAGCTTGAAGAACTGAACTGGAAAGTGTAGTAGGGTTGTGGAGAAAGACAACAGAAATATGACCAAGACGTATGAAACCTATGAAGCAGACTGGACTTGTTTATAAACACGTTTCAGTCCTGCGTGGCATCATGAAGCAAATAATGAAAAAACAAAACCAAATGGTGTCACGTCCTTTTGCAGACGGGTCTCCTGATCACTGCAATTAGACAGAGCTTGTTAACGATGTTCCAGATTTCCACGCCTGGAAACTACTGACCTACTAAAATCCAGAGAAAGAAGGAATGTGTGGGATAAGAGAGGGAGTTGAGCAGCAGGGACATGAGTAGACTGCCAGACACAACAACAGTAGCGGTAGCAGAATCGTTATCATACCAGTAATGTTTCTCAACATGGTGTTTCCCCTCTCTCTCTCTCTATCTATCTATCTATCTATCTATCTATCTATCTATATATATATATATATATATATATATATATATATATATATATATATATACACACATACATACATACATACATACATACACACACACACACACACACACACACACACACACACACACAAGAAATAACGGGTGGCTGTAACATTAAACAGTTTAATGTGAACATTACTGAAGGTGATGACAAGTCTCGGCACTCGGTCACTAAGTCACAGAGCTAGAGTGCTGAAACATCAGCAGCAGATACTGCAGCTCAGCCTGAAAACATTTCTCTTAAAAAGAAAGAGAGAGACAAAAAAAGCAGGCAAAGCCCAGAGGAAGCACTCAGCACAGCTCTTCACCAGCACATTACAGCCAGAAAGCACAAACAGCAGCACAGCATTGTGCTGAGTGGGTCAGTTGATTCTGCGAGATAAGGAAGATCTCTGATCTCTCACACAGAAATAACGAGGTATACTCGTCAGGTGAATGAGATGGTCCGACATGGTTTGCACAAGCTTTCCAAATATATACGGAAACAAAACTGTTAATAGCCATAAGTGTTATCCTTCACAAAAGCCCAGCGCAAGTAAAGGTCAAGTGACGGCTGAAAACAGTGATGGGTGTGGGATCTAATTGTGAAACTGTAGGTCCTGTTATGTTAAGTGAATGAGTGAGATCAGATAGCACCTCAATCACGGATCTACGTCACTCCTCCTTTCATCTGAGAATCACATGCTGCTCTGTCCCTGGAAATACTGTGTCAAGGGACTTTGACTAATTAAAGGAACAGGGAATACAGTTTAATTATTCACAATTGCTTTTTCCAAGTCTTCCAGGCTACAATTTTGTTTTACATTGTTTTTGTTGGCCTGATTTTGCTGTCGCAGACTCTTTGGTCTTGGGTTGAGATCGGCAATCTTAATGCGCGTAACATGACATGATAGCTGGCACCCCATTCGCGCTATTGCAACCAAAGTCAGCCAATAACAAACTCTGGCAGTGTGAGAAATCTTTTATTCCAATCTCAGTGTTGACACTGCTACGGCACTCATCTAAAAGCCACCAACAGGAGAACAGCATAGGATGACACAAAAATTGTTATGTTTCAGCTAGCAATCATTTAAAATATTGACTAGATATTAATGTTACCTAAATTTCCCCTCAGGGATCAATAAAGTACATCCATCAAACTATCTATCTATCTAATTAATATAACGTTACCAGTGTACATGCATTGGCCCCCCATACAGTGAGTTGTAAAGCTATCACGCATGCTACTGGACAGAAAAAAAAGAAGAATGGGCATTCCAGTTTAGAGTCCATGAATGACTCCAAACTTCACCAGGCAGAACATTGCTACTATTATACCAAAACTTAGCTGCGTCCCAAATTGCATACTACTATTCTACGCCATTTTGTAGTATAAATAGTGAGAGTATTGTGAAATTTATCTGAAAATCTGAGTATCTGAAAATTCCAACAAGAAGAAGTGCACTTCAAATACCTGGATGATGCACCTATTCAACTGAAAAAAACAAAGTGTGGACTGTTGGACGCTTCATGCACTCAAAGGTCACATCTTTGACATATTTTCACATATTTTCGTAGTGGAAGAGGGGCGGAGCTACCAGGCGCTGACGCTGGCTCAAATTTGCATGGAATTTAAGGAAGAGGAAAAAAAAAAAAAAAAAAAGAGGAGTGTGAAAACTTCAGTAATGAATACTGTTTGTTACCTTGAAACAGTGCAATTCATTTTCGTTGACTCTGCTATATTTTGACATGGACATGCTATCTTGTTAGAATTCGGGCACGACTTTATTGTGATCATCTCGTACGCTGTGACGAATAAAAATTTTAAAACAATGTGGAAATCACACAGTTTAAAACAAATTTTAAAATGGCTTTAACCAGTTAAATAGTCTTAAAGAGATCATTCAAGTGTGAACACATAGTTGTGGTAAAAGCCGGTTGAGAAGGACAAGCAGAATCAAGTTTATAATTGCAAACCTGTAATTACGCAAAACAAGATTATAAATAGCCAGCCCATCAAAAGGAAAGGAATTTTGGTAAAATAGCCTACATGTAGTCACCCATTATTCATACTTTATGGATGCATAGTGGTTCCCTGGTGCTTTAAGGGGAGAGTCTATGATTTTGATGGAGATTAACTGCCTGAAACTAGTTTTGGACTCACAAACTCAACCAAGGCACTGCCTTGACCATGGCCTAGTCCTCACTAGCATCGTAAATCTGCAAACACATCTTTTGTTACGTGTTTTGCCTTTCCATCCATGCTAAAACTGTTGTCAACCAATGAAAACGCATCTTTATGAACTCGCTCTCCAAAGTGGATAAATCTGTTGTAGTGTGAAAAAGGAGAAATGTAACTTTTTGAAAATGCTAACAAATGATTGTCATGTGATCTCCACAATTTCAAGATGGCTGGACCCATTGTGATGGCGTTCGTTTTGTAGCTTTTAAAAGTACCACAATTCTGCCTGAAAGATAAAAAGAAGTTGTTTGGTTTCTTTCATGCCATTTCCTTTAGAGAGTCACATTCCATGAAACTGCAATGCAAAACAACAAAAAAAATTGTTGGAAATGACAAAGGTCCAAGGTTATGGTTGAAATCTTTTCACATTTCGTTGTAGATGAGGAACTTCAGGATCTCACATGCTCCTGTGACCAAAACATAAAAACATCATTTTTTAAATTGACCTTAACTAGCCCTAAAACATCTGAACACTTGTGGAAAAAGAGAAAAGCTCACTGAACTGACACATATTCCTCCTTTTCCTGATTGACTTGATGTTGCTCCAAATGTTGATGTTTAAAATTTTATTTTAAAGTACCACAGAGACCTCCTCTGAGACAGATATTTTATTGACAGCTGCCAGAGTATGAGGAAAACTTCACCAAATATTACAACAATTAATCTCAGATTTAACATGCATGTTTTAACTAGTGTTAGATGAAAATGTCTGAATTCAGGCTAGACTGTGAAATTGCTGACTTATTGCTGGATGAATGATGCACATGCTCTTTGTATCAGACCCTCACTTATTGATTCATTCATGGCTGAGCCGAAATGCTAAAATGTCCATTTCAGTTTTATCCTAAAACAGATTACACAACACATTAAATGAGTGCATTACACAAGTTTACATAATTTTACATTCTGTGTAATTTTACATTCTGTCCTGCTGAAAGCCACTTTCATAAGGCAAATTATACAATATAATCAAATTCAATCATAACAGCCCAGCCATATTCCTCACACCCTCTTCCAGGGTACTTCCTCACAGTAATCTGCTCATACGGAGGCGATAGAGGAGTTCTGGTATCTCTGCACCCTACTTCCGTTCTCTATAAACAGCGATCTCTAAATCAGTCAATTCCCCAAGAACAGAGATGGATGGATGAGATGTCAGAACGACAGCTGGATGGATTTGTCCCCAGTTTTCACAAACACGGACAATTCCAACACAAACAGACACAAAGGCTGTCTTTCATCCACAGCAGGAGAGGATGAACTGGTTTGTGCTGACTTCCATCCTGAAACACACAGGTGCTTCCTATAACCTGACTACATGGAGGATAAGGAAATGTCTTAATTTAACCTTGGTATTTCAGCTGGGGAATGCCATGTGACGCCATGATCCATGGTACAAGTGCACCTTCTCCATTAATTGTCTGCTATGTGGATAAGAAAGAATTCATATAGGATTCAGAGAATAGCACAAGACAGCTGAGAATTCATCTCCATGGTACATAAAGTGAAGTGGGGTTGGTTTGCTGGGATGGTGGTGGTGTGGTGTGGTGTGGTGTGTGTGTGTGTGTGTATAGATTGGATGAGGTTTCCAATGCACTTAAAATCAATGCCCCTCTGAGCTGCAGTGTCCCAGTGCCTTTAACACACACTGCATGATTTATTCATTAACAGTTTGCATGCTTCTCTCAGTCTGTCCTCTCCGGCCCTACTCCATTCGACCACCATGGTCTCCACACTCCTTCATTTAAGGCCTCATAGAACTCATCTTGTTTTCCATACCTCCTGATGTAGCTATCCAGTACAGTGCAGAGACAGCAAACTGAGAGAGGAGTTAGGTGTGTGTGTGTGTGTGTGTGTGTGTGTGTGTGTGTGTGTGTGTGTGTGTGTGTGTGTAAAAAAAAGAGCTTGCTACTGCAATACGAGTGGGGAGCACTGAGGTCACCCTCTCTCCAATCTGGAGCCTCACTATTCATTCTTCTCAAGGTATATGCTGAGGCGTTGTACTGCAGAGTTCACAGAGCTCTCACAAATGCATGATTAAAAACTCAGAATACTTCCATGTTTTAAATGTTTGATTTACCATGGACTAGAGTTCTGACATATTTCCTTATACAGACGACAAAAAAAAAAAAAAAAAAAAAGGAAAACCCACTGACTCACAAATAATAGATGGAAATAGGCTGCTGATGGATTTCATCAATACATGTATAAAATACGCAAATAATTTATGTCAAATTAAAAACTACAACTGTTACACCCAATAATGAAAGGTCCTAGATTGAGACAGACATGAGAGAAAGTCCTGTTCTTTCAATCTTTCCTTCACTCTTCAGTAACCACTTTATCCCAGTCAGGATCATGGTGGATCCGGAGCTCATTCTGGAAACACTGGGCATGAGGTTGGAATACATCCTGGATGGGATGCCATCTAAGGGCACCACACACGGATTCACACCAAGGGGCAATTTAGACTAGCCAACCTACTGATAAAAACCTGCTGCTTTTATGGGAGTCTGGAGGGAATCAGAGAACCCAGAACAAACCACAGAGAGATACGGAGAACATACGAGACTCCACAAAGACAGAAAATCGAACTCATGCTCAAACCAGGGACCCTGGAGCTGTGATCACTCTGTCTCCTGGAGAAATGCAGTAAAAGTTTTGTGGGTTTGTTTCCCCTTTCTCAGTAGAGGAAAATGTGTCAAAATTCTTATTTTTTGGTACTTGCACATACATCGCAGATTTTGGAAATAGTGGTTAGGCTGAAAAATGTTTAAGCTTTAAGCAAAAGTTTAGCTAAACCCGCACTTACATATGTTCTTTAACAAACAGCAGGGGAGTTCTTATTAAAGTCCTCTCGGCTGGGGCTACAGCTGTGCAGAGGGAGTGCATCCTTCCTCCACACTTGGGGGGTCCAAACATTCAGAAACAGAGAGTTAGGAACATAAACCAAAAAGAGAATAAATACATACATACACACACACACACACACACACACACACACACACACACACACACACACACACACACACACACACACACACACACCCCTCCCCACACCCACACCCACACACACACACACACACACACACCCCTCCCCACACACACACCCACACACACACACACACACACACACACACCCCTCCCCACACCCACACACCGATCAGCCATAACATTAAAACCACTGACAGGTGAAGTGAATAACACTGATTATCTCGTTACAATGGCACCTGTCAAGGGGTGGGGTATTTTATGCACCAAGTAAACAGTCAGTTCTCTTGATTTGTTGGAAGCAGGAAAAATGGGCAAGCGTAAGGGTCTGAGCAAGTTTGACAAGGGCCAAATTGTGATGGCTAGACTACTGGGTCAGAGCTTCTCCAAAACGGCAGGCCTTATGGGGGTGTTCCCGGTATGCAGTGGTTAGTACCTACCAACAGTGGTCCAAGGAAGGACAACCAGTGAACTGGCGACAACCGCTGAACTGTGTCTCTTGAACCAAGTATGATAAAGTGACCAGAGGTACACCACAAAAGTTTTTTTTCTAGGACAGAGAAGCAGAGAGAAGGCTAACAAGGATGACAGAAGTAAAGTCTGTTCTGCAGTTTCTCTTCCTGCTGGAACAGTGTTGCAGGAGAATGTA
Source organism: Cranoglanis bouderius (assembly GCA_023630585.1). Lineage (NCBI taxonomy): Eukaryota > Metazoa > Chordata > Actinopteri > Siluriformes > Cranoglanididae > Cranoglanis > Cranoglanis bouderius. The sequence continues at coordinate 11,089,317 of CM042551.1, forward strand.
CCCAAACAGGAAGTGAGGGCAGAAATGCCGTGACGCTGTGGCAGGACAGACAGGGCATGAGAGGGGAAACAGAGAAAAGGTCAAGGCAAACATACCATGTAGCCATGACTGCTGAATTCTTTCATGGGAGGCAAGTGGAATGGATTGGAGGAAAGGAGGCCACGTAGAGAAAAAGAGAAAAAATAAAAAAATAAAAAAAATCTCCCTCGGCACTCCGGCTCACGTTTCCGCTCCAAACCAGGACTGCGTTCAAGAACACGAAACGTTTGGGACTTTCCACATCAGCAGTCAAAACTGTACCAAATTGTAAGAGCTGCTTAAAAAGCAGACATATTTGTACAGTAAGCACAGCAAGACGCTTCTTAACAGAACTTGAAGCGGTGGAAACTGGGACTCCAAACGAGTGTTTCCTGCAGGAGAAAATAATGGACAGCGGTGTTCATCAGGACGTCAGAATGTTCGCAGGTTGCTAAAATCCTTTCCTTTCTCCCTTTCTAACCCTCCCTCATGTGTATATTTGCGCATGTGATGGTGGTTTTAGGGCAAAGAACACGAAAACAGTGTGAGGATAATAGTTTACCATTAACCAGCATGTGAAGCTCAGTTGTCGTGTCCACAGCTACAATACAGGCAGGTTTTAGCCCCGCTAACACACAACCTTCCACAGTAATTCTGCTGAAGCTTCCACAGGTGTAGACGTTCACCTTCGCTATGATATGACAGTATCATACCAACAATGACAAATGTCTCAGTTAAATATATAATGGTATAACACCAAAATCAGGTTGACAGTAAACATGCTTGACAAAAACAAATCAGATTTGGTGTTTGACATTTGACATTAAATTTTGTTCTAAAGCAACAAGACATGTTTATATACTAAGTGATGGAAGTCTCTCACCTATAATTTTTTTTTCCCATAAAGCCATGCCCAAATATTCAAATTCAGTAATGCTTCCACTGACAAGTAATGGTTTAACTTTTTTTTTCATAAACACATCCCCAACATTGTTTCAAACAGCATCAATAACATACCTTGTCTCCTTTCCAAATAAACTTTTATAAAATAGAATAGCGCTGGTCTGCAATTATGAGCCCAAAACAGAACTATATTTCCATCTTCAAACTTTGAGAGATGGGGTCTTGGGGGTGGGGGCGTATAACAAATAACATTACAAAGTTTAGCTAAATAGCAAGTTGGTTTTCTTTGTTTGCTTGGTTTTTAAAGAGATTACAGTAACTCACAGTGTGTCCTAAACTAATAGGCAAGTCTGTGTGATGTATGGTGTATGAACTGTATGTGGTTTGATGCATATATTTACAGAGAATATATTTATATTTTGGGTAGTATTGGCTTACATTAGCAACTCCAGTGTAAAACTAAAGAAGCAAACTTCAAAAGCATGTCTTTGCTGATTTGGGAGTGTAGAACTGCATTTTTTTTTTTAAACTCTAAATTTACTATACAGTGGGTATAGAAAAGAATCACCCCCCTTTAAAATAATCACATTTTGTTGCTTTTCAGCCTGAAATGTAGATGGACACAGTTTTTGTTTTATCCAGCTGTATTTACTCAGTGCAGCTTATAACACCCAAGTGAAAGATATAACACCAACATGTCAGGGGGAAAAAAAAAACAAAAAAACAATCACTGAGTTGGAAAAATGGTCACCCCCCTACTAAAAATGATTTGTAAACTCAATAAGGTGTAGCTAATCACCTTCTCAACGGCACACAAAGCCATTTGACTTTCAACTGTGATCAGCTGTGGTCATTTTGATTAGCTCAGCATGAAAAGAGCTTTCCTGGAGCATTTTGTAGTGCAACTGAAGCAAACAATCAACTATGGGTGGCAAGGCACTGTCAAAAGATCTCAGGGATAAAGTTGTGGACAGGTACAAGTCAGGAGATGGATACAAAAAAATTTCAAAGGCGTTATCAATGCCTAGAAGCACAGTGAAGTCTATTATTAAGAAGTGGAAGGTATTTGGTACAACACAGACCCTCCCTGGATCAGGACGTCGCTCCAAACTGGATGAAAGAGCCAGGAGGAAACTGGTCAGAGAGGCTACCAAGAGGCCTACAGCAACTCTGAAGCAGTTGCAGGAATTTATGACAAAGAGTGGTCATTGTGTGCGTGTGACAACAATATCACAAATTCTCCACAAATGTGGCTTGTATGGGAGGGTTGCAAGAAAAAGCCACCCACGACTGAGCTTTGCCAAAACGCACCTTGAAGATTCTGAGGCCACATGGAAAAAGGTGTTATGGTCAGATTAATTATTTGGCCTCAACACCAAATGATATGTCTGGTGGAAATCCAATACAGCTCACCATCCAAATAACACCATTCCTACAGTAAAGCATGGAGGTGGTAATATCCTGTTATGGGGGTGTTTCTCTGCAGCAGGGACTGGAGCACTTGTCAGGATAGAAGGAAAATGGATGGGGGAAAATACCGTGAAATTCTTGAGGAAAATCTGCTGCCCTCTGCCAGAAAGTTGTCAATGGGAAGAAGGTTTACCTTCCAACATGACAATGACCCAAAGCACACAGCAAAACTGACCACACAGTGGTTGAAGGAGAAAAAGGTGAATGTCCTTGTCAGAGCCCAGACTTAAACCCCATTGAAAATCTGTGGAATGACTTGAAGACTGCAGTCACAATCAAATTTAACTGAACTTGAGCAGTTCTGTAAAGAAGAGTGGGCAAATATTGCAAAGTCTAGATGTGCAAAGTTACTAGAGACATATCCCAACAGACTAAAGGCTGTAATTAAAAAATTAAGGCAAATTAAAGCAAGGGGGTGATCCTTTTCCCAACTCAGTGATTCTGTTTTTTGTTTTTCTGACATGTTGGTGTTATATCTTTCACTTGGATGTTATAAGTTACACTGAGTAAATACAGCTGGATAAAACAAAAACTGTGTCTGTCTTCATTTCAGGCTGAAAAGCAACAAAATGTGATCATTTTAAAGGGGGGTGATTCTTTTCTATACCCACTGCAGATACATATGCATGCATTAGATCCAACTGAATGACATTGTGCATCAGATCTAAAATGTACAATGTCGTTGTTGTTAAACTCCGAGTCATTCTACACCAGCAGGTCCTCAGGATATCTTGTTCAGAAACATTAAGATCTTTCTTGGTCACTATCTGAAGGCCATCTTGGTTTATGCATCAATGTTTCCTCTGTGAGTGTGTGTATGTGTGTCTCTTTCTGAATCTCATGACTGTCCCTTTTCCTTTTCGGGCACCCAGACTCTTTTAGATATCCTGCTATTGTCTAAACTCACGTCAGCTCCCTGCATGTTGGAAAACAACTCAAGTCCTTGAATTATTTAAACCTGTATCACATGTTTCCTCCTATTTGAACCAAGTGATGCCTCAACACTCTGCCAAGTTCACATTTCTTTTCCTCATGAAGCAACACAGGTAACACAGTCTTACAAAGACGTCCAAGGATACACACTGCCCCCTGAGTGGGATCCACTGTGTGGTTGCTGGAATGAACTCCAAACACATGACAAAAGTAGTGTAAACAGGACAGGATGGGTGGGGAGGGGAGGAGAAGGAAGGGGAGGGCCAGGTAAACCACACCACTCCGTCAGTGTGGATTAAAGCGACTGCTTCAGTGTTAAGCCCTTAGTCATGAGAAGGTCGATTGGATAACTCAGGTAGGTTACACGTGGGGATTGAGTGGTTTGGAAAAGTCAAGTAAATGAAATACAATGTCAACGTGTAAAGGTAAAACATTACTATGTGAGTGTGACTATGTAACACAAAGCACTGTACAAAGATTAGCTTTATGAACCTTCTATCCTAGGGCCAGAAATCCATTCATACATCAAAATAAAAACGTCCCTGGCAGCCATATTAAGCTCTTCTGGAAATGTGATAATGCTAGCCAATTTGCATCTGTTGTCCCTGGAGGTTAATAAAGTATGCGAGCGTGCAAAGGCGAAGAGATATTACTGTTGTTCATACATGGCCTTCATTCACCGCGGTATGCTTTTATGATCACAATAAGTGCTCGATAATTTGATGGAGATGAAATGTAAGCCACTGGGAGAGATTTACAGGCAAAGACAGAGCAGCAAGCTTCAGTGGGATATCTGTGGAACAACAGGCCTAAAGTACAGACCTTCAAAATTATATTATTATTATTATTGCTATTACTATATCCCTGAATCATATTCAGATGTGACATTTAAAATGGACAAATATGCCTATATTTCACTTGTCCCAGACGACTAGCTGTCCACCTCACATCAACTCCGATTTCATTGTGATCAATCAATAATTAAAAGAGCCCCTTTTCATCGGGGCTGCATTACAGATGCTCTGCTCTCTCTCCCTCCCTCCCTGGGTTTATCCAAAGCTATTCATTTCAGTATAGCTATTCATTTTTAAAGTCCTACTCCTATTTAACAAACACATGGACTCAAGAGCTCAAAAGCCCACCACTGAATCCAATCATAAAGAACCAATGAGACAGACAGGCTACTGAGGCTAAAAGATGGAACACCACCAAACACCTTTTACCGGCTTTCCTGAGGCATTTGTGCCTGTTTTACTCTTTTGTGAACAGTTAGCCTGGGTGAAAATGAATGCTACGACTCTTCACTTGCTTTATTTATTATATATGAAGTTAATAAATAATGAAAAGTAATACAAAATGACATTTAAGAAATGCTAACTGTTTATGGCGTACCACCCCTTAAAACGTAAACAATCCGCCTTTGACACCGCGCCGTTTCCCATAATCACATGTTCCTCATATCGTACGGGTTTGTCTCTCTCTCTGTATATATATATATATATATATATATATATATATATATATATATATATATATATATATATACACACACACATATACACACACACACACACACACGTATTTTCAGTCCATGGTGTGTGTAATGTGACACATTTTTACCTTTATATCTCTCCAGTACGTCCTCGTAGGCTTTGGCGAACTCTTTCTCCTGTGAATGAGTGGTGGGCAGTAAGCCCGGGATGAAGCCGGCCATGGTGTCCTGGATCCCCGCTATAGCAGTAACGTTAATCCGGCACAGAGGAGCCGGCGCTCCGGGAGCAGCTGTCAGTCCGCCTCGGCTTTAAATCCACCCTGGTGCCCAGTTTAAACTCTCGTCCAAATGTTTCAAATGTCGGACAATAACCGAGCTTTATGTGTTAACCGAAAGCGCTATTAGCCTAATTCACTTTTAAGCTATTCCTAGAAATAATAAAAAATATATATATAAATAATATTGCTATAATTCGCTTACATATTTTAAAGTCCACGAAGAAACAAATCCTCATATAAAGGCGCGGTTGTAGAAATCCATATTTTGATGCGGCACCCAATGGCGCATGGCTGTTCCAGGTCTTCTTCTCCTGCGTCCTAGCCGGCGAATGGGATTTGTATATATATATATATGCGTGTGTGTGTGTGTGTGGGTGTGTGTTGGAGGAGATTCTCAAGTGTATGTGTGCGTGTGTGTGATTGGGGAGGCGCTCGCAGTGGGCTGTCCGTTTTCTGCTTCACAGTGTAATCACATCCCGCTCCTTATACTCCACACACCGGTGTGTCCCCGGTTGCCGGCTGGATGTTCAGTCTAATGGCCGCTTCTATTCCGGCTTGCGAGCAGCTATCCTCTTGTCCTCCTCCCTCTCCTTCCACTAGTGCAAACAGGGCTCGTCTTTCTCTATTCTTCCCGCAGTTCCTGCTTGTCATCCATGCCTCCATTCCCTTTACAGCAGCGCGGATCCTGAGCGAGTTAAAGCTCAGCCTGTGTCGCCCCTCGCCGGTAAAAGTCCAGCGGCGCAGCTGAACGCACGAGCCCTTTCCACTTCCGGTGACGTGTCCTGGTGTGACAGAGCCATGTCCTAAACCGCACCCTAACCAACCAACCAGGGGGCTTCCCATTTCGTTCTTTTCCTCATTTCCTGTCCTCGCTTTCCCTTCCTCGCTTCTTGGCTCCTCCCTCAGATGAAGCAAAGAAAGGATGCAGGGGCATGAGGAACGAAGGAATACTTATTTAATGATGCGACTTTATAACTGTATAACGGATCTGCCCATACACAACAGTGATTACACACTGAATTATTCTTAATAAAAACATTATTGCATGTGGAGCTACATCGCACGCTTAAATGTTGATGTTTTTAGCCTAACAATTAATCTCACATTTCCCTTTTAAAGCAAGGCATATTAATTGACTTTCATGCAAGCATTTTATTTGTCCCCATTGTTGATTTAATTAAGATTAATTTAGCATAATTCAGTGATATAATAATTCAGCCTATCCTGGGAAAACTGAGCACAAGATGGGAATCCATCCATTTTCCATACCAGTTCTCCTACACAGGGTCAAAGGAGAGCCTGGAGCCTATACCAGGGAACTCAGGGCACCCTGGATGGGGTGTCATCCCATCACAGGGTACAATCACACACTACAGACAATTTGGAAATGCCAATCAACCTACAATGCATGTCTTTGGAAAGGGGAAGGAAACTGGAGTGCCCAGAGGAAACACCCAAAGTACAGGGAGAACATGCAAGTTCTGCACACACAGGGCAGAGATGGGATTCAAACCCCCAACCACAGAGGTGCAAGGCAAATGTGCTAACCACTAAGCCACCAACACACACATTCACAGTTATTTATAGTGAATAGGAGGAGGGTCAGACATTCAGCTTGTTTTTTTTTTCCCCCATAAACTTTTTAACTTTCTGAATTTTGACCCTATCACCATTCACCAATAGCTCACTCACTCACATTCAGTAACCACTTTATCCTGGTCAGGTTGCTGTGGATCCAGAGCCTGTCCCAGGAATAGTCAATTACAGCGCACCATGCACACACACACACATTCACACATTCATTCACATCTTGGGGCACTTAATCTTAGGCAATCCACCTGCCGCCATGCTTTTGGGGAGTGGAGGAAACCAGAGCACCCAGTGGAAACCCACACGAAAATGCACAGAAATTCTGTACAGACAGTAATCTGAGTTCAGGATCTAACCTGGGATTCCAGCTATAACTCAATTCCCAACTAAACGTCCTGTTTAGATTAGAAGTATGTTACATTATGGACTGTTTCCTTTTTCACTTGAAAGCACACAATATGAAATATGTAGTTTAGTCATGGAACTTACTGTACACCAAAAAATTGTGTTCCTCTTCTATGAGATAAAAATTGTATCATGTGTTGATCACAATCACGTCTGGTTTAAAATCATCAACTGAACTGAACAGACCATTCAAAGATTCTCTTCACTGGAAGGTAATCATCTGCCCTCACACAGTATTCAGTACAACGTTTTGTTTTTGATGCAGCCAGAGCTTTTGTTCCAATAATCCACAGATTGTGCCATCTAGTGGCCAAAGAAAGGCCGAGTATAGATAAGTAAGTAGACATATTCTGTATAAAAAAGGAAAATATTTAATGTCTTAATAAACTGTGGTCTTATATTATAGAAAATGCTAGCAAATTTGTAAGCTATATATTTGTAATGTGGTGAAAAGTTATAGGGCAAGATTTGAATGTGGCATGCATAAAAAGGTGGGCATTCTGACTGATGAAGCAGATCTTAGATTAGATTAAAGAGCCCAAATTCACCAGTTGTGGTACAATGGATGTTATTTCCTGCCAGGAAATTTCTTTCTTCATGGCACTGCCACACAATTCTTAGCTACTAGGGTTTTCTCAGAATATGTATTTTTGACACTATTGTGATAAGTAGGACAAATTAAAAGTGCAAGCCAATGTATGGTAACCCATATTTGGAATTTGTCCTCTGCATTTAACCCATCCAAGTTAGTGCACACACATTAGAAGTTGTGAGTAGTGAACACACACACACTACAAACCACGAACACACCCGGAGCAGTGGGCAGCCATTTTTGCTGCGTCGGCCGGGGAGCAGTTGAGGGTTAAGGGCCTTGCTCAAGTGCCCAACAGTAGCAACTTGGTGGTGCTGGGCTTTGAACTCATAACCTTCTGATCAGTAACCCAACTTCTTAACCACTGAGCTACCACCACCCTAGAAAAAGCAACTGTAACTTACGGAAAAACACACAGTTGTGGTGAAAAATACTAAAGCAGCCACTACTTCTCTTCTACTTCTAATACAGGAAAAAAAAAATAGGTTACTATTTGCTGACACAACAGAATGTAATGTACTGGTGAATCCTGATCATCTCTAGTGCAACTACAAAATGAGCACAGATATTTTCAGAATCATTTTGTATGTTTAATTTCATTCCTTCTCCACAGTTGAGAGACAATGCAATGACCTAAAGCACACTTAAAACACAGGATTTAACAGCATGGAGGACATTCACCCTTCACTAGCAGAGACGGAGGCTCTTATCAGAAATGTCAAACACAAACAAGTATTTTAAACAAACAAATACTCCAGCATTTTTCATCCTAGCCTCTATCCAGCATCTCTGAAGTGTATGTGTGATTACTGTGGAAAATAATTTTGGGTAAAAAAAAAAAAAAAAAAGGAAAATAATCCATGCTGGGGTGGTGCGAAATGGCCTGATGTGAATCCATTCCATAAACTGTAAATATATTTCTTCTTCACTATATCAACAATTATATGTTTTTCATTGTTGTGTTTTAACAAAGTGCATGAAGTTATGAGTTTAAAAACTGCCCTTAGATTTCTGTTATAAGAAAGTTAAGTGTTTTCTGTTCTCTTCTTAATAAAAGACACAATTCTGGGCTCTGGCATCACACAGATGCTAAAAGATAAGGTTGAAAAAACACTGGTGTATTCCTTTAAAATGACTGCTGGCATCAGAAGACCAAATACAGTTATTTTATGCAAGACACTGCTGTCAAATGCTTTTATACTATTTATTTATTTATTTTTACTTTTCCCAGTTATTACATCTATCTAAAATGAGTCCTGATGAAAGAGTAGTTACCATCACATATAATAAAATACACCGATCAGCCATAACATTAAAACCACTGACAGGTGAAGTGAATAACATTGATTATCTTGTTACAATGGCACCTGTCAAGGAGTGGGATATATTAGGCAAGTAAACAAGTAAACAGTCAGTTCTAGTAGTTGATGTGTTGGAAGCAGGAAAAATGGCTCTGAGCGACTTTGACAAGGGCCAAATTGTGATGGCTAGAGCAGAGCATATCCAAAACAGCAGGTCTTGTGGGGTGTTCCCGGTATGCAGTGGTTAGTACCTACCAAAACTGGTCCAAGGAAGGACAACCGGTGAACCGGTGACAGGGGAGCAATGGAAAAAGTGGCCTGGTCTGATGAATCCTGTTTTCTTTTACATCATGTGGATGGCTGTGTGTGTGTGTGTGTGTGTGTGTGTGTGTGTGTGTGTGTGTGTGTGTGTGTGTGTGTGTGTGTGTGTGTGTGTGTGTGTGTGTGCGTTGCTTACCTGGTGACGAAATGGCACCAGGATTCATTATGGGAAGAAGGCAAGCTGGTAGAGGCAGTGTGATGTGTGAGGCATTCATGTGGATGTTACTTTGACATATACCAAGTACACCCCTTCATGGCCTCTTTCTGCAGGACAATGCGTCCTGCCACACTGCAAAAATTGCTCAGGAATGGTTTGAGGGACATGACAAAGAGCTCAAGGTGTTGACTTGGCCTCCAAATTCCCCAGATCTCAATCCGATCAAACATCTGTGGTATGTGTTGGACAAGCAAGTCCAAGCCATGGAGGCCCCACCTTGCAACTTCAGGACTTAAAGGATCTGCTGCTAACGTCTTGGTGTCAGATACCACAGCACAACTTCAGAGGTCTTGTGGAGTCCGTGCCTCAACGAGTCCATGAGTTCCATGTTTTGGCAGCACAAGGGGGACCTACACAATATTAGGCAGGTGGTTTAAAATTTATGGCTGATCGGTGTATAAGTAGTGCACTGTACAGAAAAGAAAAGGTCATACGTTTTTGTCTTCTCATTTTTAGTCTAATCCACTAGAACATACAGAAAAGCTAACAATTTCAATGTTTATACACTTATTGAAGTCAGCCATAAGTATTAAAGCAGATGTGAAACAGTCTCCAGCAGTGTTGGATGAGGACAGCATGCTCTGCCAGCGGATATTACTTCTGGCCCACTGTTCCTCTGCATATCCATCAGCCAGACACACATTACACACAACAGGGTGAGACAATAGAGCAGATGATGATTAAACATGAATGGTGACTCACATGGCACAGACCAAGCAACCCTCTGCTCTTTTACTACTAGTGCTTGTCAAGATTTCCTTAATGCTTACCATGTCTCCATTCTTTGGTCATGATGTCGACCACAGTGACATCGAAAGAATACCACAGTGAACTGCTGTAATGGATAGAAAAATGCAATAAATAAACCCAGATTTGCTGCTCACAGGACGGTTGGACAGTTCCTCTGATAATAAGGACATAGCGGTCTGCATTAAAATCCACCACCACGAGTGTCAGAAGGTCATAATTCAGAGCTGTTAGAAAGTTGCTAATTCATCAAGAAGCCCTGATCATGCTGGTCTGACAATACACACAGCCACTGTGATCCTGACTTATAGTGAAACCTAATCACAGCTGTAAAACATAATCGTCATCATCATCATCATCATCATCATCATCATCATCATGCTCTTCTTGGCAGCCTCTCAGATTTACACATGGTCCACAGTCTGTACATAGGCATTAGTAGGAAACTGCCAAAACAGTAAGGCGTCCACTCGTATTAGTCATTTTTAAGACACGACAGAGAGACAGATAAGAGATGTTCTCATCTCGTCATCACCTTTCAGCAGCTGTCAATAAAATATCTACTCAGATGAAAAACTCAGGTCTCTATCGAGGTTATAAATTAAAGAAAAAACAAATGTGGCCCAACGACTTCCACTCAGGACAAAGTAGAGGTGTTTCTACTTTCCTGTCAACCTTGTTACTAGTCCATTCAGAAAGCTCTTGCTGAATCATGCATACACTCCTGTAAATGCATACACTGTTATAAACAAAGGTTCCATCTAGTACCTTCTTTGATTTAGTCCTTTAGAGCAAAGTCTACTAGGACTATGTTTGGGAACATGTACTCTGGGGGAACCAATAAAGGTTCTATGTAGGACTTTACACAGGAGGTTTTCCCTATGAGAAAAAGTTTTACAATCCCTTTATAAGCTGAAACTGGTAACTATCCAACGGTAACTATCCTCTTGAGGAACCGGTTTTAAGACAGGGTGGTTTATCTAATTTATCCAAGCTGTGTTAAAGGACATCAGCTGAAATCATTAAGCAAAACCATTACACTAAGACGAACAAGTAATCTAATGCTACTACATCCATTATATAGAGAACATATCTGAGTTGGATATAACGGAAACAACCTAATTTACTAAGTTAATTATTCCACAGCAGATCACTTTTCTCATCACATGTAGCTGTTTCTCCGTCTTGGCCTCTTTGCCTCTTTTTCATCATTACTCTTCTCTTCAACGCCCCCTATTTTGAACCCTAGCCTTTATCTGAGGCCCTGCTACCTCTCATGCTTTCTCCTCTCCTTTTTATTTCCCCATTTTGTTTCACTTGATTGTACTCCAGTCCTTCGTTTCTGCCTCCCCCTACATCTGCTCTGTCTTTTTCAAGCTCAAATTAAAATTCAAATGCTCACCCTCTCTGTATTTCCCTGTTTGTTTTGGGCTATTCTTGCCATTTTTACTTCCCAGTGTGCTTTCTTTTTCTCCATAGCCTTGGAAACTAAAGGACTGGGAGAGTTTATGTGTCCCTATGGCAACAGGGGAACACAGGGAGTCAGGCTGAGGCGCCTTTGAGTTGCGTGAAAAAAATACATATAAAGGATGTAGACAAGCCCCTGGAGATGGTCATGTCTGAAATGCTAATAAGTATGCTGAGTATTTTGCCTAGTCATCAATTTTCCCACTCAGTAGCAACTTGTATTAATTCCATTCCTAGTGATATTATTGCATTTCCATATGTAATGAATAAGGACAGCGTGCCAGAGCATCAGTACTCTCTGGATTTGCTTTTCATGGCTGGGGGATTTCCATCATTATGAGCACAGAAAGAATAAGAGTCTACTAGAGATAATACACAAAACTGCACAGAATGGACACCTAGAAGACAATCTGCGACTTACAAACTAAATATGGCTGCAATGTGCAAAGCATTTACACCATGCAGCGAATATGTGCAAATGTGTTTTCACTTGTAAACTGTGACTCAATCCTTTTCTCACACTCCTTTTTAACTTTATCACCAGGCTCAATGCTACAGCAACTCCTTCCTCTTAGCATACAGTATGTTAGCCAATGGATGAACAAATATATTCCTATTCCCTATTATAGCACAACACTGTTGAATTCATGTTGATTAATTGTGTATAACAGCACGGCTCTAACAATAGTGCAAGAAGTTATTGTTTCTATAGTAACAACTTACACTGGGATTTGTATAGTGAATGCTCCACATAATCTAAGTCTAAGAATAAACAGATTTTAAAGTGCTGTTATTTAACAAATAAAAATCATGTTTGATATGGTGAAGGTATCTAGAAGAAGTTTTTTTTTTTTTTTTTTTTTTTTTTTTTAAACATTTTTGGAAGTGTCAGCGCTTTCTAAAAGTCAGGCAACAGTGTAACTTTTTTTTTTAAACTTTTCCACAATGGGAAGAAAGTAAGAAATGAGAACGCTGCCTTGTCTCATCAATTTCATATAATGCTATAATGTAATTGATAACAGGAACTAATTTGTTTTGCAGACATTCACAACATTACTTGTAACTATAATCAGATAAAAAGTCTGATGTATCATTCTTAAATAAATTTAGAAATGTAATCCTTGGCAAATTGTTGTAGTATAAGAGGAATAAAACACTTTGGGACACTTTTATAGGAAAATAATCTACTTCAGGGTTGTCAATCAAGTTTTATTCCTTACTTATCAAATCACATTATATTTCATTAATGTAGTTTAGCCTAGTTCTGGGAAACACTGAGTCAGACACCTTTATTGTTTTCTCTTGTCCCTAATTCCCCCTAAACACATGGTCTGAATTATTAAGTGATTATGAACTCCTGCTCTAACTCACTTTAATTCAAGTCCTGTGATGTTACTCAAAAAACAACCTTAAATCAGTCTCTCAGGCATGCCCATAAGGTGTCATTAATAACAGATGCAGAGACAGCTGGATTTCCTACCTGCCACTCGCACCACTGCTCTCTCCGCAGGGTCCAGCACAGAGTCCTGGCTCTTCCGCTTGCGTCTCTCGTGTTTGGACAGATTCCATGGCAGAGTGTCCCCTTTTGGCCCAGTGGTGCTGTGTGGGCATGGAGACAGGGATCCCCCTGAACGCTCGCTACGAAACGAACGCTCGCTCACACATGAGCGCTCACTCAGGCTCTCATCTTCAGAAGAAGACATATCGCCGTGGGGCTGGAAGAAAGCATGAGGTTTGTTAGAACTTCAGTATGGTGTGAGAAGTAAACACGAAAAGACACGTTTGGGCAGCATTACAACGTTGTTTGTATTGTCAGTTAATTACAGAGTATCAGCTGCACATTTCTTACATTCACAGAGACGATAAAGGGCAGGAGGAGATCACGTGATCACCAGTGACTCAAGGAATGATGATGGAGAGAAAAAGGAGAGGGAGATTGATCATCCTCGTTAATGAGCTATTAATATAAGCTTAAATCCAGATCAATATAGGACATTCTGGTGATTGCCCAGAGAGGCGATCTCTCTCCCTCTGTGATCAGATGGAAGGAATGAGGCCCGTGGGAGCAAGATTAGACATCTGTCTATCTCTGAGCTCCATATAAGCTGAAAGATCAATACCACTGACCTCAGTGCAAGGTAGCTGCACATGTTCCCTTCTGCCTCTCGTCACCTTTAATAAAATATCAAACAAAATCTGACAAAAGCCCTTATGGCCTACAGTTCTTCTGAAACCTTCATGAGTTAACTTTGTATCCTGGATTGACCACATCTATAAATGTACAGTATATACATTCATCTGTGTATTAAGTTTAGCCTAAATGGAAGAGAATTTTTTTTTTTTCCAGATCAATGAGCAGCATCTATGTCCAATAGATGTGCAGGTATTTCCTGTGCATGTCTGGTTCTGTTACATTTTTTTCTGCAAAGAGTAGGAAAGAGCTCAGAGAAAGCTTAATGTGGCTAAAGCTCGATAAACATTCCGGCCTTCGCTGCCATGTTTTCCTTCTGTGGCAGCCAGCATTTATAAATAGCCGTGGTTTGAAGCCACACTGTCTCATTATGCTTGTGAGGCACAATGTAAAGGGAAAAGGCGGGGGGTTTTTGTGTGTGTGTGTGTTAAATGTGTAAAAACACGATTCAATCATTTCGGTCTCGCCATACACTCTGACAGATCACGGCAGCTGCAGGAGCACTGTGTGCTGACATGGAGTTGTTGTGTTGAATTAAAGTCTCAGTCCAATTGGCAGAGCATTTCCAAATACAGTGGGGAAAAAAACAAACAAACACATGCCTCAGCATCATGCGTAATCACTCCACAGTAAGGAGGAGAGAATATGGAACAGATAGACGGATACACTTCACCTCACATGACTCTCACAAGGATGGCTCTAAGCACGCCACTAGCACCCTGCTTAGGCAAAAAGGCCTCTTAAAGTTAGCACTCACTGAAGAGGTAATGTCATGAAAACACTGAGCCATGGACTTTCTTCAATGTACTGCGTTTCTACATTCTTCAATGTACTGCACTCATTCAGGGATTATTGTTGACTGAATGAATAGAGTTTGATCTCACTATAATTTAGATGCCTATCTACGATACTACACTGAGAACAATAAAGTTAGATTGACAGTGGACATCATTCAGTATTAGGATATGAAATAGGTTGTTAGGAGAACATAAAATTACTGATCCGTGGCTATCCACAAAGTGTAAGCCCCCATCTACAGTACCTCATCCATCAATCCAAAGAGACCACTATAACACCACCACCAAACTGACATGGAAATAACATAGTAGTGTATGAGACACTAGTATAATTGTATCAGATACTGCAGTGTTCCCTCAGTGTCACTGTTGGGTTAGGAAACAGTCCTGTGGTCTGAAACTGACATTAATTAATGACTGAAGAACAATTAACATAAATTGCATATAAAAGGATGAGCTACATTCTTTAACTGTTCACCTACAGCTTGGACCTACAATGCACATGTGTACCGTGTACAAGGATACATAGACAAGTATACACAGTGTTTAAAAATCCAAACATGGCTGCTGCACCTGATACACTCTTAGCATCACCACACACACCACAGTGACAGTGTCACTTCTATGTTATAAATGGTCCACTAATCAAATAATATATCCTATAGTAGACCATTGCCACTGGTAGATGGGGTATTAGGGGCTGACAAAATGTGCTTAGAAGATGTTTAGAAGAGCTACGGTCATTGCATCTACTGTATATGTTAGATGTACCTGAAATGACCAGAGTGAAGCTACATACCAGGAGAACCTAATAAACTGGATGAGTGTGTAAACACTAAGAACGTTCAAGCAAATGATATTTCAGCACAGAACACAGAACACAGCACAGATGTTTGATATAATGAGTATCACATGGATCACTGGATCAGTATCAGATCAGATTTGACATACTGCAGGATTCAATCCACTGATGTGTTTTATGCCATGATTGTATGTGACATTAATTAACACAAAATAGAGCTTGAACCCGATCAGAGAACACAAACTTAAGTCTTATAGCATGCTGCACTCTCAGAAATAAAGGTACCAAACTGTACTTTTCCTCCATGCTGACATTTTTTGTACATTTAATATTTATCTTTACATGGCGAGGTACAGGTGATGTACATTTCATTTGTTTTTAGAGTAAAGCTTTATATTAAGGTGGTCCTTAAGGTCCAATTATGTAACTTAAATCATTCTGAAAATGTGATCCGGAGCGACCTAGCAGAAAAGTGTTCACCCTATCATCAGGGAAAGTGAGTTTAAATCCAAATGATGCCTCAGCCATCTGTAGGAGCCAAAAGAGCAAAATTGGCCACGCTCTCTGGGTGGGAGGGATGGCACACGCTCTGTCTCCTGTCAATCACAAAGACACTAGCCAATTGTGGGCATCTGCGCTTTCCTCCGGGGGTGTTACACTGCCCTGTGATGTAGCATGAAAAGCAGTTCAAAAACAGTTAAAAATAAGCATACATATCAACAACTCAATTAAAATGAATCAGATACAAAATTAACTCAGCAAGTAAAGGCTACCATTTTAGGCCCGATCTCTCCTGTTAATCAGATTACATGATTATTTAGATTACAATGACTCTTTAGTGTATCATGAAGATTCACAGAGAACTCAAAGAGTGTTCATCATTATAAGTAATGATTTGTTTACTTCAAAAACGTCTTGTCTCATTACAAATAGACTGCATCAACACAAACTGGCCGCAGCTGAAATCTGATTGGTCCCTGAAGTGCCCCTGTCCTGTCAATCATCGCTGATCTACCTATTCAACACTTTAACTAATGTCTCAAAGGAATTTAGTGTTGATGTCCCTTAACTTCTCTTTGTCTAACGTTAGGAAGCTAGTTAACTACAACAGCACACTAATTAGTTTATTAGCTAGTTACCTAAGCTAAGCTATGTTGGATGGTAGCTAGCTAGCTGGCTAATTAGTTAGGTTTCACACATTAGGCCACAGTTGCATAGTTCAGGGAAGTAAAATATATAGCGACTGACACATAAAACCTATGATTTTTGGTCATGCCACAAAGCCACAGTCATTAATTGTTGTAAATAAAACTAATCCTGCGTCCCGTATAAGTGGCAGCTGGGAAGTGCATGGAGACTTCGACACAGAGTTCTGACTTGAATGGAAGGCAGCGTAATGTTAATCAGTGAGGCTAATTTTTAAAATTAGCATTTCAGAAGAAAAACGATGAAAGACATTCTGTGGTTTCTGACTAAAAAGAAGTCTAGCCTGCTGACAGTGACAGCAGTCAGTGTGAGAATATGGAGAGAATGAATGAGAGAAAGAGGGAGAGTCGAGCTGCCAGCAGCACCAGAGAGCAGTAAAGCTCCCAGCCCTTTTCAGCAGGTTAGCCAAATTTAGGTGAAAATAACTGTATATTCTGTATGTGACACTCAGTCAATTTTACAATTTAAAACAATGATGGGTGAGATATGAAAAGAAAATATTTCTCATCATTAATTTTTGTCCCCTACAGTGATGAGGTCTAACGGCTCTGTTATGCTGTGCAGTGCATTTTCATGTCTACCAGAGCTCTCAGTATACGGTTAAAGCATTTTAGCTTTTCTTTTTAAAAAATTCACCCGTGAGTAGTTGTCATATTTTGTGTGAAAATATGCATGGATTTTTTGTAATATTTATTTGTATTTCAGCTGCGAACTCAGATGGCACAGGTTCAGACAAAGACAACCAGAGTGTTAGTGAAGGGGATCATGATCCACCATCTTCAGATCCAGAACCAGAGTCACCAAGCAGTTCTTCTGACCCAGTAGGACCTGATGGCATGCTACTGTTTTCATACTGCAATTGTAATGAATATAATCTAAATCATAGACTTTTGGATCAGCAATTAGATAGTTTCTGTTTACATGTCTTGATGACAGTGGGTTTATGAAAGTGTTGGGACATTCACCCTGTGTTATTTTCATTTTCTTCTTTCCAGACATTTCCCAGTGCAGAGCAGAGGGTTCTGTCCAGCCATCAAAGAATTATTCTGCTCCCCTATGACCTGATGGTATGCCTTTGTTTTCTTTTTTTTCCTTCAAATATTGTACATTTTATTTTGTGTATATACAGTATGTATATTTTTCTTAATGGGGGAAAAAAGTAAAATTGTGATTATAAAAGTTTACTCCAAATCCAGAAAGTGCTTGAACATAAGGGCTTTAAGGAACAGCTAAGAAGGTACAGTACTGTGCAAAAGTCTTAGGCACATGCAAAGAAATGCTGTAGAGAAAAGATGAGTTTAAAATAATGAAAATAAATGTTTCTACATTTTAAAAAAAAATACTGGGAAATTAGCTGGTAAGTTTTATTGAGCATCTTGCAGAACCAGCCACAGTTCTTCTGGAGACTTTGACTTTTGCACTTTCTTCTTATTTTTGCAGCAAAGCCCAGCAGCCTTCATTGTGTTTTTTTGTCTGAAAAGTGTCTCTTACATAATATGCTGCTTTCTTTAATGACATACAAACATTTTTCTGTAACATTTAATTTTGTGCTAGAAAACTAATCTTTCGAAATGTTTTCACAAAATAAAAAAAATCTATAACAAAGTCTGTACTAAAAAAAAAAAAATAGGGTGCCTAAAACTTTTGCACAGTACTGTACATTGTGTCAAAGCGCTAGAGCCAGCAGCAAAGGAAAGAGGTAAAGTGTATGTATAATCAAATAAGGCAGTCAGTTCCTTTGTTTTCGCAAACTAACACTGGTGGAAGAAATACGCAGATTCTTTACTTAGGTAAAAGTAATAATGCAACATTGTAAAAAGTAGTGAAAGTCCTGCATTCAAAATTATATTATTGGATTATTATTACTATTGCATCAATGTTGTATTATTGTGAATGTTGTGTCGAGGTGGAGATAGTTGTAAGTAGTTGTCTGAGTAGCATGAGTGAGATGTCTAATGGGGATACACCCTCACATATTCACAGAAGCACTTATTCTATTACACCATATCCAAGTGGCTGGCAGTCATGACGTCTGCATCAGGGCCCTGCACCTTTATATATGACCGACCGCAGTGTTTCAGGTGAACTGAATACGGATTAATGCAGTCTTATTAACACTGTGCTTACATACTCTTTTACAATCACTAACATACAGTACATAATATATATAAAAAGATATTTCATTATTGTGAAATTTTGTTTGTACCATTTTAGATATTTTTATTTACACTAGACCAAACTCATGTATCCCAGAGTGCCAGTCTTCGGAAAAAGAAGACATAATCAAACCTCGGAAGCGCTCCGTGCCGGTCTCACCATCCATAACCGCTCCACCAGCCTCTTCTATACTCGACTCATCAAGAAGGCTGACTGGGATGCTCCCTCCCTCCCCCCTCCCTGAGGGGATTGCTTCATAATTATTGTGTTCTAATGTGGTTCTATGTTTGTTCTGTTTTATAAAAAATTGTTGTGTGGTTCTGTTTAATAAAAAAAAAAAAATTCAGTATTAAATCAACATGCTCAGATTTGTACTCAAATTTCTATATTTTCTTCATTTTTTCTTTTAACCTGGCTGTGAATAAATGTACGTATTCAAAACAGTTTTAGTTAGTCTTACTTTATTACTGCTACTTTCAACAACTGTGATTATTCTGCATATGCATTAATAGTAATGTTGTGGTATACTGCAGGTTAAGAATAGGACCAAAATCATTTTATTTGTTAAGGACCCACAGGGCTCAGGGCCCAGATCTGTGCCCACAGTATGCCAATAGTATGCCTACAGTGTGCATGGAGGTGAAATGTGCAATGGGCCCCAAAGCCCAGGTGGTGAATCATTTCTAATAAAACAGGCCTGCTGTACTTAACTTTACAGAATCATGTAATTTTTACAGTAAATGTCTTTAAACAAACAGTATTAAGCTGATAAAATGCACAGGATTTTTTTTTTTTAAATGATATTCACAGATGTATAGTGATTTCTACAGTGAAATTCTGTACATAATACAGTATGATATGCATTTTTACATAAAATGTACATGTAAATAGAACAGCCTTTAATTGTGAAATATGATGCTATACTGTTAAAAAGAAACATCCCTGCCATATTTTTTATAGTAAGTTTACAGAAACCGCTACCTGATTTTATTGTAGATTTCTGCCAACCACAGCTGTCAGTTTTCTTTTTTTTTACCGTAAATTTAATTTTTTTTTTTTTACCACATTCATACCTATTAAAGATGTAACATTGATGGCCTCACCTCAGTGACAAGGAAAAGTTCAGACTGGTAAAATGCCTGTCAGCTCAGTCACTGTGAGGATGTCTTTATCAGCCAGTACTCAGAGATCTGTTATCTGTATCATTAACAATAAAATAGAAATAGGATCTGTACATCCCTGGTAAATGTGTCTATAGAGAACACAGTCTAATAAGGCCATGGAATATTCCGAGCATGGAGTATTTAGGGATATAGCCTACTGCTCCTCTCCCCTCAACATGGAAACCTGGGACTCCTTTTATGTGCTCGATATTAAACTCAATTATGTATCATTTGACTGTCAGATTTCCAGGGCGTGTTCAGGACTGTTAGTCTGGGTAAGACACTGGACTGGATTGAATAAGAGGAGAGAAATGTGTCGGCATCTCTGGCTGCTCTCTGGCTCATGGGAATCAATAAAAGGCTCTTTATGAAGGGTCTTACTCACTGGTCGTAGTGCACATCTTCTACAGTGGCTACTACAACGCGTCAAAGTCAAACGCTATTCAAAGAGAATGTCATGTAAAATCTGGGCTCGGCTCGTGATGTGATCGGTCAGTGAGCAAGCCTTTGTCCATACAGCATACCGGATTCCTTATGATGATGGCCGAGATCACAGTGCTGGTGCGCCACCAGTATAAAAGCTCCCTAATGAAATAGCGATCGTTAACAAGCGCCAAATGGATCTACTGCTTTTAGATCGCATTGATTCAATTGCCGGCTCTAACAGCATCAGAGTAATTGAATACACCGTGGTGAATGAGGATGAGAAGCCATCACACAAGCAGACAGCTCGAGGAGCTACATTTCTAAAGCGCCTTACCGGAGATCGCCGGAGTCCCCGAGCCCCGGACAGAGCCACGCGGGCAGAGATGCGAGGAGATCCCGGCTGCGATCCTGTGAGCAACCGGCGTTAATGCAATCCGCTGTGGACGTTTGGGAAATCGTTCCTCCAGCGATCACACCTAGCCGGGTAACGGAAAGCAGAACTACACAGACCGAGTGCCGCGGTAATGGCTGTCTGTTCCCCTCCTTTCATATCCCTCCTTCTCTCCCGCTCTCACTCCTTCTCTCCCCCCTCCTCCTCTTCCTCATAGTCGTTTTCTCTCCCTCCTGCTCCTCCTCCTCTTCAGCCCCCTGTACCACCACCACCACCACTATCACATTCCCCAATCTCCATCCACACACCTTAATGAGCTGATGAGCTGTGATGACGGTGTAAGAATCACAAGACACCGAAACGGGGCTTGTAGCCAAAATGCATGATTTTTGTTTTTCGAGTTAGACAGAGCACAAGTTATACAGTGCTGCCTTTCAGTCCAGCCTGTGATTTTGGCCTAGGCCTACATGTACACTAAATAAAGTATATGAACACCTGACCATCACACCCATGTGTTGTGAAAGCACACAGTTGTATAGGATGCTGTAACATTGGAATTTTTCCTTCACTGGAACCAAGAGGCCCAACCCTGTTCCAGCTTAGCGAGGCCCCTGTGCACAAAGTGAGCTCCATGAAGACATGGTTTGCCAAGGTTGTAGTTGAACTCGAGTGTCCTGCACAGAGCCCTGACCTCAACCCCACTGAACACATTTGGGATGAACTGGAACACTGAATGCACCCCAGGCCTCCTCACCCAACATCAGTGCCTGACCTCACTAATGCTCTTGTGTTTGATGGTCAAATCCCCACATCCACACTCCAAAATCTAGTACAAAGGCTTCCCAGAAGAGTGGACATTATTATAACAGCAAAGGGGACCTAAATCTGGAATGGGATGTTCAAAAAGCACATATGAGTGTGATGGTCAGGTGTCCACAAACGTTTGGCCATATAGTGTATCCTATAGCCTACATCAGTATACCAGAAACCTACTAGGGATGCACCAATCCCACCTTCCTATTGTCAGTAAAAAAAAAAATTCTGAGTGTTTTAAGATTAGTATACAGTAACTAATCCTCTGCTGACTACTTAGTAAATGAAGCAACTCTCTGCCAGCCTCTGGTGCCAGGTTATGCACAACAAAAGAGACCAAAGTTCACAATTTCACAACATAAAAATATGTCAGTGAAAAATAAAGATCTAAAAATATATCAAATCCATTCTGATACTGCGCCAGTGTTTCAGTGTCTGAAAACAATACTCAGTATTAAAATCAGTGCATACTACCTAATCGTTATCATAATGTGGTTCACCTTCCCAAATCTCACCCCAAATCTATTAAAGACACATGGCATTAACCAATATCTTCACCCACACAGACAAAAGCATGGATTCTGTATCACGTCCAGGTTTTTAGATATGGGGTGACAGGGGACTCTACAGAGTGGAGTATGAGTGGAGTAATTATGTACAGGACAAGATTGCATTTAGAGAATATCTGTTTTGAACCTTGGTGCAAAATAGGATAAATGGCTACATAATGACATCACTGTATTGGTTTTATGGTTGTTCTGTAGCTCCAATAATTTAGTCAAAATACTCAGAGTTACAATGATTAATCTACAGTGGGTATAGAAAAGAATCACCCCCCTTTAAAATAATCACATTTGGTTGCTTTACAGCCTGAAATGAAGACAGACACAGTTTTTGTTTTATCCAGCTGTATTTACTCAGTGCAACTTATAACATCCAAGTGAAAGATATAACACCAACATGTCAGAAGAAAAAAAAATTCAATTAAAAAAACAGAATCACTGAGTTGGAAAAAAGGATCACCCCCTTGCTTTAATTTGCCTTAATTTTTTAGTCTGTTGGGATATGTCTCTAGTAACTTTGCACATCTAGACTTTGTAATATTTGCCCACTCTTCTTTAAAGAACTGCTCAAGTTCAGTTAAATTTGTAGATTACAGTCTTCAAGTCATTCCACAGATTTTCAATGGGGTTTAAGTCTGGGCTCTGACTAGGCCATGCAAGGACATTCATTCACCTTTTTCTCCTTCAACCACTGTGTGGTCAGTTTTGCTGTGTGCTTTGGGTCATTGTCATGTTTTAAGGTAAACCTTCTTCCCATTGACAACTTTCTGGCAGAGGGCAGCAGATTTTCCTCAAGAATTTGATGGTATTTTGCCCGATCCATTTTCCTTCTATCCTGACAAGTGCTCCAGTCCCTGCTGCAGAGAAACACCCCCATAACAGGATATTACCACCTCCATGCTTTACTGTAGGAATGGTGTTATTTGGATGGTGAGCTGTATTGGATTTCCACCAGACATATCATTTGTTGTTGAGGCCAAATAATTAATCTGACCATAACACCTTTTTCCATGTGGCCTCAGAATCTTCAAGGTGCGTTTTGGCAAAGTTCAGTCGTGGGTGGCTTTTTTCTTGCAACCCTCCCATACAAGCCACATTTGTAGAGAATTTGTGATATTGTTGTCACATGCACACAATGACCACTCTTTGTCATAAATTCCTGCAACTGCTTCAGAGTTGCTGTAGGCCTCTTGGTAGCCTCTCTGACCAGTTTCCTCCTGGCTCTTTCATCCAGTTTGGAGCGACGTCCTGATCCAGGGAGGGTCTGTGTTGTACCAAATACCTTCCACTTCTTAATAATAGACTTCACTATGCTTCTAGGCATTGATAAAGCCTTTGAAATTTTTTTGTGTCCATCTCCTGACTTGTGCCTGTCCACAACTTTATCCCGGAGATCTTTTGCAGTGCCTTGCCACCCATAGTTGATTGTTTGCTTCAGTTGCACTACAAAATGCTCCAGGAAAGCTCTTTTCATGCTGAGCTAATCAAAATGACCACAGCTGATCACAGTTGAAAGTCAAATGGCTTTGTGTGCCATTGAGAAGGTGATTAGCTACACCTTATTGAGTTTACAAATCATTTTTAGTAGGGGGGTGATCCTTTTTCCAACTCAATGATTCTGTTTTTATTTTTTTTATTTTTTTCTGACATGTTGGTGTTATATCTTTCACTTGGATGTTATAAGTTGCACTGAGTAAATACAGCTGGATAAAACAAAAACTGTGTCCGTCTTCATTTCAGGCTGAAAAGCAACAAAATGTGATTATTTTAAAGGGGGGTGATTCTTTTCTATACCCACTGTATGTGAAATATGATTCAGCAAGTTGGAGTAATATGCTGGAGTTGGAGCAATGTGATTTGAGGTCAGACTTGAGTCAAGTCTATACTCTTGTGGTACACACACACACACACACACACACACACACACACACACACACACACACACCCGTGTATGGATTCCTGTGTGAGTAGGTGGTAGTCAGAGCTACTGAAGTGTGACTAAAAGCACAGGAATTTAGTTCAACAGCACAGGATTAACTGAACCAAACACTGATGGTCTAATCACACTATATCAGTCTACAATACTGCTAGCCTAACATCTGAAACATTTTGTGTCTTCTTTGCAGATGAGATCCAGCAGGAAACACTGAAAATCTCCTCATAAGTGATGCTACGCATATGAATGTGAGCTCTAAAACTCATATGTTTCATTTTATTTTGTAGTTGATTTGTGCTAGCCATGTTATATGGAAAATCTACTTCATGACCCAAATACAAGCTACATTTGAAGAAAGTTAAGAAGAAAAAGAAGCAGATTTTATCAAGACATTTAACGTGTAAAGTTTCACAGATGTTCATTCAGAATGGTGTAGCCTGATATCATTTCAAAATTTTCCACTATAAATATATTAACATGCACTATTTTAGCATTCTGTTAGAGGCAGTTATAAAGGCGAACGATATCTGATATCACTTTCCTTTATAACTGTCTGATTTTTCCGTTTCCACTGAACAACTCTCAGATCCTCTGAGTTGTAAATTCACAAACTGGTTTGTCTTATTATACTCGTAAAAACCTTCCACTGACATCATTATAAATACAACTCATTAATGCTATGCCTACACCTAAATTTAACTCTAATCTTAACCGTAGTAACTAAAAGCAAACCTTTTGGTGCTTAATTTTTAAAAATAAAAGCTGCAGTTTTTGTTATTTAAAAAAGAGCAGTTTCCCTCATGAGATCCAGTCAAATGTCCCCACAGTTTGGGTCCCCACAAAGATATAAAGATACTCCCACACCACACACAGATCCCACCTGACATAACTGTGCCAGATGTCACTGAGTATCTTCTTCAAATCAGATCTGAAGACTGGGAATATCTTGACAAATATATTCTTAAAGTTGTTTTTTTTTTTTGTTTTTTTTTTTATCCATGTTCATTTTTTTTGTGCCTTATGTTTTGAATTGTTACTGGATACACTCACAATATATTTCTAGTATGTTACTTTCTTCAAACAGAAAAACTTTTGCACTTAAATTGAGTTGAAATGCTTATTAAACTTTAACATAAATAAACTAATTTCATGTGTAATTTTCATGTGTAACTTGTCACTATAGTGACATTTTGTCCTCAGACTAAACAGTAGTTATTATTTTTAAAAGATTGCCCCAGTAAGACACCATGTGCAAGTCATTGTGTGAAATTGATGGTTTTCTACCGCCATCTAGTGGACCAAACTGTATTCCATATTAATATCAGATTCTGCAAACTGAACAAGTGCCACGGATACAACTGTCTAGCTTTTATTTGGACGATCCGTCTTTTTAATTTTGACTAATTCATGCCTTATGTTGGTTTTATAGGCTACTTGAGGCTCTTTAAATAATTTTTTTTTAAAAAATCTTCATCCAGCTATTTGTAAAATTGCTCTGAAGATCAATTTCTGCACCCTGATGCACAAAGTGAGGTTTGTTGTAGGATTTAATGTAAATTGCTCTACAGAAGAAGAACAACAACTTGCAGCACAGGCAGGTATAAGGCTGAGCATCACAGCTCTGCTGGAGTAGGATTTCACCCTTTTATATTTCACTTTACAGTGGCAAACACACACACACACACACACACACACACACACACACACACACACACACACACACACACACACACACACACACACACACACACACACACACACACACATACAGCACATACCTGGAGCTGTGCCCTTTAGTTATATAGTATAGTTTACTGGATATGCAACTGATATAAACAAATATCCGTCCATCTATCCTACACAAGGTCGCAGGGGAAGCTAAAGCTTTTCCAGGGAACTCGGGGCACAAGGCAGGGGACACCCTGGACAGGGTTCCAACCCATCACTGGGCACAATCGCAGACACACACACACACACACACCACAGCAAATTTATAGATGCCAACCTCTACAACTCATGTCTTTGGACTGGGGGAGGAAACGAGACTACCCAGAGGAAACCCTGGAAGCATGAGGAGAACATGCAAACTCCATGCACACAGGGCAGAGGCATGGAGGCAAATATTATATATATATTAATGAGCTCATTCTAATACATTATCATTTCTATAGTAACAGCTCATGATTGTATGGTGGACACTGTACATCATCTAATCTAATAAGTGGAGTTAAAAATCCGTTAACAAAAAAAAAAAAATGTGTATAATCATCGATGTGGTGAAGCTTTCTGTAAAGAGATGTTTATTTAACATTTACGGGAGACGTGTCTGAGCTTTATAACAGCAAGTTTTCTACTACAGGGAAGTCTTCAGGTCAGAGTACTTTGTGCTTTTTTGAGAGAATGACTGTTTATAGCAGCTATAATACAAGTGATATCAGGAACTACCCTGTTTACCATAACTATAAACAGAAAGACATGAGACATGTTATTGTTTAATTAATAAAAAAAATTGTAACTGTTGGCAAATTGCTGTGGTATATGAGAAATAAAACAGTTTGAGATGCTTTTATAGGAAAATAATCCACTTTAGGTTGATAAGAAGACAGCAAATTCTGTACTTATTATCTGATTCACTTATTATTACAATAAACAGGGCAACAAAAATTGTTAGTCTTCTGTATTAATGTATGGTTTTCTTTGAAAGCATTTACAAATGACAACAACGATCCTGTCCATGAGACTGTGTGCAAAAAACTCAAACAGACATGAAATGATGTATAGTATTTATTAAATTTTGAGTAGAACAGACAAACAATGTTGTTAGAATAATAATTATAATACACGAGTGACAGCGTGCCAGGCAGAGAGCTGAGAGCTCAGGGTTCAGGGCTGAAGTTCTTCGTTGCCAGTGTGATGTGCAGGAGGTGTGTATGAGCCTTCTTTAATCAGCTTGTCCCTCTGCTTCTGGATCTCATGCAAGCGCTTGTGCTGGGTGAAGATACAGGAATGTTAGAAATGTAGGGACAAGCTATAATAAGGGTGCCATTCAAAAGACAACATAGGGCAAAATAACACGCTTAAAGAAAATGTCGGGTGATTTACTGAACTCTTCACTGAATAATTAAGCCTTATCTCTATCCACCTCAGCGAGGTGAAAGCTCGACACGTTTCCCTGCACAGAGGAAAGAACAGAAAAGCTGTTGACTCGGAAGTCACTTTTAAAGGAAGCCTCGGGGTAATTTTACCGATAAATAATTAAATTGGGTGATTATATAATGCAAACTCGAAACTTTCAGACACTGGAGCATTACAGCTAAAAATCAATTTACACTTCCCTCAGGTAATGATGTACCAATGCACAACTGTGCAGAAACAGAGTCACTTCTATGACTATAGCCAAGTTTCCAACCACTTTTTGCACTTATATTTAACAAAGATTTATTTTTGGATAAACCTGTGTTGTGTTCGCAATTGTTTGATATCCATGAGAGTATTTTTGTGTATATTTTGAACAAAAGATCAAAAGTTTAAACAATAAAGACAAATTTTCACAGCCTTCTATGCTCATATTTACCAAGCGCGCCAATATTAGTGGAGGCCACTGTATATCTGTCAACATTTCAATGCGCGAAACATTTTTTCACAAAAAAAAAAAAAATCTTTGGATGGAAACATAAGCTAATGTCAGGAACACAAATTGCTCTCCCTGAAAATGCAGTGTTAGAGATTTATTCACAAACACATTCTGAAAAACGCAGGAAAGAGTCTACAAAAATATGTCACATGAACGCTGCCCTTAGACTTCACAAATCAACAGCTTTTCTGTTCTTTCTCAGTGCAAACAAATGTGTTGAAATGATTGCTCTTTGTAAATGCATCTGTGCTACAAGTGCAGTATTTAGAGATTAAGTTTAAAAAAAAAATAATAATAAATTTGTTTAAATGTACTAACTGTCTTTTGTCGGTGCATGCACTCATAGAAATCTTCAAACTCGAGTTTGCATTCTTTTTTCGCGCGGGTCTGACCGATGCCATGGCCACACTCGATCCACTCCTTCTCAAAGGCGTGGCAGCGTGCGGCTCGCTTGTAAGGCTGATCCCCGCTCTGGGCCAGGATCCATTGGTCCAAGTTGATTCCCAGCCTAGACTGCAGGTCGACGAACGGCATGGTTCTAGAAAATAAAAATATATATAATGAATTCGAATTCAAATCAATTAACATTAAATGGAAAAATACACTGTATATTACACACACACTCCTGGGCATTTTGCCCAAAATGGCAAAATATGAAGCTTTTAATGGTCTTAACAACAAATCAGAATGAAACAAATAGATACAGTAACATAGTATGGGATAGCTTTTCCCTTTGATTTCTTTAAATGTTTAAGCCTTGTGGGTAAACTTGCAGAGAGCTTTTTATTTATTTATGTTTACTTTATTTTAATTTTGTACTCCCAGACATGTGGTAGTTTGAATTTTACATCAAACACTTTAATTATTATCATGATTTTACCTTTACATACAAGAAGACTATATAAGTGAATTTCCCTGTTTCTAGCTTTTCCCCAGACAGTTCACTGCAGCAAAAGTAAACGAATAAATGGTGACACAGGAGGCCTCAGGAGTGCATTTATTTAATTCCTGCTCATTTTCTGACCAATGATTAGTTGTTAAGACCATTAAAAGCTTAATATTTTGTCATTTGGGGTTCATTATTTTAAAAAACCAGAGGTGTATACTACATATTAATCGCTATAATTAACATCTGTTCAATGGCATCAAGATTTATGTTGCAGTTAAATTCTGAGGACACAATGCCGTCTGACTATCCACTGAGTGTCCCCAAGTGCAATTTAGCTCTTGCTTCATCTCCACCTAAAGAAAGTGATGCAGCAGCGCTTTAGTCCTTCAGTCTGTCCAGCTCTCTCACCTGCTCATCCGGACACACTGCTCAGACAAATCTGCTTCTGTATAAAGTTTGCGTTATGTCATGACACCAGCCGGTAATCAGCGCCCTTAATAACTAATATTTTGACCTACTAAATACAACTGCACAAATACTATATTAAATAAATACATCATTATTCATTTAAAGGGTGCACTAGCTTCAAAACACATTCCCGACTCTTGACTCTAATTCTGTACGACAGCGTTAGCATCTAGCTAACTAGCCACATAGCAACGCTCTCTTCCATAGCGTTCGATCTAGACTTTCCCAGCAGTAAACATGTTTATGCGGTAATATACCGCGCTGAAAACTTTTTGTCCCAACATTAATATTGTCTCCATTTATAAAGCAAAGGCTATAATTTTTAAAAGACAAAAAGAGTCACCGTGCTCTTCGGGTTCACTTTAACCTTTTCCAGACCCACCACAATTTACTGACGGCTTGCCGTAAAGCAGTTCTGGAGAGGCAATGCTTGCGACACTGCTGCACAGCTGAGCTTGACGTCATTAGTGCAGCAGTGACGGTAGATGGCGCTGTGGGAATAATTAGTGTTTATTTTTATTGTCGTGACGTTTTACATTAGAATCATTAAGTTCAGCATGAGCTAGCTCGTTTTTCTTTGTAATTATTGTTAACTCTTTTGCATTAAATAATAATAATAAAAAAGAGTAAAATGTACTGAAATACGAGGTGAAGTTTTACTGTACCCTGCTGGGGAAAAAAAAAAAACAATAGAAACCCTCACAGATTTTGTAATGGTTTTAATGTTATAATGAGAATTGTATTGGTTTTAATGGAAACTGTAATGGTCCCTGTGGCTCTCTACTGTAATTTGGTGCCTTATATTAGTGGCATGTTATGTCTAGTGGATACCATTAAGGACCTACCTTCTTAATATGTCCTACTACATAATGGATGCCATTTGGCAATGGTTTTAATGGTTGACAGCTGATAGTTTGTAATGGTATTCGACCATTAGAATTTCTGTCATTTTTCTATTCTTTTTTTCAGCAGGGTATGCATGTACTAGAGTAATTACTCTAATAGTTATTCTTTATTTATGCCAATCAGTCTTTATGGATACTTTTTTTCACCAGTTTTTATAATCTGTTTTATTCTCAGGTCAAAATGACCCAAACATAACCAGTGTAATATAAATTCGAAGGGGACTGCAGATGCACCAAATAGTACATTTGAATGAGTTTTTTTTTTTTTTTTTTGAATGAGTAAAGTTTTGTGTTTTTTTTTTTTTTTTTTTTTTTTTTTTTTTTAAAAGCAAAAAGCAAACATTTTAACAGGTAATTTGGACATGAACAGCATAAGGGTTAATACTAAGTTGTTAAATATGTACTCTATGATGTTTTACTGTTAAAGTTTGCGATACATTATAATATTTAGGCTAATGGCAGACTCAGGGATCCCCCCTCGCCGGGTAAAATAACTGCATAAGTGGCTTAAGTGCCTCTAAGGTAGATCAAACCTGATACAGTGCCCTCTAGAGTGCTCTTACAGTGAAGAATACATGGTGCAGCGTTCTGTAGGGTTCTGCTATGTGCAAGGAAACACGACAAAGTGCACTGATGGGTGCCCTTATAGTGGAGAAAATGAGATGAAGTGCCCTCTAGGTGCTCCCACTTGTGCGAAAACACGCCCTCTAGGGTGCCTCTAAGGCATAACCGGATTTAATCCACTCTAGGTGCCTTCTTTTTCCCCCACTGTGTGTAGGAGGTGACCTTTTTATTATTCCTCACCTCCAGCCCGCAGACAGCCTGTGTCTGCCCCTGATGTACAGTTTGGGGTTTTGTAATTTTGTCATGATAGTACTAAAATCAATGTACCTGGTTTTTGGTATTGGGTATTTTTTGGATTGCATTTATCTGGAAACAATGGCGATCTGTTCACATACACACGATATTATACCACAAAAAGGGGAATATGTGCTTATTATCTGTATCTGGGGACTTTCAGGGAATTTCAGCTTTGGTTTCCTTGTCATTGAACTCAGCAAACGTCTCTAACGCATCTAACATGACAGCTCAGTTAGCCAACTTAGTTTCACTTTAGGCTGGAACTAACTGTAATACTTGACTAAGAAATCTGTAAGAAATGACTGCCATCTTTAGACTGTAAACAGAAAATACAAAATTAGCTGTTGCAACACACAAATGTTTATTCTCATGATCCTCGTCTTTGCCAAGTGCACTGTGTTGAGGCACGAACTGTGCAAGAAAGATGTTCTTTTAATACTGTTTTTCATGTCAATAGGTTGTATTTACTGTTAAATGTAAGTGTAAACTTAAGTTCAGCACATTACCCCAATATAAAATAAATGCTGTGTTGACTGGATCACATTTCCAGGGCTGGTATTTGAAGACAGACCCCATTTTTTTTTTTTTTTATGACATAACAGTTATTAGTTTATGATTAAGGTTTTATAATTGTAGACACATAAGAAGCAACTGCACAAATGCAGCACAAACGCAGCATATGAAAAAAAGTATAATATTCCATTACATTCCACAATAATATAACAAACAAATAGTATACAATCAAATGGTTTGTCATTTTGGAGGGGGGTGGGGTACAATTAAAAGAAAATGAATCAAATGGATACTAAGTATACAGGTAAGACTAGCTTTCAGGGCAGTGACAAATACTGGGATAAAGTGCAAGAAGCTGATGATTTGATTAAATTTATTATTCAGAAATGCTCAAGTCCAAACACATTGCAGGGAGACCATGATAATACAAGGCTTTATTACAAAAAGAAAAAGTGCATCAGGTGGTCTGTCTGACTGTTGCTTGAAATCTTTGCTATTTAATACAAACTCGCAAATAACACTCTCACACACACACACACACACACACACACACACACACACACACACACACACACACACACACACACACACACACACACACACACACACACACACACACACACACACACACACACACACACACACACACACACACAGACTAGCAGACATGAGCACATATAGTGTTGTCAGTGGAAAAGGGACTGAGAGCACGATGGAGAGTGATGTCTCTAAGGCAGGCAGACAAAGATTAAGTTGGAACTGTCTGCTTGTGAAGTGATTAATCTTCTTTACCACAGCGCTGCTAAACTCTTAAATCAGACTGGTCAGAAGGAGCTTGTTCTGATACGATATCGTATCATAGTAACAACCTGTATTACAGGCGCTCCACATCAACAGATTTAAAAATAACATATAACTGCCGATATGGTGAAGCGTTCATACAGCAATTTTGTGGGGAAAAAAATCCCTAGTGTTAAAAGTCAGAGATAAAGCTCTTTCTTTTTCACCTTAGGTTATCCAACACAGGAAATTCTTCAGAACAAACCTGTTTCAGAGACGTTCCATAAATGTAATTATAAATGGATAAAAAAAAGTTTGTCGTTCTTTAATAAATGAAAAGTTGTAATTGTTGGCAAATTGCTATGGTGCAAGAGGAATACAACACTTCAGGAGGTCCTTTCACAGGAAAATAATCAGCTTTGGGCTGGTAATGGTGATGACGACCCCGCCTTTGATTATTTCCCATAATCGTGTTCTGTTCCATACATAACAGTGCCTCTCCTCCATCACTGAACTTCATTCTCTGTGCAGGTGAGACTCACGTGCAGGTCCGTTTACGTCTTATCACTGTGCAAACTTGGTCAGTGCAACTACTACATACTACACTTGTATCCTTGTATACAAGTGCGGGTCATGCATACATACACATGCATACAGTAAATGATACAGTTTCTAGGTTGCTTTGTTATAAATTAAAAAAAAAAAAAAACACTCCCAACATACATAAAAAACATTACAGTCCATATATAGACCCTTTTCCAGAGTTCCTCACAAATTGTACATGTGTGCTTGATACTATTTTCAGTATTACTTGTCTGGCATTATTTTTCTTTTTTGTCCCTCCTGACAGGAAGCAATGTTCTTGTCGCAATGGTTTATTTATTATTATTATAATTTTTTTTTTTTTTTGTTGCTTCAATAGCCAAGGCATTTTTTTGCACCAGTTGGTACATGAATGACTAACAGTATGAATCGTAGAGGTAGAGCCCTGTCAGTAATTTAGGCAAGATGGACAGAGCAACAGGCAGACACATGCCACCAAATTCCCCAGAGAGCATATAAGCTGTCTTATTTATTATATTAAAAATAAGCAAAATAATACAAACAAGCAGTCAAAAGCTCTCTGGTCCTTTCAGACAGAAAGGATGACGTTATCGGGACAGTGCAGGCCGTCGGTGGAGTTCTGGGCTCGGCAGGTGGGCTGAGGAGGAGGGTTAGGAGAGTCGCAGTCCTCTGACGTGAGCTCGGCGATGTCGTCTGACTGCGTATCGGAGGTCTCCAGGTCACTGCGGATGCTCTCGGGCTGAGCCAGCGTCACGTCACCGAGCCCCTCTCTGAGCGAGCCTCCTGATGACAGCCCCAGAGACGAGCGGGATAAAACCCTCCCTCGGTGAGAGCTGCAGTCCTGAGGCTCCTCTGCCGAGGCAGCGGCCATGGCACAAGCGCGGGGAGCCAGATCCTCCTCACTGGTTAAACACAGATGGCTGGGTTTGGTTTCAATGTCCACCTGAATCTCCAGGTTTGTGCCTTCTCTGAAATACA
The DNA here is from genome assembly GCA_023630585.1 of Cranoglanis bouderius. NCBI lineage: Eukaryota > Metazoa > Chordata > Actinopteri > Siluriformes > Cranoglanididae > Cranoglanis > Cranoglanis bouderius. The sequence goes on from CM042551.1 coordinate 11,123,088, forward strand.
CCACAAATCCATTAGAAATGACAAATAAAAAACGGCCTGTCTTTGACACATCTATAGTCGTTGGAATGTCGAGAATAATTCATTTACATTATTAACTGACATCAGTTAAAAGTATCATCGATCTCATAGTCGTTTACAATTCGTTCAAATGCAGCAGTAATATGTTCAGTGCAAAAGTTAGCATCCTCCATCGTTTTTGGTTGACAAAATACAAAAATGCCACTATATATCTACAAAAATAGAGTTAGAGATGTTAAAAATGAAATGCGGGTATATCCTACAATGCCACAACAACAACAACATATGATGTCAACTTATGTCAACATATGATGTCAACTTTGATTTGTCATGACCCTTCTAGTCTCCAGACCTAATGGAACCAAATGAGGTGGATTCTTTACTCGATCATTCTTCTACCCAGCCCCTCCCCCAAAATATCTTTGGAGGAGAAGCTAAAAGTAAATAGACTAAACACACACTCAGTGCACAAAAGGACACGTTTAGTGAATTTACTTTTAGTTATTTGTTTGAACGAACGTTCCTGTTTACCATGTTTGGTACACAGTGAAACACTTAAAAAATGTGAAATTATGCCATCAATGAGACCTTGTGATATGATGCATTGCTCAACCCTAATAGTTTCACTGTCGAGCTACTGATAGAGATTAGATTTTAGCCTTCGCATCGAATATCACAACCAGCTGTCAACCAGGATAGCTATGAGATTGGCGGCAATTATAAAGACAAATAATAATAATATAATAATATTTAATAATATAATATTATTTACATTACATTCAGAAAGAGAGATGCCAACATTTAAACTGATAATTCTGCTTGTCCTAGGACTATAAAAAAAAAAACTGCACAAATGTAAATATGATATATACTGCAGAAAAAAAGTATCATAATCTGAACATTTCCTGTATTGCCAAAGCCTATTGGAAAGGTTTCGCTCCACTAGATAAGTGGAATTTTATCAGGATCTTGCCTTGACAACACATTAAATCCAGACCAGACAATCCCACGGCAGACTGATGAGCAACAGTGAATCCCACATACCTATCGGGTATCGTGTATGAGGAAGTAATGGATCCTGCCATGCCTCTAGTGCTTGCGCAGTCACTGGCTGCTCCCAAGCTTCCTGTCTCTCGGTGTACACCTTCCTTTCCAATCTCAGTGCCTTGAACCTCCAGCCTGAAACATCAAGACAGTTAAATTACTGTAAACCGACCTGAAAGTTATAAGGGTCAATGAATGTCAATGAATCAAATGCACAGATTTTGGTTATATTAAGTTAACAATTGGGACTTGGTCACACCTGCTGTATTTTCCTGTCCGGGCTCCGAGAGCTCCTCCGGCTAGTGTGTTGAAGTGGGGCGTGTCGACGAGACCCCCGGGGGCCACAGACAGGCCTTCACTAGGTGAGGTGGTGCTAAGGCCACTGGCTGCTCCCTCTAAGCTGCTCTCACCAAGGCTGGGAGATTTCAGCGCTCGCCATGCGTCAGCAACTAGATGAGCAAAGATGGGGAGCAGAGATGTGTTAAACGTTAAAATACACAACACAACTAAAAGCATTATTTGTAAATAACATAACCAAGATATTATTATTATTATTATTATTATTATTATTATTATTGTTATTGTGTCGTGTGGCAACAAATGCTGTTACCTGTAATGGGTCCATCATCTTCATCAAAGTCAATCCTGACGCCTCGTCCTTTCCCTCTGCTAACCCCACAGCCCCCGCCGCGACACAGCGAAATTGGCACCACACCATACACGTATGCCAACATGATCGGTACACCAATACCTAAGAGCATGACAAGTGATTCATCACTAAACATGTCTTTACTGGTAACTGCAGAAATAATTCTTAGGAACAAGCTTAAAAAAAAACAGACAATATTTCTGAAAGAACTATAAACATTTATTATACAACACTTAGTTCTGGTCCACTAATCTGATTGGACGAGTGGCGTAACAAGAATGCTGATGTTTATTATAACCGCACTGGGATGTTTCACCGTGTGTATCACACTGTTGGTCTGTGCTCGCTACATAAAATTCCACTTCCTAGTTCGAAATGTTTACTATAGTAGTGTTAACGATATCATCAGAGAGCATGGCAAACAATACTTTTTTCATGAATATAACTTTGGACTTGTCAGATGAAGATGAAAAGGAAGAAGGGAAGCCAGTTTCACAGAATAGCAGATGGGCCAATAGTCAGTTTAACCGCACTCTTGCTTGTGCACTATTGCTTTCTTGCTTGTGCACTATTGCTTAATTGACTTCACTTTTCCATTCCATTACTTTTCTATGAAAACTTACCAACACTGACAGCTGCAATAACCGGGGCTGTGATGATTGACAAGGCTACACCGCCAGTAATGGCCAGGTTTCTCCTGTGCTGAGAGTTCTTCTTCCCCTCATAATGAGCATATATCTGTGCCAGGAAAGTAAAAAATAGCATGACAATGCGTTGCCAAAAGGATACACACTGTACTTTCAAATGTACACATTCACAGTGACACAGTGCTTAAACATGAAGACATAACTTCCTTTATATAGCACCTGATTTAACAGAAAATGAACTGCATTCCAGGAAGTTCCCTTTCAGGAAGCTGAGTTGTTATAATAAGAAATGTGTATTTTATTTAAAGTGCCTGGTGAATTCCTGTTTACTCATTTTTTCGTTTACGCTGCTGTGGATGTGGTACATTTCTTTGCCGAAGTACATGTGGAAAATTCAGGGGAAGTGAGACTTCTTGATTTTTGGTGTATTGTGCTGGTCATTTTGGGGAAAAAAGTTCAGGGATTTTTTTTTTAGCTTTCGAGACGAAACAATGAAGTATTTACGGTAAATGCCGTAAAACGTAAAAGCTTGTTTCAGCAAAGCCATACACGTACATTACAAAAAATGACATCCTAGCAAGTACAAATATCTCAAAAATGGGCGAATTCAATTAATATTTTTAATTAGACTTAAACAAATATAAGCTTATTAATCCTATTTCTAGATATAGTTACTCATTTCAAGCTTGAACCCTAGTCTATTGGAAGATAATTGTGCTCATTTCAAGTGTTTATTTCTGCAAAGAAGCTAAATTATCTGCCATTAGAATAAGACCATTTTATAGGCTTAATGGTCTTATATTTGTTATATAGTAATCTCATATTGACAAATATTACACAAATCTTCCATTATTCAATACATCTTCACTTCTTATCATTTTTTTGCAGTGTAAGCTGCAGGGAAACTGACTTGATTTTAGTAATGTTGACTAATGTCCTAATAGCTAGCATTACACAGTAACAGTATTGCAAGGATAATTTGATAGGCGTTACAAAAGAGATCAGGCAATATAAACCATACTGTGCACAAACAAGGAAGTTCTCAGCCATATCACTGACAAGAAATCATTTATTATTCAAAAGCAGTTCCTCATAAAGTCCCTGGTATTAGTGTTTAAATTCCCAGAACTGCACAATGAAGGGAGTTAATCATGACACTATCATTGACAGAGCAGCAGTTCAGTGCCTCACCTTCCTTCCTACATAAACTGGGATGCCGATGACCATGGCAGGCACCGCAATTCCAGCGATCAGCGTGATGCCAACAGGCGCACCGATCAGGGTGCCAAGCTGCCACAGGATCTTTTTCTTTCGACTCCATGGCTTTTTTCCCCAGAAAGTGCAACCTGATGGACTGAACAAGAAAAAAGAAAAAAACAAAACAGCATGGGTTGAGAGAATGTAGGCAGAGAGGCAAAATACAATACACTTTATGGACATTATAGGAGTTTATCAGTAACTACTGAACACTGATCTGAGATGAGATACCTGAGGTAGTGCAGGTCAGAGATTTCCTTCATACACAGCCAGCAGAATTCGCAGCCACACACAGCGCAGGTCATGTGATTACAGCTTCCGTCATTCATCTTGATGATGTAGGCACCGCATCGGGGACAGGGCTTGATGTCATCAGCTGAGTGGGGATTAATGGAGTTAGGTTTAGTATAAGCAGAGACACACAGAGGCTCCTGTAACAAAGTATACTAAGGAAGCTGTATCCAAATGTCAGCGAGTGTAAGAGTTTTCGAGAAATTAACAGGGGTAAAGCTTTGCTGTGAACTCACAGAATTACTAAAAAGCTTAAATTTGGGTCAGAGGCTGAAAATGTATTTTACAAGGTAAAAAAAGGGATGCACTAGTGAAGTTTGAGTATATTATTTTACACACCAACAGTCCTAAATATAGGTACAATCGTGGACTACTAATTGCCAGTTATTGGTATTTTCAGGAAACTTTGAACTTCCATAAGCACATTCCACAGTTAAAAGTAGCTATGAGTGTAATTAATCAGGATTTGTAAACTGCTGCATTTCTCACATTTCATCAGTAGTCCATTGTAATGTAGGGTTAAACTGCTAGTAATCAAATCCATTAGTGTATCAATAATTGGCGATATGCATTGCTATAGAAACGACACATTTTTAAAGCTCAGGACATGAATAACTTGGAGTTGTCCTTCTGTATACACAGTCATTACAACATGACGTGAACACACTGTTAAACACTGTTAGTTATTACCTTATATGATTTATCTCAACAAGTTACATTTATATATTGTTCTGCATATGCATATTGTTCTGAAGAAACACATCAGCAGTACAAAAGCTGAGACTGAAAGATGAAGTAGTTGAGACGGACTCACTGGGCCCTTGATCGGCTGCGTAACTAGGTGAGTGGTTGCTGTGTGTTCTCAGTGAGAGTGCCCTTTGCTGCCGGGCCGAATCGCAAGTCTGGTTCGGATGCCAGGCCTGCTTGCAGTGGTAGCAGAACTCGGCACCGCAGCCTTCCCGGCGACATACAAGCCTGGGGCAGCTGGCACAACCTGATGCAATGACGGCAAACCTGGCAGAAGAGATGAGAGCAGGTCAGGGGAGCTTTCTGATAGGTTATAATACATTAGCATTACCTAGAGCACATTTATGGTTATATGCTTCATGCATATATGCTGTGTGTGTGTGTGTGTGTGTGTGTGTGTGTGTGTGTGTGTGTGTGTGTGTGTTTAATCTAGTGTTGCTGATTGGTCAGCTGTAAAACAAACTGCTGTCTGTCAGTGTATTTCAGTGGGAAAAATGTGTAAACCTTTAGTTGTATTTATCCTCGCTGAAAACACAGTTTAATGTTGCTAAACTTTGTTAAATTCTTATGGATGCACGTTATGCTGTTTTGGGCTGATTATTATCATTATTATTATTATTGTTGTTGTTGTTGTTGTTGTTATTATTATTATATATAAATTATTATTATTAACAACAACAACACTACCAACAACAAGTACTGTAATAACTAAATAATAAGCAAGAATTTAAGGAGTTAATCCAAAATGCCACATTGATGTATCTAATTTCATGTTGTAATAACAACAAACTTGAAAAACAACTCTCTTGACCGGCAAGTTGTTACATGTGGCTAAAAACACAAGGTTACGCCATTAAGGAAGTTTTTTTTTCCCCGTAAAAATGTTCCATGGAAAGTCTACATATAAACAAACTAGTCTTATCAAGTTCAATACACAACAATAACAATTTAGAAAAAGATCATTTTTTTCAAAACCCAACATGTTTTTACTGGCTCAATCAGGGAACTAGTGGAAGTAAATACCTGACTTTATACATCATAGAAACACGCATTATAGAACACATACATGGTCCAGTAAGGAGGTAATGACCGCTTTAATTAAATCCCATCCCCATCCTGTTACCCCTAGCAACGCTGGCTCCGAACTGCATCCCAGTCGCCATGGAAACTGACAGTAAAATGGAAAGAGAAGCCTCAGATCGGGAAAGAATGTTTCAAGATGAAAATCATACACCGGCTACAGTTTGACTCTGAGTAACTGCGCAAGCAGCATGGAAAATAACCATTACAACTGCTACTGAAATGCATTTCCCTTTCCCTCAAAAAAACAAAAAACGTCCCTTTCAGAAAACTCACGTCTGTAGGCTGGAAAAGGAGTGGTGCTGACTCAAAAGACAGACACAGGCAGGTCCCTGATATGTAGGTCACCAACCCACTATTGAGACTGACAAATCTCTTAAATGCCACAATGTCATGCACAGTAAACATATACTCTCCAAATGACACATCTGCTGAATTAGGCTTCCCACACAAAACTTGGCATCTTATGCTCTCTCTCTCTGACCTTTAGTGCACCTCCTACACTTTACAGAAAAGCCAAAAAAGCAGGGATACTCACCGTGTTAAACATTTACAAACCAAATTATGTTTTTTTAAAAAAGTTTCCTATACACAATATAGAGAATATGAATCCTGAAGTGCTAACAGTGAATGAAAGCTGGTAGGAACTAATTGGATCTCATCATTTCAATTCATCATCAATGGTTATGGTTATTAACATTCTTACATTTTTTAAGTTTTTTACATTTTTAAATCTATTCATGTTGCCTTTAAATTCCCAGGACATGTCAGTGAAATCCTGACTTATATTCCTCACGTCTATAACTACAGACCTTATTATTTTCTCTGTCTAAGCTATTTTAACTCTATGTACTGTTCAGGTCAAAATGAACAATTTTTCCTTTTTATCAACATCAAAAAGGCTTACAATGTTTGAAAAAAAACAACAACAACAAAACCTTGTAGATATTTGTAGAAGCAAAAAGTAAATGTTACTAAATGCTCCATTTCCTCACTATCTAATATTTATACTCCCAATTGCCATTAGGAAAAGAGGATGCATTAGATATTTTTCAAATGAATGTTAAAACTGCAAATGGGACACAACATTAGTAAGTAATGAATAGCACATAAGGATTACATTTTCCCCCCTAAAAACACACTGTTTTTAAAATTAAATGTACTTTAACTGATTTAATTGACATTAAATGTTGTTTACGTCATTCTGATGTAACAAGGTGTTAAACATGGTTTATATGACTGATGTATAATGAAGCCATTGCCGTCAGATTTGTAAGCATCTATAATGTTTATATTTTGGCAAAAATATAGTTAATGCTATTTAAATGCCTCTGAATACGTGTGAGAAGTGCCTTATTGACAGTCGAAAAGCTTAAAATCACAGAATAGTGAAATATAGCATTGTAATTCCACAGTAAGTGTGTTTTTACAACTGTGTAGCTATTGAGTAAAAAAAGGTAAACTGGGTCAGTGAGATGTCACTTGTTATGCAGTGAACAGAACATGAGGTTTACGTGTCCTAGAAAGTGCTCAATTTGACTTTCACTCTTACCCGCAGTCTGGAGCCGGACACCAGCGGCAGTCGGGGTCTGAGGCGAGGCATCGCCTTAGCAGAAACTCCTCATACTTTTCCAGCAGGGCAGCATCATCCAGGATGAGTGCCACCTGCCTGGGCACCAACCTCTCGGCACACTCGGGGCAGCTGAGCTGCACGCGGCTCTCTGTGATCTCAATGCGCAGGTACTGGCGCAGGCAGCAAAGGCAAGAGCGATGACTGCAGCCCTGAAGCTCTGCCAGCTGATCCCGTGGCTGGCGCACCAGACATAGTGGGCACTCGAGGAGCTCTTGTCCTCCCAGAGAGGCCTGGCTGGAGGACAAATGCTCAGCCGGGTCGGCAGTAAGAGGGTCTGGGGAGGCAGCGGTAGGAGTGGGAGGCTGAAGGAGCTGCTGTTGCTGCTGGTTGTGCTGCTGCGCTAAAGGTGTTCCCGAATTAGCTTTGCTCTTCCTGGAACCACGTTTGCTGTGAAAGAGGTTGGTGAAGGAGATCCTGCTTTGCTTCTTGCCCGGACCACGACATTTAGGATTGGGAATGCCACTGACAGACGAATGGGGTGATTCGGAGTCTTTTTCTGATCCCATTGCCCAGGAAAGATCTGATTTCCTTTAGATTCTGTCCTGATAAGGTTCTATTCTATGTCAGGCTTCTTTGACAGTGAATGCGTACTTCAGATGCCAAAAAAGCTTTATTGTTCCAAATCAGATTTTCAGATATCCAGTTACTGATACTAATACTAGTGAAAGATTCCCGTCACACAATCACACCTTTGTTCTGTACTTATCACGAAACAACAGAAGCAGAGATTAATCTTACTGAACAAGGTTGATGCAACGGAAAGAGAAACTTGAAAAAAAATCCCCTTGGCGTCCTACGGGTTTGTTCTGGTAACACACAATCAGGTAGCAAACAATCAAGTAAACATGTATAATTTCCAATACTACAGACTCTAAAATGTACTTGTTTTTAGACAAATTGTAGTTTTTGAGTTTAAAAAAAACAAAAAAAAAAAACAAAAAAAAACTTAGTTGTCAGCTTCTAAAACAATATGAAATATAATATACACTAAAAACATGTCCTCCGGCTCAGAGCGTCCTCAGTTTAATGTCCTCTGATGCTTTGGTTGAATCACACGGCTGTGCTGAGCTGCTCGTCTCCTCTCCTTCTCAGTCGGCCTGTCTGTAAGGAAGAGAAATGGCACAGGAAGTTAGCATGAAGAGTCGTGTGTCTGTGAAAAGGAGCATGCTCTGTACCCTCCCTCCTCCTCCACACAGACACAGACACACACACCTCTTCTCAGACTGACTGTTTTGATTTCACTGTTAACTCTTCCCTCGCAGCAGGAACAAAATTACCACATGAGAACTGAGTCATGTATTCACAAATACACCTGCAAACAGTAACATGGAAAACAAACATTTTCAAACACTGAAAAAAAAAAAAAAAAAAAATCAGCCTATGCTCAACTGTAACAAGCCTCTATTTATTTAACATTTTACATGTATATATGTACTTATTATTATATGTTCATGTTCATTATTATATGATGTGGGTGTGCCATAAGTGTGTGCTTATAAGTATTAATAAGGAATAAAACACAACAGGCTTAGTTGTTACAGGAAAACAATTAACAATGAAGATCCCAGCACATCCCAAAATGTTTTATTCCTTTAATAACACCACAGCGATCTGCCAATGGTGACAATTCTTCAGTTCTTTGTTCATTTATCTCTCTGTTCTTTCTTATCTCACTCTCACTGACACCTTCTGGCTTTCGCTTAAATGCACAAGCACACACTCTTCAGCTCTCTCTCTCCACTTCACACTGCGCTACTAGTGCGGTTGCCATGGTGATCCTCACTACCAGCACCACAAACACGGACCCTCGCAGTGACTATGGCACTTATGAATGCACACACACACACACACACACACACACACACACACACACACACACACACACACAGCACATATATATGATTACTACATTATATACAAAATGACAATATTACAGGATGGCTTCAGATTGTTTATGTGTGGAAGACCTAAACACACTAGCTATGTGTACACACACACACACACACACACACACACACACACACACACACACACACACACACACACA
>CM042551.1:11137500-11147500 GCA_023630585.1 Cranoglanis bouderius
TGAAAGCAGCTAATTTTAGCAATACACTGATTATGAAGTTCTGAAGAAACTGAATACTCAAATACAGCAATGCTATCTAATCAAAAGCACCACTGTACTGATAACAGGAAGCTAAGGAATGCAAAGCAATGTTCAGAACACTTTACACACGGACATATCTATGTTGTGTCAAAGTTTTGAATATGCATAAGTTGCAGAGGAATTAAGTCTAATGATGGTAGTAATTTACACTCCATAAAAATGCCGCCTTCAACAGCACAGACGCTCTAGTGACAATGCAAATATCCATACACTTAAGTCTATGCTCTCTACCCTCACAAGCCTCTATCACTCTTTTGGAAGATAAGCACGAGCACTGTGTCTCATTCCTCAGGTCTCAGCATTTCCAGCCTGTGCAGACTGAAAGAGCATCTCAGCACTTTAGCCTCATCAGCTCAGACCCTGCCGCAGTGCCACACTATCCATCAGCGGCTCACTAACAGGGGCTCCATCTCAGGCCCTCTCGGTCTCTTTCAGCCGTCCACACACGCACACACACGCACACTCAGGTTACATGATCAGCTTTGTGTGAGGTGCACCTCTGAATCAGCTTGCTGTTACATAATACTTCGAGTCACATTTACAGCTAAGCAGGTACGTGTGCTCAGTGTCACACACACGTTCGGGCCTGCTCTCAGAACCTCTTTCATGATTATAAGAACAGGAAAAGGCTTGTTACGACTGGATTAGTGTCTCACTTATATAAATGCATTCCAGTGAAAGCATTTGTTTAACTAATTGACAGTATGCTAAAGGAAAATGTAACTTGAGCTTAATGTACACATACACTAGCTGTGTGCCATTAAGTCTAGAGGATGATGGTGTAATACACTTCAGATTAGCTAAACAAAAGTGGGTTTATCTCTGCAGTCTGACAAAAACTCGAAGCATCAGCAACAGACGGCCTAATTAACTAATTTGGTCAATTTTGCGTGCTTAGTCAAGGGAGCCTAAATAACTGTGTGTGTGTGTGTGCGCACTGTTGATCATTTTCACCAAAACCACTAAACCGACTTACAGTACAGTTCAAGAAACATAATATTCTTTAAGGACCACGAGACCACTCCACAATCATAGTGTCAAAGGTCTAACCTTTTAATATGACTTACACACTATGCTAAATATCCTCATGGTTACTCTCAAATAAGGTGGCCTTAATTATAAATAAATCCTAACCAGCTGCCATCAAAAAAGAGCAGAGTAGCAGCTGTACTCTCAGTCACATAAATGGAGGGGTGTCCTACACAGCATTAAAGGTGCATTAGTCATTTTTTTAAATAATTGTATAAGCAATGGAACCAGCACACGTATATTATAGGCTGAGGAAACTGAGCCCATAATAACCTGAGACAAAGCCGGGTCAGACTGCTTTGTCTGCGTTTACATGGCCTTGCTGTCGGTCTTTTTATAGACACTCACCAACACCCCTTCACCCCATCCCCATCTCAGTCTGTCCAGAAAGGAAAACATGGCAGAATCAGGTAAGAGCCCAGTACAGCCAGATACTTTTACTGTAAGCTAAATAAATAAATAAATAAATAAATAAACAGTCTGTACCTGATCAGTCCCTCCAGGTTTTTGCGATTTTGTGATCGCAGAAATTAACGCAAAATCTGACAGGAGCTTGCAAATTGTCAAAATTACTGCAGATTTGGGCCAAGACTCATCATGTGATGTTATCACAACGTGCATTCAGCCAAATCCCTCTTCGATTCACGTGTTAAACATGAGTACCACTATAAGGTCTCATTTACCAACAAACATCACTGTGCAAAACTATTTCAGCAAGTTGCATCGCAAAATCAATCAGTTTTGGCCGAAACTATCACAAAAAAACTCGGCGAAATCCTGTACAGACTGCTTGAAGAAAATGAAAAGAAATGTATTTCAACTAGAATAAACAATGTTAGTGGATTTCCAAGATGGAGAAATTTAATTTGTACGTTTATCATCTATATCTAATTAACAATGTAAGGGGCAATGCCCTTAATAAACAGCCTCTCATCATTTGAAAGTGATGCCATAATCAAACTCTAACTGAAGTGGCGGCGGGTTCAAGGAGTAAAAAACAAAACAAAACATTCCTATGTTGTTGTACTTCACCTACTCAGCTGCTAGATCTCCAATCTTGACTAATCTTAACTAATGCAACTTTAAGATGCAACATGACTAAAGCTGCTAAATTCTTAATCCTCTGATTCAATCTGCTGAAAGGGCTGAACACAGAGGATATAGGCAGCTGAAATTAATTATCAGCACCCAAGAAGTCCTTACTGCTTCTGAAATAGGGTAACAATGTAGGTGTAGTCTTTAAGTATGAAAACACTATTGTATGTCTAATAAACATTTAACAAACTATTATAAACAGCAGAATATGTTTAATAGGATAATTTCACCAGGATATTGTCGACTTGTACCCAAGAACTGCTGCTGTAATCATAAAGACTGACCTGTGTCCATCCCAGAATTCCTATTAACAATATGCTCATACTGAACATCCTTTTAGCACGTCTACTACTGTTTAACTTTGTAGTATACAGGTGTAGAAAACTAGTGGTTTATAATGATTTATGATCCCACTAACCAGCGAGTTCCCTTTTCAGTCTGCTTCCTCTCAACATTTCTTCCTCGTGATGTCTCAGGGAGTTTTTCCTTGCAACTGTCGCCTCTGACTTGCTCATTAAGGATCTAAATCTACAGTGCACCCTTGGTAAAAATGAGCAAAGAAAGCTGTGAAAAATTGTCTTTATTGTTTAACCTTTTGATCTTTTGTTAAAAAAATAAAAAATTAAAATCACAAAAATACTCTGCTCTCATGGATATCAAACAATTGCAAACACAACACAGGTTTATCCAAAAAAAACCCCAACTTGGTTAAATATAAGTGTGCAACAATTATTGGCACCCTTTATTCAATACTTTGTGCTACCTCCATTTGCCAAGATAACAGCTCTGAGTCTTCTCCTATAATGCCTGATGAGGTTGGAGAATACATGGCAAGGGATCTGAGACCATTCCTCCATACAGAATCTCTCCAGATCCTTCAAATTTCGAGGTCCACGCTGGTGGACTCTCCTCTTTAGTTCACCTAACAGGTTTTCTATGGGTTTCAAGTCAGGAGACTGGGATGGCCATGGCAGGACCTTGATTTTGTGGTCAGTAAACCATTTTAAAATGAATCATCATTGTCCTGCTGGAAGATCCAACCACGGCCCATTTTAAGCTTTCTAGCAGAGGCAGTCATGTTTTCATTTAATATCTGTTGATATTTGATAGAGTCCATGATGCCATGTATCCTAACAAAATGTCCAGGTCCTCAGGCAGAAAAACAGCCCCAAAACATTAAAGAGCCACCACCATACTTAACTGTGGGCATGAGGAACTTTTCCATATAGCTACCTCTCTGTGTGTGCCAAAACCACCTCTGGTGTTTATTTTGGTTTCATCTGACCATAGAACCTGATCCCATTTGAAGTTCCAGTAGTGTCTGGCAAACTGAAGACACTTGAGTTTGTTTTTGGATGAGAGTAGAGGCTTTTTTCTTGAAACACTTCCAAACAACTTGTGGTGATGTAGGTGACTTCGGATTGTAGTTTTGGCGACTTTCTGACCCCAAGACGCAACTTCTGCAATTCTCCAGCTGTAATCCTTGGAGATTTTTTGGCCACTCAATCCACTTCACAGTGTGTTGAGACAATATAGACACACATCCAATTCCAGGTGGATTCATAACATTTCCAATTGACTGGAACTTCTTAATTATTGCGCTGATAGTGGAAATGGGCATTTTCAACGCTTTTGCTATTTTCTTATAGCCACTTCCCATTTTATGAAGCTCAACAACCTTTTGCCGCACATCACAGCTATATTCCTTGGTCTTACCAATTGTTATGAATGACTAAGGGAATTTGGCCTATGTGTTACCTCATATTTATACCCCTGTGAAAAGGGAAGTCATGACTGAACAAGTTCCTGTTCCGAAAAAATTTTTTAAATATCAATGGGAATATACTTCAAATATATTTTTCTCATATGAATTCATAGGGGTGCCAATAATTGTTACACACCTATATTTAACAAAGATTTTTTTTGATAAATCTGTGTTGTGTTTGCAATTGTTTGGATATCAATGAGAGCAGAGTATTTTTGTGAATTTTTTGAACCAAAGATCAAAAGGTTAAACAATAAAGACAATTTTTCACAGCCTTCTTTGCTCATATTTACCAAGGGTGCCAATATTAGTGGAGGCCACTGTATATCCGGATTTCTATAAAGCTGCTTAGTGACATTTTTTGTATTGTTAAATACACAATAAAACTGAATTTAAATGAATGGATGATATTGGGGTAGATAATAACATAAATATAGATTTTAAGTATTAAATACAATTACAAGACCTACAAGCAAAATACCAAGTATCATAATAATAATAATAATAATAATAAATATATTGCCCATACAAGTACAAAGAGTTAAATTTCATACGAAAAAACAAAATTTTCCATTTCCGTTGAGTCTTTAACCTTTGGTATGTTTTTCCTTGCTTTAAAGTTTTGCTTCCAAGCACACACCTAAATATCTAATGATAAATGGGTCAAAGTGTGTTTTAGGATCAGGGAAGTTACAAAAATGATCTCCACTAGTTTGTGCTTTGATCCAGGAAATGGTTGTGACATAAAAACTGCATTTTATCCATAACCTACTAGCCCCAGTTACCTGTATTCCTACATAGCATATTGTTCAAGTCACTTTACTTGCTTTCAAATATAAACAAGGAGGATAAGGCGAAAATGTTTTATGAAGTAAATCCACATTTACTGAACCCATGTTTACCAACAAAAAGCAGGTGAAGATGAACTCTGAATACTACGTTAAGATAAGATAAGATATGAAAGTAACTGCCCCGGGGTTGCAGTCACCTGAGAGGAAAACATTGGGTAACTGTGGCAAGTATCAAGCAATGCTTCTGGATACTGAATGCATTTGTTGCCAGGAGTGGAACTTCATTCTACAGTTTTCTGAAAGGTTGACAACAGACTAAAGGTAGCTCAGAGCCACTGTGTAATACTGATCACAAGGACTTTTGTGGCTTTATCAACCTTGCATACTGACAACAGGGTCCCCCCCCCCCCATTTTCCATTTACATTAAATACATTTGGAAAAAAAAAAAAGTACTGTATTTAACCAATACAAGTCCTCTGTTGCAAAACTGTCACTGGAAACAAGTTGAATGTAATGCAGACAGTGGTGTCCTTATGTCTCCCTGTAAAAACCCCATGTACTAAAACAACATGTTGATTTGGACTCAAGAAAAACCTTGCTTTGTTATTCATACACAGTTAGAACACACAGCACAGTGTTTTATCACTTTGACTTCTCTGCTACATTTCATGTGTTCAACTGTAGGTTTATGTGAAGACCTGCAGATACACATCACTAATCACAACATTCAACTGAGCAGCAAGCAGAAAAACAGTCCCCACATATGATTTACAACTGTCCTGTTCTGTTCTTTATCAGGCCATAACATAAAGACATAAACACACAACTGTTTAACTTCATACTACAAAAATTGCCTATATTAGGGATGACTTTTGTAACATTATCAATCTGCAGCTGAGTATTACTGAAACTCAAAAACCAAAGAAGAATTTTTTATTTTTTTTTAAATCACTTTATCCCGTTTAGGGTCATTGTGGATCCGGAGTCTATGCCAGGAACACAGATGTGAGGTGGGAATACACCCTGGATGGGACACCAGTACATCGTAGGGCACCATGCACACACACGGTTTTACAGTATATACTCTTTCTCTTCGTGTCTGCACGGGTTTCCTCTGGGTTCTCTGGTTTCCTCCCACCTTCCAAAACATACCAACAGGCATGAGGGCAGTGGTATCTCAGTGATTAAAACGTTAAAACTAAAAATCAGAACGTTGCGAGTTCAAATCCCTTAAGCCTTAACTGCTCGGTTGTATAAAATGAGATAAATTTAAGTTGCTCTGGATAAGCGCGTCTGCCAAATGCCATAAATGTAAATGAAGACTGGCTATACTAAATTGTCACAAGGTGTGAATGTTTGTGTGCATTGTGCCCTGCGATGGTCTGACATCCCGTCCTTGTGTGTTTATGCCTTGCACCCACTGTTCCTAAAATAGTCTTTGGATGCATTCAGACGCTTACAAGAATAAAGCCGTTACTGAAGATGAACTGATGAATGAACACAACAGTAACGACGTGTAATTAGAAAGATGGAAAATAACCAGCTGGTAAAAACAGTCTTCCAGTTTGATCTGTGTTTGGGCAACTGGTAGCTGTTCAGGCTAAGATGGCTTATCTGGGAGGGAATTAAAGGACTAAATAAACTCCATATACGGTATAGACAACATGTAAACATGAACAAAATCATTTCCAGTATACTGAAACTGCTCAGCAGTTATGCATGTCATTATACAGTGGAACAACTGACTTTGCTCTGAATTTAAACCGAAACGGGACAGATGCCAAGCCTTGTGTTACACATTCACTGGAAATGAAGGCGCTGGCACAAACACGCAGATGGAAAAAGAAAGGTTACAGGTTACAGGCCCAGGATTAGATTAGGAATTAAAAACGGAATGGTTGAAAAAATATGAACACGAAGGAGAGGTTTCAAATAATACAGCGTCTGTGTATGAAGTGTGTGAGAGCTAAAGCCAAGCCCACCTACACATGACACCTAAACAACGTTATGTCTCGAAAATATAACGATATATAAAGTCAGGCCCTGTTCTTTTGGATTATATCAGATGATAAACCTGTTGTGGGAAAGGGTACGAGTGAGAATAAAGCCAGGATGACTGAGTTAAAATAAATAAATAAATAAATAAAATAAAATCCCGTCCGCATTAATTTGGTCATCGCACCGGTTCACACACGAGTTCAATCGATCATTTGTGCTTACAAACATATAAAAGGTACCATCATTAATTAACATAACCATCAGCATTCGTATTAACACAGCGATCACAAAGGTACGTACCTTAAACCGGATCAGTGAAGCGGTTCATGAGAGCAGGGCGTTACACTGGGAGCTGCCGTGTACTCTGTTTATTCAACAAACTCCCCTGTGGAAGCCTTTTCTTCAGCACTAACATTAACACCACACAGAGTCCCTCAGTCGGCTGGATGAGCTGATTTGTTTCCCCTTATACTCTGTATTCAGTACACACCGCGACGCCGATTAAGCCAGCGGCTCGTTTCTCTTTTCCATTTACGTCATTGAGGAAAGCCCCTGCTCGCGAGCCGCGAGCTCCTGGAAACCCCGCCCCGTGACATCACACGTCATGCCTTACGATTGGTCAGCGCGCGGATACCGGAAGCGGTTTGAACACTCAAGCCGAAACAGAAATCTAACGGGCAGTTCTACTTTTACGAAATCAACGTTATTTCCAGGTGAAATCCTAGACGCGCGATAATGGGGGTGGGGGGGAACATACTGATTTACTAGCATGTTTTATTTTTAACATAAAACACCCCCCACAAACGGGGGGGGGGGGGGGGGGGGGACAGAAACATGGATTAGAACTCTGTTTTTGATAATAACATTAACGACGATGAGTAAGGAATAACACACTGGGGGGGCGTGCTGTTACAGGAAAACAAACAACGGGATCCTGTGACCTGTCGGCGTTCCTGTGTTTTATTCCACCTACACCACAGCTGTTTCCCTTTGAACAGGATTAGTTTACATTTATTAAAACAATATACCATACTTTTATATGTTTATAATTAAGAAACATTTGTAACATCCCGAGTTATTTTTAACAAAATATTCCTCACACATGAAAAAAAAACAGCAATAAAACAAATAGAAACTACATAACTGAACTTGTTTGATAATATATAAAGATGGGATGAGTTATATAATGAATAAAACATGACAGGGCATGCTGTTATTTGGGGGGGGCGACGTCCAAATTGTTTAATTTCTATTATACCACAGCAATTTGCAAACCTTTTATCTGTTTATAACTAAGGAGCTTTTGGAACCCTGGTATCAATATGTTGATTTAGTAATTAAACATAACATTCTCCTCCCAAGAGAAAAAAAACAAACAAAACAATTTAAGACAGTAGAATATTGCCTTTTATTTCAAGTGAATCAGTGTCATGGTCATTGCACTGTCTGTTTTAATGTTGGTAAACTATACAAAATAAAGCATACCATCATAACCATGGATAAACTTATATGTTATAGACACTCCCCCCTTTGTCTCATCAGGCTCAGACTGGATGGAGGAAGCAGGTTTCAGACAGCTGTAGAAGGGGAAAAAAAAAAACGGCTCAAGTAAATTAAATATTCTATTCAATACATGGACGCAAAAAAGGGAAAGCATTAAAAAGAAAAAAAAAAATCCACTGCAGGAAGCAGCAAACAAAAAATATTAAATACACACCATCTGGTGGACAAGAATAGAATTACAAGGAAAAAATGCAACCACAAAAGCTGTTTTCAGTTTAAATTAAGTGCAATGTCAAAATTAATTGCTTACAAAGGGGTTAAAAAAATGAGTGCTTAAATATCAAATTATAGACTGAGGAACTCATGCAGCAGTGACAATCAGAAAGATTGATCAAGAAGCAGTGGGTGTTAGAAAGAAAGGGACATTGGCAGAGATTGGTCATGCTGACTTAGTGAGTGTGATTTCTAAATAAAAATACATCCTCTTGTGTTTTTTTTCTTTGTTGTTGTTGTTTTGTTTTGTCTAGACATGCTGCTGGTTACTTGGACACAAATGTAGAAAGCCTGAAACTGCAGCCTACTTTGTTTTCACTTTGCAACAAGATACATACCACGTATGAACAGGCATTTACTATTACACAAATATAAAATCCATGTGTGCCATGGTGTGCAATGTAAGAAAAGACAGATAATTGTCAAAGCTGTCATAGGCACAACTCAACAACGAGCTTCCAGACAAACCTAAGCTGGCAAACTCACTCACTCAAGTGCAGCATTTTCCTTAGAGGCAGAACCCAATCCTTTCCTTGAAAGAGTTAGACATTAATGACACTAAGGAAAAAGAGGGATGGAGAAAATGTTTAGATGAATAACACAAGGTCTTTACAGGTGGCGGCTGAGAAGGCAGCGAGGATGGAGGCAAAGACGACGTCGGGTGACTGAGCAGCATCGATGGCACGGTGAATACCACGTGCGCTATAGTAATGCACCAGGGGGACTGTCTGTTTGTGATAGGCCTCCAGCCTCGAGCGCAGCGTCTTCTCATTATCATCACTACGACGAATCAGAGGCTCCCCAGTCACCTAAAGGCAAACAGAGAGACGTATATTCAGATCAGTACTTGAGTTCAGTACAAGAGGCACAGTTAATGATCTCATCTGGTCTAGGACAAGTGTTACTCAGTGCAGAACTAGATTCTATCTGGCTTGGAAATTTCTCTGCATCAGTTTTGTCTCTGGCAGTACACACAAAAAATACACCTGATGCCACACTAATAATAAATCTGTATCCAAAATTCCCTTAATCTGGGAAACATTCGTTCTTCAGGTGGACGCACAAAACATTTTTAATTACAGTTGGATGATGGGAAGGGATGGCATGAGATGGTGGGATGGCATGAGATGGTGGGATGAGATGGTGGGATGAGATGTCTTATGTAAGCATCAGAACACAACAGGACATGCTGGTATAGGAAAATACTAAACAACAGGCTGTTTTAAAACATCTTGACATCCCCAAGTGTTTTATTCCTCTTATACCACAGCAATTTGCCATTCGTTGGGATTTTTATTTATTAAAATTATTATAATTATTCCTGTTCCACATGCATGATAGCAGCTATAAACAGTTCCCTCACCAGCCTCTTCTTTTTTACTGACCATTACAAACCCCCGACCATGCAAGACTCCTTTCATGAGTGTTAAGTAAATGTCTTCTCATAGAAAGCTTAACCATATG
>CM042551.1:11152500-11182500 GCA_023630585.1 Cranoglanis bouderius
CTCTAAGCATGTCCCCAGTGGCCAGATGACACACACAGAACTTCTCTGCCAGCTTGGGGGCCTGTAAAAGCATTAAACCAAATATCTTGTCCAGTTAAATAGGTTACATTGACATTCAGCAGATTAATTTTCTATTTCAGTGCTCTGTGAGATTCACATTTTAAAATTCACACTCTCCAAAAAAAAAAAAAAAAAAATCATACTCTCTTTATTCAAATGGTTTTTAGTGCTCATTAGTACTCAGTTTTCAGATATTATGTACATATAAAACTGTATTCAGGTATGCAGCATGATGGTGCAGTGGGTAGATTTGGCACTTAGCAGCTCCAAGCTCCCTGGTTCGATCCTGAGATCAAAGCTATGCTCTGTGTGGGTTCCCTCCTGATTTGTCTTCCCATTCAGGGCAAATTGGGCAGTGGTGGCTCTGTGGTGGTGACTTATCAGAAGGTCAGGGGTTCAAGCCCCAGCACCACCAAGCTGCCACTGTTGGGCCACTGAGCAAGGCCCTTAAATCTCTCTGCTCCAGGGGCACTGTATCACTTCCTAACAAGCTGGGGAAAAAGAATTTCACTGTGCTGTAAAGAATGACAGACAAACAAAGGCTTCTTCAAATTCTCCTGCCTCACACCCCAGTGTTCCTGGTTCCAGGGATAGGCTCTGATTCCACAGTGATCCTGACCATGTGCCAAAAGTATTGAACGTAACTTTTCAAGAAATGAACAAAAAATATACAATGAGAAATCAAAAAAAAAAAAAAAAACCCAAAACAACACACTCAAACTGAACTTGGTGGCAAAAATGTAACAGTCTTCCAATAAACAGCATTCTTCGTTAACAGTTTTCTAAGCTTCGTTTTCACTAATCATGGTTTATGAATTAACTGTCAGTTTTCATTTACGCTTTAAAACTTTTCGTTTACACTCCACAAGTTCGCCATTCTGGCACAAACCTCTCGTGTGGGTGGGGCTTAACAGCGATTTACTCTCATGGGCTAGTGAGATTTGGATCGACAGCTCCCTGACCAGGAAGTAGAGACTTCAGTGTTACACATTTTGGAGATTTTCGCAAAAACTTTTGGCAGTTTATTGAATATCTGAAAACTGACTTACTGAAGCTGAATTTATGAGCATTAAAACACTATCTGAATAAAGAAGATAGAAAACTGTTAACAAAGAATGCTTTTTATTTGAAGACCATGTTAAATTTTTGCCACCGAGTTCACTGTTTTCAGTTGTTGTTTTTTTTTTAATTCTCATTGTAAATTTTTATTAATTTCTTGAAAAGTTACGTTGAATACTTTTGGCACAAATCTAATCACACACCTGACCAGGATAAAGCAGTTACTGAAGATAAATGAATGAATGAATGAATGTGAACATCACTGGAAAATGGTGCTGGAGAAAAGATTTTTTTTCAGAGTTAACAGTGAAATCTGACTGTTATACCTTATAACTGACATCATTTAAATTTTTATTTTATTTATTGTAACTGCACTTGCTGTGACATGAGTGGCGGATAACTGATAACTTCTCACAGTACACAGAAAATACACCACCAACCAACCAATTAGCAGCAGAACCACTAAACAAATCACATATTTCAAAAGTAATATATTTTTTTCACGTGTTTTATGGTGGAGTTTTCCTTTAACACCAAATCCTTCCTAAAGTAAAATACCGCTCTCTGATGTTTCATCCACTATAAAATGCTCCAATCAATTGAGTCACTTTATTCCACAAGGAATTCAATAACGCCATAGAGTCAAAGGTTACTAAGGCACAGTGCAATGGAGCAATCTCTTCAGGAAAGAAACCCAATGCTGGATCCCAACCCGGAAGCCACATTTAACTCTAACTTCTATACAGCCATAGCACCAGAAGAGCGGATCCTGAACCTACACGGTGTCCTGTGAGTAAGCCATGCAGTCCATTCAAGCGCATGTTAGCTTAGCTAAGTTAGCGGACTAGCACACGGAGTCTGACCTGAGTCCCTTTCCCCGCGCCGGGCGGCCCCAGCAGGATGGCCCGAATCCCTTTACGAACACCAGAGACAACATCGTCTGCCTGCGAGCTGGGCGCCATTGTCATTTTCACACCGCGCTGTGGAACCCCCGAGCCTCCACCACAGTTCCTCTGCCTGCGAAAGGAAGCGCTAACACCTCCTTCCCGTCTCTATGGATAAGCCCCGCCCCTTGGAGTAACACAACACGCACTCTGATTGGCTCTAGAGACGTCTTTCAAAATAGCCAGTGCTCATTCAAAGTTACGTAAAAAAGAAGGGGGGTAAGAAAAAGAATATATTCTGAATATATATAAATATTCAGTTCAGTAACTGAATTTATGAGTTTATGTTTTCTTTACATGCAACAAATACATCTTAAAAAGGACACATCTTAAAGAGAATTTTACATGTTTTCTAGGTGGAGGTAGAACTGATTGAACTAATTGAAATTAATAATTTGTTTATATTTTGGGAAACAGAACTAAGTTAATTAGAAAGAAAAAAAAACCTGTAGGAGTGAGACTTTCAAAAAATGGTCTCTCACACACCTCTATTACAAGGTACAGTGCTGTGGAAAAATATTTGATTTCTTCAGTTTCTGTGTATATCTCATACTAAATAGTTTTAGATCTTCAAACGAAATATAGCATAAAACAAAGGCAACCTGAGTAAACACACTGCAGTTTTTATTTATTTATTTTTGATGTTGGACTTCTGAACGCAATGTCATATATTCAAATCCCAGCACTGCCAAGCCCACAGGCAAGGACCTTAACTCTCAACTGCTCAGTTGTATAAATGAGATAATTGTAAATCGCTCTGGATAAATGTAAATATCTACCAAATGCCGTAAAGGTACATGTGAAATCTCTGTTATGTTAGCACCAATAGGACGGGAAGTACACACAAATTTCAGGGAAATGCAAATTTAGGAGATTCCGAATTTAGTTCTATGCACAAAAAATAAATGAACATTACCATAGTGACATTTAACCCTTATGTTGGATTCACTAAACTTTTAGAAGAAGGGTTCATGTTCTTATCTTCCTAAGAATTTGGAAACATTTCTGACAGGGAAACACTCTTGTAGGGTTCTATGTAAAATAACTGAGGAACAACTGCAGAACCCTTAAGGGTTCCAGATTTGACCTTTTTTTTTTTTTTTTTTTTCTCAAAGAGTATACTTATCAGCGGTTGTCCCATGTCCCACCATTATACACAATATAAACAACACAAACTCAGTATTGATGGAAACGATACATCACATGATTGGGGATCCTTCTTGGTGGCATTTTTTTCTCCATTTGCCACTCAGTCTGTTCATTTTCCCTTTTTTATTTGACCTCGTTACCCTCAGGGCAAAATAATGTAAAATAAGTCAAGCACATAAAGTTTCATAATGGAAAAGTTTTTGTCATTTAGTCATCTAATATTGCTCCACTTCCAGTAAGACTTCAAAATGGACCATTTTGACCTGAACAGAAGAGCAGGGTTAAAATATATAAATGCCACTTCAAACATGTAGTACATAACAAATGTTATACTATGTAAATGTGACATTCACAAACTATTTAATATACTGCTGAAAAACATTGTTTCCCCCAAGAAAGTGATTCATGAGTCTGGATGCTTAGTATTTTCAACCTCAGGTTTTAATGACACAATCTGTGATTTGAGAAGATTGCATTAGAATGCATTAGACAGAGTAGCAACCAACGGTTGCTACTGCCAAATACCGTAAATGTAAATAGATGGTTGCCTGTTGCATGCTAGTATGAACACAGAGTTACTGCTAAACGTACTGAGTGACATGCTCATATTTTCATCACTGAGAATGTAACTTAAAATGATTAATGTATAATTAAAGTGATATCCATACACAGAATTGGTTAAAGCTGCTGGCTTTTATTGGAGTGTCGGCACTGCATATATCTTGACACTACATTTGGAGTGTTTAAAACAGGGCGGCAAACCAAGAAGCATACTCAAGTGCCTTAAGCAAACTTGTCGACTAGTCATTCCAAACCACAGCATTGTATTAAGGCTTTTAAGGAGGCATCTATGTGCATTTAAGCCAAAAGAATAGAATAAAATGCTAGTATAAAGTAAAAAAGCCATTGTCTACGTTGTGTCAATAACAAAAACTATACTTGTCTAAATAGTTCACATACACTCAAAATGAAACTGTGATTTAGATCTTTTATCTTAAAACAGTTAAAGCAGATATTGACATTAAGTGTGCTCTTTAGCAGTAGTTTCAACAGCTCAGAATACAGTCTTGGCATTTTGCATTATAAAGCATCTTAAAGTTAACCGATAACGCAAATAAAAATTCAATAAAATAGGAAAAAGCTAATCAGCCAAATTAAACTGTTCATACATGAAATGTTTAAAAAGTACTTTTACATTGTTCAACCCACAGAGAATAAAACTAGAATAAAATTTCCCTGAATCAAAGCAAACCAAGCAACCCTCCTTATTATATAAAAATATTTAGAAGTACACTAAGGTACAGTCACACCATAAAACTAAAATATATCTAAGATGTAAGCAGGAAGCTTGAAAATGTATTAATAAAATCCAAGAGCTGTAGTTCTCAACGTATTGTGTTCAGCAAACACTCAGGCGTTAATATTAAATAATCAACACAGGATGCGTTTTATGATTATATGGAAAATATAATATATATAATATTTAAAACGCTTTAGTGTGGCTTAAGCTACTGTGTACACATTATTCCAGTATAACTGAAGCGGTTACTAATTACATATTTTTATTACAGCACATATATGGACAGTTAGGCAAACTCTGATTTAAATATAAATAGTGAAACAGAAATTTTACATTTCTGAACACAAACCAACTACATTTTATTAAGGAAATTGTTCAATATATAGTCTAGAGCTTTAAACTGCAGTAACTCTGCCAATCAAACTAAATCTTGCTTCCTGTACTTAAGTGAAAACCCACAGTGCGACACTGATTTCATTAATCATGAACCAGGCTTTCTTTTCGATATTGTAAACAGTCATTTGTGATTTATAATTCAATAAACTGTTCAGGTTTATGATGTTAAGCTGTACAGTCACCATTTAGTTGTTCTAAACATCAGCATGTACCCTTTACAAACAATGTGAGGTGGATTATTCTCTTCTATGAAATACTTAAATGTTGAGCATTGCTTTATTGAATTTTAATCTCCCATGTCCATGACTTCAGTCAAATATACAATTCCTTAACTCTATATTCCACTGTAAACATTTTGTAACTTTGATATTGTATTGCACTTCTCAGCAAACAGTTTGATATTTCGTGTAGAATTAGGACCCATGATCTTTGTCTCTGTCAGGGTCACACTGGCCTGTAACATGAGTCTGGCTGCCACATGCGTAGGTCCACTAGGATTTGATTGAGCTTCCGCATCCACAGATTTCTCTCTTCTTTAGTGTCGGCACTAAGCCAGTTCCTGTATGTTAAAATATGAAGACATAAGTTACTGGTATATTCCAGAACTGAGATTTCTTGATGAATACATACTAGACTTGCACAACCTTTTCTGGTATTTCTTTACTTATCTTTTCACATATTAGTGATCGTTGGAATATTACTAACTATTCAGAGTTATAGATAACAGATTGTACTGAGTAGGGTCATGTACTGAGTAGGGTCTTACTTTGTGACACACATGGTGTTCTTGCACTGGCTGACCAGAGTTTCTTTGTCATCGTCCCTTTGTGGTCTCACTGTAATCAGTTCAAAGGTGTTGGGCCGGGCACAGAACTCGCGGTTAGCAGGCTCCACTTTACGACTTGTACAGCTTGCCAAGTTGATACGACCAATAGGATTCTGCACAAAACAGGTCATGTATTTAATAACTTATCTTTCTGATTTGTAAAAACATATAGCATTGATGAAATCCCATTCTATTTTGTCTACCTTGCGTTTTTCATCATCAGGATAAGTCCAGTAGGAGATGCAGTACCCTGATAGGACACACCACCTCCTATGCCAGGCTCCAAAGCCACTGACATCTTCAAACATGGTCTATAAATTGTGAGAAATGTGTTAGTGCAAACGCTATTTATATACACCAGATCAAAGCAATAATATGTATTATAAAGAATTGCTATTTTGTGATCCATATGCAAGGGATATAGAACACTGACCAAAAAGCCTCTTTCCTGCACACGCGAGCCGACCTCACACTGCATCTTGAGGTAAATATGGCCTTCCAAAGGACAGAGAAAAGGGACCTAGATGTTTGGAGGTGAAGATGGGAGTTCAGAAAATTTGCTTAACAGTTTCTCAGTTTAACATGTGGCATTTAAAAAAAAAAAGAAAAAACACACACAGTATGTGTGTGGAAAAGAGACAATAGTCTACACCAAACACCCACTGAGAGGGTAAAGAAGTGAGAAGATACACAAGTGACTTGGGTTAGTAACATGCTGTGACGCAGTTGCATAGCAAAATATGATTAAGACAAAACAGCCAATAAGCAGCCATCCCCTGTGTTACTGAACATGGAACGAATATAAAAACCTTATTCTGAAACATGTCACAGAGAAGCCTGCTCTCACACCCTTCATAATTGATCTATAAAGAGAGAAACGAGTGCGCATAAACAAGCTGACCTCTACAAGTAGCACTGCACCATGCTAGTATTAGGAAGAACTTAATGCTTTGCTTGGGGAACATGCAAATTAAGTGCATATAAAAGAACTCGCTTGTGTCCTGAATAAGCCCTTGAGGAAAAAAAAAAAACTTTTAAAAAGTTCTCCTCATCATGCCAAAACCTTGACTGCACTCATCATGCCACAACCTTGACTGCACAGATCATACAAAAGCACACCATGAAGTTTACCTTTTCCAGAGGAAATTTGTTTTTTCCAATAGCGGCCAAGGTTAACTTGTGTGATCCAACAAGAGCAAAGTTACTGGAGCGCACTGCATTCGGACCCCCAGGACTTGCCACTACTACAAACAAACAGTGTTATTCCAGCTGCACATACAAACAGCAATAAATAAAGCAAATTAAACTTTAAATTAAGCTTTTATTGAAGACTCACCGGGTGTTTGGAGATTGCTTTTCTGTTATAGAAGAGAGGAAAAAAAAGTTTATTATAAATGTCAGAGAACTAAACATCTGTCAGCAACAGACTGAATATGAATTTAATGTGGTGAATGTTCAGATTATTTACACTTTTTTTATATTTATACATGTGCCATCAACTTAAAAAAACCCTTACAGTGTAGTAGGTTTGTCTGATATATTTAATAACATTAAGCTTTAAAATGACAGTCTGCTACCACATCAGCCAATCACTTTCGCTTTTCATTCATGAAACAGTCGTATGGTCAACACAACCTTTACTTGTAGCTTCAGAACTCTTTAGTAAGAATTCCTCTCAGCACAGTTGTGAATACATTTTAAGGAGAAACTCTCAGTTAGAAACTTTCAGTGCTTCTTAGGAGCACTCTCCGCTCCTTAGAGCCTCTTAGTGGTAAGATAAGATTCTGTGTGAATACGGCCCCAGAACACTGTGCATATTGTGACACCACATAAGCAATTAAGAAACTGCCAGAGTTTACTTACAGTGATGGCAAGGAATCTCTTGGGAGTGATTGCCTAATGGGAGAAGACAAAATCTTTGTTCAAACAAACTCAAAGCACTTAAAACAATGTACAATATTACACCTTATTCAAAACATGTTTATCATAATATACAAAAAAAAATCTGCTCATGAATTCTAATTAAAATCAGATTAAACACTAAGTACTAAGTAGTAACAAACAAAACTACACAACAAAGACTTATACCTTGGACTTAGCGGCCTTCTTTCTTTTATCAGTGAATAGCTCACGTTTCAGAACCTGAGAAAACAGAATATCTAGCACTGAAAAATTTCTAAATTATGCATGTTTAAAAACAGAGAAAGAAAAATGTACTTACAAGATAGTAGACCTCAATATCAATCTCAAAGTCACTGGACACATCAGGCCTGAAATTTGAAAAGAAGAAAATGAAAATGAATGTAATAAAAGGTGGCAGTAATATCCACATTGGTGACAGAGCAATTTAGACTCACAGAGTGAACTTGGTGGAAAAGGTCAAGGCATCTCCACTGAGTGCATTGTTGGTGCTGGCCAGAGGAGTAGCAACTGTGTTTTCAGCTCCAGCACGAATCATCACAAAGAAGTAATGGCTTCCAGATTCTTTATTTAAAAAAAAAAAAAAAAAAAAAAAAGTAAAAAGAAATATAGATCTCCAACGTAACCACTTAACAGTGATAAATTACATGTTTAATTAATGAGTTTTGAAACTGAAAACATCAAAATCACCAAATGGATACAAACTGCATATTTTGATAATCTTCACATCATCAATACTTAATTCTGATATCTAATCTTTTGCCACAGACCCTTAACAGCACAATTAAAAAATAATAATAAATAAATAACAGAGTCTGTACCAGGCCTATTAGCGGTAGAACAGACAAAGTCGGCCTTAAGAGGTAATCGAAGTTCCTGCAGTGAGATGGAGCCCTTGGAGGCAGGCACGCCCATTTCATCCTGTGCTTTGGAAGAGCTTTTCTTCTGAACTGCTGGTCCCTCTGCCTTCAGTCGATCCAGCTCAGCTTTCAGAGCCACTCTCTTCTCAGCTGGAGAAGGAACAGGCCATTAATTCTAATACAAAAAGGCAATGGTCTAGATACCTTCCCATCACTGGTCACTCACTGGCAATAAGCAGGAGCCTCTCAGCTTCAGCTTCCACCGGAGAGCCCTTTCCATGCTCCTCGTCCGTGCAGCAGTTCAATGCCTGACTGGCTTGATGGATCACTGTTTGCTGCATGTTCATCTCGTTGGTCAAAGCCTGAAAGAACAAATGAGACCTTTCTCCTTGAAACTAACTAACCACACAAGTACATATTTTTCCAGACAAAATCACTGTTCCTTTGAATCACCTGCATCTTATGTTTAATGCTAATGTGACTGGTGTTCTGGGGCTCTTCCATTCTTTGCAACACATCTTCCTTCCGCACAATCACCTGCTTCACCTGAGGTCTCTCAGTCTCCTTCACTCTGGTTGATCTGTATGCATCAATGCTGAAATACAGGAGGTATCCATTAAATACATATGATTGAGATTAATTATACTTAGCTTCATATTTAAACATAGCACTGTAGGAGTACCTGTAGGGAAGTTTGTGCTCTTCTTCTAAGGTCTCAATGCTGTCAGAAGAGCTGGCACAAAGCATTCGTGTCCTTTGGAATTTTGTGGGCCTGGAAACACCCTCAGGAGTCCCTTTTTTCTCAATAAATGAGCTGGCCGGGGTTGATGTCTGCTACACCACAAGAACAACTCATGCAGTATGGAAATAAAAATGTATACTATTGTAATATCGTGTACTAAAGGTGTAATATTTTGGTGGTAATTATAGTTTGTGGTCCACCAGGCTTGTTAATTTAAAAGCACCTAATTTAACTAATCAGGCTTTCTACGGGCTGATTTTAGTACTTTATAAAATGAGAACACAAATCTGTTTAGAAAAGTGGTCATCCAAAGTTTGACACTACAGATCTAAGCAATAATAATAATGACACTGCCTGTGCTAGACTCACCATGACTTTCCTCTCAGGGCTTTTGACCACAGCAGCCACAGTCTCTTCCAGTGGGGTGAGGAGAGACATGGAGGAGATGTTTAGAGGATCTTCTTCCTCATCATCTTCCTCAAAAACACCTTCAAAAACATTGTTAATGACATCAGAGTTAATGGAGCCATCTACATTCATCTCGATCTCACGTGTCTCCCCCGTTTCTGCAAAATCAAGAAGAACTGTTTAAGAACATTCACAAATACACAATTATGATCTGAGCAAACATGACAAGCAACATGGAGAGCTTTTAATCTTCTTGCCTTTTTCTCTTTGCTCTTTTGCTACTTCTGCTTTTTCTAGAGAAAGCTCAACCTTCTTCATTGGGCTTGACAGTACAGGCTTTATATTTGATGTTTCTGATGAAGCAAAGAATCTGGTTAAGAAGATAACTCTAGTAGAAGTCAGTCAATTATATTATTTTCCAACAAATTTCAGGGTTAGACATTACCATCTTCACTGAATTTCGTTTCAAGAATATCCAGGAGTGGTGCTGATGGCTCCTCGTTAAGTACTGGGACAGACTTTTTATTGGGGTCTTCCACCTCCTGGGGATGATAAAGAATTCTGCAATCATGTCTGTGTTTCTTTCACTTTGTATTTAAGTAATATTTGAGATTCATTCATTCGTTTGCCCAGTGACAAAGAAATGATCAGTCTATAATTTTAATGGTAGGTGTATTTTAACGGTGAGAGACAGAATAACAACAACAAAAAAAAATCCAGAAAAACGCATTTCAAAAAAGTTAGAAATTGATTTGCATTTTAATGAGTGAAATAAGTATTTGATCCCCTATCAATCAGCAAGATTTCTGGCTCCCAGGTGTCTTTTACACAGGTAATGAGCTGAGATTAGGAGCACTCTCTTAAAGGGAGTGCTTCTAATCTCAGTTTGTTACCTGTAAAAAGACACCTGTCCACAGAAGCAATCAATCAATCAGATTCCAAACTCTCCACCATGGCCAAGACCAAAGAGCTGTCCAAGGATGTCAGGGACAAGATTGTAGACCTACACAAGGCTGGAATGGGCTACAAGACCATCGCCAAGCAGCTTGGTGAGAAGGTGACAACAGTTGGTGCGATTATTCACAAATGGAAGAAACTATCAGTCTCCCTCGGTCTGGGGCTCCATGCAAGATCTCACCTCGTGGAGTTGAATCAGCCCAGAACTACACAGGATGATCTTGTTAATGATCTCAAGGCAGCTGGGACCATAGTCACCACGAAAAAAATTGGTAACACACTATGCCGTGAAGGACTGAAATCCTGCAGCGCCTGCAAGGTCCCCCTGCTCAAGAAAGCACATGTACAGGCCTGTCTGAAGTTTGCCTGAATGATTCAGAGGAGAACTGGGTGAAAGTGTTGTGGTCAGGTGTGGTCAGATCTCTTTGGCATCAACTCAACTCGCCGTGTTTGGAGGAGGAGGAACGCTGCCTATGACCCCAAGTCATAACACCATCCCCACCGTCAAACATGGAGGTGGGAACATTATGCTTTGGGGGTGTTTTTCTGCTAAGGGGACAGGACAAGTGCACCGCATCAAAGGGACGATGGACGGGGCCATGTACCGTCAAATCTTGGGTGAGAACCTCCTTCCCTCAGCCAGGGCATTGAAAATGACCTTAATGACTTGGAGAGGATCTGCAAAGAGGAGTGGGACAAAATCCCTCCTGAGATGTGTGCAAACCTGGTGGCCAACTATAAGAAACGTCTGACCTCTGTGATTGTCAACAAGGGTTTTGCCACCAAGTAATAAGTCGAAGGGGTCAAATACTTATTTCCCTCATTAAAATGCAAATCAATTTACAACTTTTTTGAAATGCGTTTTTCTGGATTTTTTTGTTTATATATATATATGTGTGTGCGTGTGTGTGTGTGTGTATGTATGTATGTATGTATGTATATATATATATTTTTTATTACACCCACACCCAAGCCATTCAGTTCATTCTACATTTATTCTGTCATTTTAAGTAAATAAAAGCACTGGCAACCTTATATTCTGAGTTTTTTGTGTCCTCTCTGCTTTTTGACATCTGGCTGTTCTGAAATCGACCGCAAACCTGTGCCAATTCTGCCTCACGTTCCTAAGAACAAGAGAAAACTATTTTGTCAGATGAAAATTGAACTGTAGCCACTTCACACAATATGCAGGAGAAAAAAAAATTAAGATAAGTCACCATTTTCTGCTTCTGAGTGAGGAGGGCAGTACTGGAAGCTCCCTGTGTGACAGCAAGCCTCTCCTGAAGCAGTCTTGATTTGTGAGCGGATGATGGTGTAGCAGCAGGTGTACGAGCCAAACCCACACCGTTAAGAGGAGATCCCTGATTACGTTCTTGGCACCTTTCCCCAAAACGGTCCAAAAATGACTTAGCACCCCCTAGGGACAATGCAATGATTTGGACATAAAAGATGTACATAATAAAACAAATTAGAACAGATTTAAATAATGCAAAACTGCAGTTTAGTAGAGAACAAAAAAAAACTTCTTGCTTTAAATGCAACTTAAGAAAACATTTTTAACGAGTCACTCACCAGCAGGTCCAACTGGACCACTTTTCTGTAGGGGTGTTGTATCCTTGGTCAGCCTCTCAGTAGCCTGAGAGAGCACTACACTGGAGGAAGGGTGGGTAGGAACGTTTGTTTTTGCAGGACTTGCATTGACCACTTTTCCTGGTCCTAGTTCTTTGCATGGGGTCTGAATCTTCAGAGGGCTTTGGGAACACTGGGTAGCCTGAGGAGAAGACGGGGCTCTTCCAGATTTGAGTGGAGTTGAGTGCTGACTAGAGAAACTCTTCAGGGGGCTGGATGCAGGGGAGAAGTGTCCTTTAGCCAGTTTTGGCTCAGGCACCTCAGTCTTCTGAGGGCTTGGAGAAATCACTCTGGATGATCTGACTGGAGAATAAACTGGCGGCTAGAACAAACCAAACATGAAGTGTGATTAATATCTGGATTAAAAAAAAGTCTTTTTTTCAGGCTCTATGAGAACATGTTTTGTGTATCGCACCTGCTGAGTGCTGTGGACAGGCTTGCTAGCAACTGGCTGGACAGACTTAACTTGTTGTGCAGCAGCAATGGGCTTGACACTGGTGCTCATTCCCACACGTGCTGGAGGAGGAACACAGGCTGTGCCAGGCCGCCCTTGCGCATTGTCTGTGTAAGTGGATGGATGCCCAAGATCATCTTCCCAGGAACTGATTGTTGCAGCAAGGTTTGCCAGTCTGCCCTTCCTGCCTAATGGCTTCTCTGATGTGATGGCTGGAGCTGGATTAGAAGCAATCGCCATCCTCTGGGATTTAACAGGGGACAGGGCTGCAGTGTTGGGGACTGGCTCAAATCCACCTGTAAATACAGTTCAATATGAATGAACATTTTATATAAACATCAAGAAACAATGATGTTTACTATGATCACGTAATCACCACAGTGAAGCCATAGGGGTGTATTTAGTAGTTATCCCAGAACTAAATCCTTGGTTGATAAGCAACCACAAAAGAGCTTACTAGGCCAATTATGTAACTAAATATGGTAACTACTCATCAAAGAACTAACTGACTCATGCTTACCCTCCGAGTCCCAGTAGTGCCTTTGTTCTGCCAGTCTCTGCAGACGAGATTTCACGTTGCTGGCAGCTGGAGTTAGAGCAGGAGCGCCTTTGAGAACTTCGCTGCTTTCCTCCATCATATAGTGCTTCATCGCCTTATCGTTGCATCCTGTTATGGACTGTGAAGGACAAGCCTCCATTTTCTCAGTGTCTGGAGGAGATTGTGTACACCCTGTGCCTGAGCTAGAATGGACAGCCAGTCTCTCCACTGTAGCTGAGTGGATACTGCTTGGTGCAGTGGGGGGCTTCTTGTCCGTTGCAGGCTCTGAAGCTGTGACTTGAAGACCAACAGGCTCCTTGTTCTCTTCCCCAGTGAAATGAGCATTCTCCTCTGAGCAGCGACGCTTAGAAGGAGAGGGTTTGGAGGTGGGAAGTACTGTAATACAAACACAAGTGGTTTTATTAAGACAACTTTAAAAATCTGAAATAACAGCACCTT
The DNA here is from genome assembly GCA_023630585.1 of Cranoglanis bouderius. Lineage (NCBI taxonomy): Eukaryota > Metazoa > Chordata > Actinopteri > Siluriformes > Cranoglanididae > Cranoglanis > Cranoglanis bouderius. Next base: position 11,166,202 of record CM042551.1, read on the forward strand.
CAACAGCATGGTCATTCTCCTAATGAAACAACAAACTTTTTAAACTTCAGCCAAAATCAAGCTATGAGAATTGCACTTCAAAAAAAAACCCTCCATGATCAAGATTAGGGCTGTAATAATGAATCATATTTTAATCGTGGCTTTTTGCATTAAGAGAACATAACTGACTGAAATAACAGTGTGCTTAAGATAGCGAATGGATAGATAGACAGAGTTATACTGAGTGTAGTGCATTAAAAACAAAGCTCTCCATTCACATATTTTGACCACTTGAAACAGATGTTTTCTGTTAAATTAAAATGCAATTACTGTGCAGTTAACCTAAACTTTAAAACTAACTTGAACAAGATATGCACCTTTTTCAGTCTGTGGCTGGCTGACGACACTGTTTGTCTCTGTAAGTGGCTCTCTCGACCTCTTGGTCATTTGTCGATTGGCTGCTGTGGGTCTCTCCGCCATCTTCTTCTGAAGATTCTCCCTGCGAGCTCGCGTGCGCTCTAACAGTTTCTGAGTAAACAGTAAAAAACACACAGTTCTGTAGAGAAACCCTTCAGGAGATTGTTATATATGACAGAAGGTTTTTAAATGTGCTCTACAAAGATGTTGACAAAAGAACCGATATAAAGCCTGTTAAAAAATAAATAAATAAATAAAATAAAAAAATTGAAACCTGCAAAAATGTGATCTGTATACAGACCCAAGGCATTGTTTTTTTTTTTTTTTAAACAAATTGTCTGAATAAAGAAAGGAACTATTTGTAATTGGCATGTTAATATACATTTTAATATCAAATTTGAATCCCCCTTTGGTTAATTAATAAAGGTCATCTATCTAAAGGTCTCTGTAACAGCTGGAAAAGTCAACTTCTTTACACTAATTTGTAAGCCTACTTGATCACAATCTCATTTATGCCTGCAGTCTGAAAGAAGCACTGTACTATTTTTAAATGAATTTGAAAATAGTGGTTTCAGTTCCTTCCTCACACCCACTGTGTGCCTTATGTGACCAACTGATACAAGCAGAAAGCAGTTTCAGTTTTAACTGATGGTTTATATTTTAAAAATCACAACAAAGTAGATATTTTCTAATACTCGCTTCATTTTATTTGCTATTAAATATAGGAATACAGATCACAGAATGAGGCCGATAAGAAGTAACGCAAGTCCTCACTATATTAATCGAGCCATTTTAATGATCTATAGTGATATTCTTTAAAACCGTGGTTCTCAAAGTTTGGTCCCGGGACCCCCAGCAGGCCGTGAGTCATAGCCACAAGGTGCACAGTTATTTGTATTTTTTTGTTACAGTGTTGAAAATCAATAACTACCCACCAGTGTTATTATATTTGAGTTGTTATAGTTATTAAGATGTTTTACTGGTGAATGGTTTTTGGTTAAACCCAATTCTCATTACCTCAATGACAAGTAGGTTGATAAATAATGTAAACTTGAATGAAACGACAATTTTAATAAAAATGGGAGTGAAAAGTTCAAGAATTAATACTCTATGGCTCTAGTGTATAGGCAAAATATTATTGTACACATTTAAATAATGAGCACAGTGTTTTAATAGTAAATTAATCTGTACTGAGCTTCAGTTTAATTGTCATGTGCGAATAATGAGTCTTGGGAATTATTTTAATAGATAAATGGGTCCCTGAGTGCTAAAAGTTTGAGACCCCCTGTTTAAACAAAGAGACGCTTATATGGTCTGTGGAGCCCTTTTTTCCTTTGACTGACATGGTTCTGTTTCTTCCATTAACATTCTCCACTTTTGAAACATGCAGCCTGAGTTTTATCTGCCAACAATGAATGCCTGCCTTCTTGCATGCATATCATAGACATGACCAACATCTCAGCATGATCTCGATCTCTCTCTCTCTCTCTCTCTCTCTCTCTCTCTCTCACACACACACACACAGTTTGGCAGCCTCTCAGCAATGAGTGGAAATTTCAGTTAGTGACTGTCATTCCCAAAAAATGCTGTCACGTGACACCATTAAACCATTTCATTGGTTGGAAAAGAATACAACCCAAGTCATAACATGCTCACTCTGCTAGATCGTTTTGAGCGCATATTTTCTCCCCCCCCCCGAAAATATTTTTGTATCCAAAATCTCTGAGAAGCCGTAAATAAAAACTGTAAATTTCAGAACAAACTCTGAATGGCTAAGACGCAGACAACCACGCCTTAACATGGTGAACTAGCTAAACAAAGATATGAGTAGGATGACTAGCTGGTTATTAGCTAGAGATACCTGCATCAACTAGCAACCTATTCTAGTCATTTTTTTTTTAAATTTTGTGCGGAAAAATAGCTACACATCTATTTCACATTTAAACGAATGTACAATTGGAGTCATTAGTTAGTCAGATAGCTGGCAGCATTAACGAGTAATTAGCTACAGTTTGTCAAGGGAGTAGCATTACTATTAAATCATACCGAAGCGCTTTAAAAACACAGTATTAACAGAAGGTATTTACCTCGGTGAACGGATCCATTCCAGCGTAATTTAATCTTAAACTCAAGCTAAATAACACTGTTACACCCCGCTTTTCTCTCTGTATAACCTAACTGAGGACAAATCTCTCTAAATCCTCCTCTGCACACACACGCGCACACACTACTGCTGCTGTTCAAAATTTGAATTTCAGCGCTGCTCTCCCTGCGAACTCACTAACGGTCACTTACACGTCATCGACACGCCTGCTCGGCTCGATTCCCATTCAGAGACTATCCACTTCCACTACCCCCTTCAGCGCCGGAATCTGCCTGGGATCCCATCTGCAGTTGGGATAAACCTGTCAAATGACGCTCGAATATTCAAGTAGAATTTAATATTAATTAATTTCAAATGATTTCAGGCTATAACATCAGCGCTACATTTAAGACTTAAATTGTTTTTAAGCTAAAGGGAATAGAAAAAGTGATCAAGGACGTATTTGAGTTACACCCCATATTGATGCGGAAAACACATTGCCGCAGCCCAAAAGGGAGTTGCTAAAAGCCCGTTGGTGTTTGAAAACTGTTGGTCGTGTAACATTCCCTGAACCCTGAATACTGAAGAGCATGAAGTAGCACAGGCAGGGGATAAATCAGCCTTAACACAAACAAAAAGCTATACAGAAGACCTACATGCTACTTTGGAGATAGCAGTTCGTTCTCACTCAGAGCCCTGTTGAATCTGGTTGATTAATTTTCTGTAACAGCAGCTCTGATAGTAGTTTAGTTAGGCCTGTAAGGATCTACCTGTCTGTTTGTCTATCTATGTATCCATGTATGTACAGTGGGTATAGAAAAGAATCACCCCCCTTTAAAATAATCAAATTTTGTTGCTTTTCAGCCTGAAATGAAGAAAGACACAGTTTTTGTTTTATCCAGCTGTATTTACTCAAGATATAACACCAACATGTCAGAAAAAAGTTTTTTTTTTTTTTTTTTTTTTTTTTTTTTAATAAAAAAACAGAATCACTGAGTTGGAAAAAGGATCACCCCCCCTCCTAAAAAATTACTTGTGAGCCATTCCACCGAATGGGTGACATTTCAGTCCCCAAAACATTATATGTATAAAAATGCATGACAATTAACTCTAAAATACATTTTATTATTAAGCAAAGTGTCCTGCACATTAACCTAACTGCAAATCTAAAACATTAATAAAAACTACCTAGAACACTAAAAAAATAGCATTTTTTGCATGTCCCCACTCTCTATCTCTATACTTTACATTGAAATATAATGATTAAAGTCCTTCAGAAATCTTATTTTTTCCCCCATTGTTCTGTGACTTTATATCCAATGTATGACTTAAAATGTTTGTTTTTTTTTGTTTTCCATGAGAAATCCATAACATTTTAGATAAAATACACATTTTAGTCGTGTCCCCGGGTTTTCACTCAGTCCTGTTACCCGAACACATTGCCCTCCTTGAAAAACTTGGAACAATCCACAAGACACATTTTCAACAGGAAGTTGCGTAATCTGAATCTTCTGAAGGCAATGGGAAGACCAAAAGTAAGTCCTCTTGTTTTCTTTTCTGTATATTTGATGATATTGCAGCTATGTCTGAGAAGGTCAATCTCAATGTACTGTCCTGTTACCTAAATTATTTTTTTAGATGTTATTTGTTTATTTTAAATATACACATTTTTGGTAAATCACTAGAATTTGCTCAGTATCCTCATGCTATTAGCATGTATGCCATGTGGCTATATTTCATGTATTTGCTAATTCTATGCTTAGAAACTCAGTCCTGTTACCTTCAGTCCTGTTACTCATATAATCCATAAGAGGACTGAGTAATAGGTAACAGGAGTGAGTAGCATCCTATGGTGTATTGGTTTATTAGTGTGAATATTAGTTTATGTAATACAATTTACTTGATTTTTAAGTTTTTACAGTTACTGTTACTTAAGATATAGAGGTATCAGTTTTACAGTGTGAATACCGTGCTTACAGGGAGCCAATCACCACTCAGTGCTGCAGAAAAGCTCTTCAGGCGAGGATTCACTGCGGTACGTGGAACTTTTTCGAGGCGAGCCACGGGAAGGGTGCCCCAGATGGTGTGGGACACACACACACACACACACACACACACTCCAAGACATACACACACACACACACACTCCAAGACATACACACACACACACACACAGACATACAGACATACAGACACACACACACACACACACAGACATACAGACATACACACACACACACACACTCACTCACACACACACTCACACACACACACAGAGACATACACACACACTCACAGACATACACACACACACACACACACACACACACTCACAGACACACACACACACACTCACAGACACACACACACACTCACAGACACACACACACACTCACAGACATACACACACTCACAGACATATACACACACACACACACACACACACTCACAGACATATGTGGCATTTTCTGCCACTGGATATACCGTAGCCTCTACTCAAAACACATGTAATAAAAAATAATACTCACAACACAGTGGATGAGAGAAGCAAAAATCAGATTTATTGCCCAGAAACAGCAGCCAACATGAGATCAATTCAAATGAGACGTCCCAGGAATGATCCCATCTACCCTGAGTTTGGTCCCTATTTATACTTTTTTCCCCTTTTTCATATAAAACAATTTTTTCCCCATTTCCCATTATGTTTGGTTTTCAGAAAATTCGGCCACCACTGATTTCAGAAAACCAGGTTTTTCAGCCACCATTAAAACCAGGATTTTCAAGGTGAGAAGAAAAAAAAAAAAATACACTCTCCTCCTTGTTCTCCTCCTTTTTTCCTTCTTGCCCCACCCCCTATAAAAGACCTCTGTAGCCCAATTTACCAAAATGTCTCCCAGCAATCTAGACAAGCAAACCTTTCTCTGCGTTCTCTTCTTTGATTATCATATTAAACTTTTATTCTTCGCTCCAGTTTTATCTCTTTACATGGGTAAGTGTTGTTTTTATGTATTACAGATTCTGTGCATGATTTTAACATATTTTTGTGTTTTACACACTACTTAAAGCTCTATTATAATCTAAGTCTTGAGATTACACATATTTGCTAGGATTCTACGATTATGCTTTCATAATGCTTTTTGCATGTGTATATATTTATTTACAATACATAAAATATAATATAAAATAATATAACATAACACATTGTTTTTTCCCCCATTTTCCTAGCCTCTCATGGACATGTGTTATCGGCTGCAGTTGTTATGGCTTTATCACGAACTGACCTCGACATGTCCCGGGAGCTCCTCGGCCATGCACAAGAATGCACGGCAAAGGGCCTGTTTTTATATTATTCTACTTCTTAATAAACTACACTAAGTTTTTACCTGGTCTTCTGTGTTTGTTATTTATATTTGATGCAAATTAATTACCACACAAACACACACACTCGCAGTATCTCACAAAAGTGAGTACACCCCTCACATTTTTGTAAATATTTTATTATATCTTTTCATGGGACAACACTGATGAAATGACACTTTGCTACAATGTAAAGTAGTGAGTGTACAGCTTGTATAACAGTGTAAATTTGCTGTCCCCTCAAAATAACTCAACACACAGCCATTAATGTCTAAACCACTGGCAACAAAAGTGAGTACACCCCTAAGTGAAAATGTCCAAATTGGGCCCAATTAGCCATTTTCCCTCCCCGGTGTCATGTGACTCATAAGTGTTACAAGGTCTCAGGTGTGAATGGGGAGCAGGTGTGTTAAGTTTGGTGTTATCGCTCTCACACACTCTCATACTGGTCACTGGAAGTTCAACATGGCACCTCATGGCAAAGAACTCTCTGAGGATCTGAAAAAAAGAATTGTTGCTCTACATAAAGATTGCCTAGGCTATAAGAAGATTGCCAACACCCTGAAACTGAGCTGCAGCACGGTGGCCAAGACCATACAGTGGTTTAACAGGACAGGTTCCACTCAGAACAGGCCTCACCATGGTCGACCAAAGAAGTTGAGTGCACGTGCTCAGCATCATATCCAGAGGTTGGCTTTGCAGAATAGACGTATGAGTGCTGCCAGCATTGCTGCAGAGGTTGAAGGGGTGGGGGGTCAGCCTGTCAGTGCTCAGACCATAAGCCACACACTGCATCAAATTGGTCTGCATGGCTGTCGTCCCAGAAAGAAGCCTCTTCTAAAGATGATGCACAAGAAAGCCCACAAACAGTTTGCTGAAGACAAGCAGACTAAGGACATGGATTACTGGAACCATGTCCTGTGGTCTGATGAGACCAAGATAAACTTATTTGGTTCAGATGGTGTCAAGCGTGTGTGGAGGTAACCAGGTGAGGAGTGCAAAGACAAGTGTGTCTTGCCTACAGTCAAGCATGGTGGTGGTAGTGTCATGGTCTGGGGCCGCATGAGTGCTGCCGGCACTGGGGAGTGTACTGTGACAGGTACTGTGACATACTGAAGCAGAGCATGATCCCCTCCCTTCAGAAACTGGGCCGCAGGGCAGTATTCCAACATGATGACCCCAAACACACCTCCAAGACGACCACTGCCTTGCTAAAGAAGCTGAAGGTAAAGGTGATGGACTGGCCAAGCATGTCTCCAGACCTAAACCCTATTGAGCATCTGTGGGGCATCCTCAAATGGAAGGTGGTGGAGCGCAAGGTCTCTAACATCCACCAGCTCTGTGATGTCGTCATGGAGGAGTGGAAGAGGACTCCAGTGGCAACCTGTGAAGCTCTGGTGAACTCCATGCCCAACAGGGTTAAGGCAGTGCTGGAAAATAATGGTGGCCACACAAAATATTGACACTTTCGGCCCAATTTGGACATTTTCACTTAGGGGTGTACTCAATTTGGGAACGGTTTAGACATTAATGGCTGTGTTGAGTTATTTTGAGGGGACAGCAAATTTACACTGTTATACAAGCTGTACACTCACTACTTTACATTGTAGCAAAGTGTCATTTCGTCAGTGTTGTCCCATGAAAAGACATAAAATATTTACAAAAATGTGAGGGGTGTACTCACTTTTGTGAGATACTGTAAATGATGCATCATATTTTACAGGGATATCAGATGCAGTTTATAAGATGCACATGTATGCAGTTCTTGTTTTGTTGCAAACATGCCAACTGTGAGCATAGCCAAAAAGACAACACACAAAGGAGGTCACTGGAAGTCCAATAGCTGCAAATACTGTTATAAGTACACATGTATAGTCTAGCCTGACAATTTGCCAAAAATATATTTGGCACAGGAGCATTTTAATATTTTTTTTCATGCACATCAATGTCATTTTAGTTCTAGTTTGTTTTTATTTTTACATCATTCAGTGGGATTTTGTTCAGGAGTTTACTATACAATCAGCATCAACCAACGTTGTCAGTATTCATTCAAGTAACAAGACGTCATCCATGACAATGTAAGTAAACCTTTCCCTTCCTCTTAGTCAGTGATTTTTTTCCCCAGCAGGCTTGTAAGAAATGCATAGCTAGGAACTCGGGGAAAGTTTTAGGGGTAAGTTACAATTCTTTTTGAATATGAATTAAGGTGGGTGATCACTGCTTTAAGCTATAGATGATGGGGAAAACAGGGTCTCAATATGGTATTCACCTTTTAAATCCAGTAGATGGTGCAACAGACACGAGTACTACAGCCAGTACAGATGGATAATGTCGAAACCACTCCTCTTCTACTACTGCTCACTAGCAGCTCTGAAGCACTGAGAAACAAGGCACCTTAGACAAATATACAATGTGCCAGTATGCAGACACTCATATTAAAATCAAGTTCCTCAAGTATTCTCTTTTCTCCCTCTTGCCTACAGATATGTTAGCTATATAATGCACCCGAGGTATGATCCAGGAACCCCATCCTTAACATCATTTGCATAATGTTAGATCTTAAACTGGACAGGAATTTTCACACACAACCCCCAATGTATAAAAACACAAAAGACGATGGAGTGTTCATATCAATTATTTATTCATTTTAAAAACAAGATGGGGATATTTTTCAAAATGTGGGCAAAGATTTAAAAAAGAAAAAAAAAGAAAAAAAAAGAAAAAAAAAAAAGAAAAAAAAAAGAAAAAAAAAAAAACAAGTTTCCCATCCGTCAATTCCTTGAGTGTGCCTATGGGCTGAACAATAGCGTCACAGTAAAAGTGTACGGACAGTCCGGCCTACAGCAAAGCCTTTAACTGACCCTTTAACTACTGAAGAGTAAGCAGACATGGCAATTGAAAAGTACCTAAATCAAACTATTCTTCTCCGTTTGTGTGTCTGTGTGCGCATGTAGAATAGTCCTAAAGAATGATTGCTTTTCTAAACTGCACTGAATATTGCACTCCCCAGAGATTCAGAAAGCTAAAATGAAAGAACATGGCTCCATAAAAGGGGAAAAGTGTCCTGGCCCCAACCATACTCCTGACAAGACTCGATAATTATAGTGAATAAATACAGTTGACATTTAAAACCCATCCTGCCCCTAAATTAAAAGTGACTTCAGGAAATGGAGAAAAGGCTCTTTTGGTCCTTTTCAGCAACAAAAAAATGTGGTTTTAATAAAACAAGTTATTGTCAATTTTTTTTTTTAAAATTGTGTATATCCTCTTGTCCAATTATAACAGTTCAATGTTCAATTTAGTCATAACCAACAGCATTACACAAATACACATCTTTTCATAATGGTTAAAATAATTCATTTTAGAATAATGGAGAATAAAAAGTTATCCCATAATTGGACATTGGGAAGTCATGAGGAACTGCTGTGTGTTATAGCTGTGACTGGTACACTGGAAACCAGGAGGCAGCCATCTCTGTGTGCTTTGACCTCTCTCATTCATACAGCTGGTGAATCCACAGATCAGGTTTAATTTGTTACATCTCGGTAATTCGATTAGTCATGACTGAGAATATTAACCATCACATTAATTACCCACAGCTTGCAATAAGTGAATTTCCCATTAGTTGTGTACAACTGGCACTTTACTGGATGCAGCAGTTGTGACCGTTGGCATCCTTGAACCGCAGGCGCATCTTAGGTCTGTATTTTTCGAGGTAAAGAAGCTGTTTGGAGTTGAAGGCTCCACGTCTCTTCCTGAAAACAGAACAGTCAAATGGTGAGAGGCGAAGCCAAGAGATGAGTAGTACCAATAAAAAGGTCCTGTTTGTGCATGAGAGTTACGCACTGCCGGATAAACTGCACTGCATCCTCATACTTCATCCCACTCTCAATCAAGGCCAAGGCCACAAGTACAGGTGCTCTACAGGAATTGAAAAAACAAGCAGAAATTAATGAAACATTTATTTAGTAATTATTTAATGTTTTGTTTATCATTGTTATCCCTCCTTTTTATTTGAAGTCATCACTCAAACACATTTTATATATTTATTCTCTCCTATTATTCCTTTTTATTGCTGTGAACGGCTTTGGGTTGCATTTATCATGAATAGTGTTGTATTAATATAAACCTAATTCATATAACTCATTTTACCTCTGTATCATTGTTCTAATAAATATACATCAAGTTACAAACGCAGGGTTTTCCCCTACCATAGGCTTAGGCGCAGCGCCTAAGTGTTTTTGTGGAGCGCCTTAAGCCAAATGAGTGTAAAAAGACATTTAGGCGACATACAGGAATTTAGGCGACATACAGGAATTAAGGCAAAAACAATGGTGAAATTTCTATGCGCTAATGCCCCCATAAAAAAAACAACAAAAAAAAACAAAACAAAACGGAGAGATAGCTTGATCTCAAATGGAAAGGTAAGCTGGCAACAGGAATGAGCAAGCAGTGTTTGGACGAACATGTGTGTGATTGATCTGGGGCAGAAGCTCATCGCCAAGCTAATCAAATAGCTGATTGGATATTTCTCTGTACTGTCAACTCAGGATGGTAGATCGACTCGGATAAGCAAGTTACAAGTCATCGATAAGGTAAGCCTCAACAAAGTGTTCAAAAGAAGGCTGCGATACTTGCAGTTGAAATAAATGTAGAAATAAATCAAGAAATTCTCAGTTCGTCTCTTTCATGTCCATTGGCTACATTTTCAAAATAATTATATATGTAATACAACATGTTTATTCTTTCTATATGTACAAGTTAAGCTAATCCACATACATTTTTATTAAATCTCAATCATGTTATTTGGTGAAATGTATAGACTTTTGACTATAAGTACAATAAGTGTTTCTTTCACAAATATGGTAAGGTAAGGCAATGTGGGGAAAAAACAAAAACAAACAACTTAAAATAACTTAAAATTTCGTTTGAATAATTTCAACCCCCCCTCCCAGAACCCAGAGAGCACCTAAGCCCTCTGAAAACCCAAGGAGAACCCTGACATGTCAATAAAAAGTACTGCTCACTACATTTGCAGAAAGACGATGTACTCTGCTATATACTGTAAGTCATTGATTCTCAAATTGTTTGTAGATAGGGACCCCTTTAACTGTAAAATTAATACCACAGACCCCTCAGTATGGATTCATTTCATGAACATTAAGCACCCTTTGATACACCCTCGCCCAGTGTTTAACCTTTTCTTACAAACCCAAATATTTTCACCATTGACAACAACTTTCAACAACTGTCCAGGTCATTAATGTGAACAGAATTAACAGAATTAGATGAAAAATACCAAGAAGGAAATTACTTTTACAAAGGGCCATCAGAGTAAGCCATTACAGAACAGGGGAAAACACACTTTTCCTTGTTCCTGAAGGTTTTACTCACCGGCCCAATCCTGCCACACAGTGCACGGCAATGCAGCATCCTGGCTGATCGCGGAACTTGGTCTTCAGCAAATTTAGCCAATCATCAACAATCTGGGTGGGGGGTGGAGCTCCATCGTCAAAGGGCCAGTCCTGTATTTTTTTTGCAAGCAAATATAAACAAGTCATGTCCATACCCTTTCTGAAAACACCATGGAATTCAATACAGCTGAGGTTTGCATGTGTTCGATGGCAAGTCTGGGCTGTGAAGCACTTCCTATTAAACTAATCTGAAGAACTATAGAGAAGGGCCCAGGGATCAACTCTGAGCTAAAAAGCATAGTGAAAGCATGGATTTCTCACAAACTATTAATGACCACAGAGATCTGCCAAACTCCTCCCAACCAGAGTAACAAAGAAGAGTAACAAATAAGAGAATGCAGGATAGATGGTTTGGGCCAAAAAAGGGAGGAGGTAGTCCAGAGATTAAAAGATAATCAGGCTGGGAAGATGAGACTAAGAGGGATGGGAAGAGAAAAGGAGAGTGAGAGATAACAAGTCGCAGGGCAGCGAGTGGGAAATGGAAACAAAAAAGGAGACTGGGTAAACGCTCTGAGGCAGGACGTATCGAGTTCACTGAAATGACGCACAAATCTAATGCCATCTGAAGGGAGTAGTTTGGTTTTCTGACAAATTCATTGTCGAAACATGGCCTAGCAGAGAAATCAATTATCGCAAGAATGAGTGAGAGAAGAAAGAAAGAAAACAGAATGGGAAGGTTGGTTGCCCTACTATGTTCCCACTGAACTGAAGTTGCTGCTCACTACCGGCTAAAACAGGTTCGCTCACTTTACTTTACAAATGCCTTTCCCCGGTCCCTGCATTCTCTCTCTCTCTCTCTCTCACACAGTGAAACATTCTCTGGCATTTTTTTTTTAATATGGTAGAAAAATTTATTGTTTTTATCATTTTGTACAAAAACATAGGTGACAAGACTGAGATCCATGGAGAGTGCAGAATATTTGCACTCACTGCTAAAAATGAGTCAAATAACTGTTCCAGGACCCTGTGCTCTTTTCTTTCCTTCCACACTGCACTGCTTTTATTCATTTCCAGCAAATTCATTTAATTTTAATTCCTGAATTAGTTTAGCTGGGTCATGACCAAATAACATTTCCAGAACAAAATCGGGGGTTTGCTGAGCTGGGTCAAACGTTTAGAGGATTAGAACACGAAAGGGTTGGAAATTTCGACCTTAAAAAAAAATAGTTGCTGGCTTCTCTCTTAATCTATAAACCTGTGTCAACCATATAGCCAAGACTAAGAGATTTAGACTTTTATAACTTCCACAGCTGTCCAAATATTTATTCATGACATCCATTCAAAACAGGCACAAAATACAGACTGCATGTGACACCATGACAGTAGACAGCAATGTACATCTGGCGGTGGACAAAATAAGGAATAAAACAGTCCACGAGACCAGATGTTTAAAATCTGTGCTGGGACAGTATAAAACATTCATGACAGGATAATTGTACAACCTCATCAACCTCAAATCATCATGGTTCTTAATACATCCCAGTACAAAGGCCCCACCTCAAGTCAGCGAAAAAAAAGGAATAACATAACTCAGCAGGCTTAACTGTCCTTGCCGGACTCCACACTTCTCTCTGTTCCTCTCTCATAGCTATCTAGCTATATGGATGAATCACATCCAAGCATGACTTGCATTTTTCTAACAGCAGCTGGCCACTGTTAATTTGAGATATTTACGAAACCGGCAGAAATTTCACATTCTGCATGGCATAGCTCTACATCATTTGCACTACTTCAGATTTTTCATCTAAATTCATCAGCAAAATGCTGCTTGACTGCAGCTGGTGTGCAGACACACACTGATTATTATGGGTGTTGATTTTAAACACATAAAACTGATCAGGTTAATGCAGTCTGAACATCCACTCTTTGCAACCCCACAACAAAAAAAGGTTTAAGACATGTATATCAGCGGCCTTTGAAGCTTTGATAAAAATAGTATTTAAAAATCGTCAGCTGTTGACAATTTTAGAGAAATGTCTGTTATAAGTGCAAACATTTATGGTTTAGCCATAGCATTTATGGTTTTCAACCCTGTGCTGTGGCAATATGTGAGCCACCTGACAAGTATGCTTTTCTGCCTTTTTTTTTTTGGTTTTTTGAAAAGCAAAAGCATTTCACAGTGCAGAAAAGCCTATTCAATGTAGAGGAAAGGATGTGGGATGTGAAAGACGCAAATCTGCATCCGGTTGCGGTTACTTTCACTTTGCCCCGGGTGATTCCAGGCAAACTCTGACCTGTGAAAATCACAAACCTCAGTCTTGTGAGCCAATAGAAACCAAGTGTGTGGGACTGTAGTCTCTTTGGCTGGTTAAAAAAGGTGCTGCATTGGCTTGTTTTCTTATTGTTGACTGGTACTCATCTGGGAGAAAAACATCTCATCCACTGACTAGAATGTTAGTCAGTGCTAGAATGCTAATTTTTGTGGTAAATCTCTGTTGTTTTTCTCTCTCTCTGCCTTCTAGGATTTTCTTGTTAGCTATGTTGGCACCTCGGTCTCAGTGTTACTGAAACTCCTTATAGTGTACAAAGCACAAAAACACAAAGAAAGCCAATCTGTACAACACTGGATTCATTTACGTGATTTAATATTGAACACAGTTTATGATTTAAAAAGTATCAATGACTTGTTTAATGTATTCCTCTACTGTGAAATCTTTAAGTCACACGGGTGACATAGGAACAAAAGAAACCTCCATCATGAGGCTCATTACTGACAACACCTCTGTTACTGTTATGTATTTAGCTTGTTTTAAGTTACTCGCTGCTCCACCTGTGCTGAAACCCGTTCAAGAGGACATTGTATAACAGCTGTATGTTACTACAATGACAGACTACACAGACTTGTGGACTTTAAGAGGATATGCTGACAGTGGTTTGTGAAGACAGTGCTCCCTGGCTGATTCCACTGAGAGTTACACGAAAGAACACTATACTTTTGTTTTACTGAGGCTTATACACAGGGGGCAGATCCTCAGGATTTTCCCTGCTCGAGGGGGTTTAATATAAGACAGCAAGCCAGTGTTAGTCAGTGTATGGTGAGTGAGAGTTTGTCAGTGTGCATGTGTGTGTTCAAGAGTAATTTGAGTGTCCAAGTGGCTTATAGTAAGAAACCTGAACAATGGTACTTACCAGGACCTGGATGCCCTCCCTCTCCACCGGCGCCTTGTCGTAAGTGGCCTCGCACACCCGCACAAGTGTGTTTACCTCAAACTTCTTCAGTTCCTTGAGGGCAGAGTCAGAGGAGCACAGGTTACTTCCTTGTGCCTTACACACATACACACCTACTTAGAGGGGGATCAATACACACACACCCTTACCTCTGTGAACTTGTTGAGCGTAGAGTTGGTAGGGTTGTGCGTGATGAGGAATCTCATGCACTCATAAGTAATTTCAACAGCGGCAGGGCGGTTCATGTTGGCAAGACGGCTTTAAAACAGTAATAAAAATGTTTGATTCCTGTTCCTTAAACACACTTTGGCTCAGATTCAGCAAGGACTTTTAGTAAGGTAAAATAAATTAAAAAAACAAAAACAAAAAAAAACGAGTGGGTGAGATTGAGGGCACTGGACTACAAAAATAAAAAAATAAATACAAAAATGGAGGATGGTCTCGTCCACAGTGCACAAAGGATGTATAAAACAGGATGGATGAGGGTAAAAAGGTAAAAAAATAAAATAAAATAAAAAACAAAAAAGACTATCCTTCAGTCATCTAAGGTGACAACTGCAGATTACCCCATTCAGGAGAGGTGTTTCAGATTGATTGTAGAGACAGAAAGTGGCTGGGGAGGGAGAGAGAACTTGTGTGCGCTCAGGCTGAGGACTACGCGTAATCCCAGGGGGATTCAGGAGAGACAGACAGGGCCCAGTGCTAGCTGTCAGGGGGGTTTCTGGGTAGCGTAGTCCCGCGGGGGGCTGATGATTCACTCGTTCACAATGCTGAGGTGCTGAGCATGGCAGAAGTCTCCACTCACAAACGCCATAAATGTGCGGCCCGGATCTGCACGGAAACACTGTCAAGAGAAGAGAAACAAAGTCAAACCATGATAGTGGCGTGAAACTGCAATTACATCTTCAAAATCAATACGTTTGCAAAGAGCAGCTTTCAAAATACATATTACATTATCTAAACATCAGATCCATTTATAGGCCATCTAATTTAACCAGGGATGAAACATGGTGCCATAATTTTCCTGAAAGTTGTTTCTGGAAAAATGCTAGACACTAGCAATTATACTTTAATTGTGTCGCATTGTAGGTGCCCAAACTTGTACATAATCATCAGGTTTTTTTTTTCCTACATAAGGGTAGATAGTGATTTCAGTCTTTGTTCCATTTTAGAAACCCTGAATGTTATATCCTACACTAAATTACTGACAAAAACAAACCTGATCAAGCACCTTGCATGAGAAATCAAATGTAAACTGCTTAGGACACGAAGGACACACACAACAGTAAAAGATACACTCTCAATATTACATTTCTTCTATATTGAACAGCTTGAATATACAGCAAAAGTGGTACATGACATGTTCAAGACATTTATTTATTTGTGCAAACAGGCATGATATTGCATACTACAGCAGTCTAGCATCAGTCATTCTCTGGTGACATACCATCAGAGCAAAAGGACTGAAACTTGCACTATGACCAAAAATTTGTGGACACCTGACCATCACGCCCATAATTGGGCCTTCTCCAAACTGTTGACACAAAGTTAGAAGCACACATAGGATCTCTCTTGTATACTGTAGCTTTACAATTTCCCTTCACCTGAACTAGGAGGCCCAAACATGTCCCAGCATGACAATGCCTCTACTCACAACGTGAGGTCCATGAAGACATGGTTTGACAAGGTTGGAGTGGTAGAACTCAAGTGTCCTGCACAGAGCCCTGACCTCAACCCCACTGAACAACTTTAGGATGAACTGGAATGCTGACTACGCCCAAGGCCTCCTCGCCCAACCTCACTAATGCTCTTGTGGCTGAA